>OZ037768.1:11386740-11986740 GCA_964035545.1 Bugula neritina | reverse complement strand
GTAGCACCATTACTACATATGCTACATTGTTCAATCATTACTAAAGTTGTAAGAAACTTGTATTTTGCATTCTTATTTCATATCCTTTTCCAGCCAATTGGACTGCTTGATGATGCACATTAAAAAAGGAGAGATTGACCAGAATACCGGTTGTGCTAGGCATCTGCTTGAGTTGGAGTATTTCATATCTCGCAACTACAAGCATGATATGAGACTCGTTAAAGCCTGTCACACTGTTATCAAGGTATGAGCTGCCTCATTAATTTGGCTTAGTGGTTTAATCTGACAAACTATTGAATGTTAAAGTTCCTGAGTATAACATGGTTGGTAGTTTCTTGTCTGCATAACTATTGGAGTATACTGTAACATAATCAATGCAAGTATTCTACTGTGTATTCAATACATGTATTATACTGTATATTCAACACATGTATTCAACACATGTATTCAACACATGTATTCAACACATGTATTATACTGTATATTCAACACATGTATTATACTGTGTATTCAACACATGTATTATACTGTATATTCAACACATGTATTATACTGTGTATTCAACACATGTATTATGCTGTATATTCAACACAAGTATTATACTGTATATTCAATACATGTATTATACTGTATATTCAACACATGTAATATACTGTATATTCAACACATGTATTATACTGTATATTCAACACATGTATTATACTGTATATTCAACACATGTATTATACTGTATATTCAACACATGTATTATACTGTATATTCAACACATGTATTATACTGTATAGTCAACGCAAGTATCATACTGCATTTAGGCACGCAACTTGGATCACCATCTCACTAAGAATAAAGAAGGTCCTCCTTCAGATGGTCTGGTCTTTGCTCAGCTGTATAAACTTGTACGTCTGCAGGTTCAGGGGAATCCTGATAAAACGGAGGTAACGTCTATTCAGCATTCATTTCATTTCTCATAATTTTAATCATTCATATTCCTCAAGGTTAGCAGTCCATCAGATGTCACCAATATAAAAAGCTGCACTAGTAGCCATATATATTCCCAGTGTTTTATCAGTTATACGAAGCATTCTTACTCCCAAATCTAATTGTAGGTACCTAAAGAATGTGTGAAGGAAGTGCTGCGAAGCGTGCATGAAAGAGCTGTTAGCATAGATTTAAACCCGGAGCTGGAAGAAGCTTGTCTCACTCATCTCACTGGTTTGTGTAGCAAGGCACAACACGGAGAGGTAGGTGTGCACGCTACGTGACGTAGATGAAACTTCCACACTTTTCTCACTACATTTAATGTATCTAAGACATACTAGATGATGTGTACAAAATACGTGGTTTTCCTTCCATTAATTTAATAAAACTGAGCGTTGCAGACAGAGGAACGTGCGTTTTGTTACTCCTTAAGTGTAGTTCTGTCAGAATATATTTCATTATGTTGTGATTTTTGAGGGACACGCTGATCAAACTTGTATATGTCCATATCTTTCTGCCTAATAAGCTTATTGCAATAGTAGCTTAGGTGCCTCACTCACCAACGTCTTAGAGCTGGTAGTGTTCGATTGGTGTTTGTCGATAGCCTTTGAGAGTCCTAGCAGCGAGTGTATTGTTTACATGTTTCCTAGGAAATGGGATGTCTAGAAGAACACTATGAGAAGATTGAGGAGCTTGATGGAGAGAATAGTCAGTGCGTAAAGCTGCTAGGCCAGTACATAGAGGACCAGGACGCTGACTACCAACTCGACTTTATACTGATGAAGTCGTGTGAACCAACTCTTAAGAAACATTGTGAGGTAGGGGGAAGCATTTACCCTGACATTGTGATATGAGAGGTAAAGGATAGTCTCCAGGCAGAAGGCTATTATATATCCAATAACAACAAATATACTACATTGATTGTTGTATTTTACACTAAGACTTTTTATCACTACACTTGATTGTATCACTGTAAAGCTTGAGACGTGCATATTCTAAATAGCCTGGTGTTTTGTATACTGTAAGCACATATGAATAGACATAAAGTGATGAGATTGTCTAGTAAAGGTATAATAACTCTTACTAAGACTCTTGAACCCTCCTACAAACTGAAGTTTACTTTTCTAGTTTGTACATATTTATGTTAGTCAGATTAAGTTGATATTCTAATTTCAAATGATGCATAATTGTTTGGTGGTTGGAAATCGTCAACCTTAAAGTCTACCAATATAAACGTATATAAACTGTTAGTTGTCCACGAAATTTTCATGAACCATTTATGAAAACTTGTCCCAATTTCATTAGGCTGAACTTCAAGCTGTCAACGATGAGGATATAGACGAGGGAGCAATATTTGCCTGTCTGGTAGAACACAAGTTTGACGAAGATATGGATGAGAAATGTTTTGCCGGAATAGAGCACCACCAGCTCGTCAGCATGCAGGAGTTCAACTTCAATACTCAGCTCAGAGAGAGCTGTAAAGAGGATGTCAAACAGCACTGCAAGCACTCAAAGTCAAAGTAAATACTTTCATTAATAACTGCGTATTCTGTAAACAGCAATTTTTAAGATGCTACCAACAACTTACTAAAACTTTTCTGGAGTTGCATTTTTTGTCAGCTTTTTTGTGCATTTAATCTGAAAATATCGATGGCGTGTTGGTTAGTTTGTGAATAGCATTGTTGTTTGGTTTCAAGGTCAGAGGTGATCTACTGTCTGAGTGAAATGGTTAGAAACGATACACTGTTAGAGCACACACATAGAATTTCTAAGAAATGTCGTCACCAACTGAGAGTTGATCTACTCGCTCTGGAAGACACCATAGAGATGGATCACGAGTTTAAGAAAAAGTGCGAGGCCGATCTCTCTAAACACTGCAAAAATGTTAAACCTCATCCCGATGCCGTAAGTATATTATTATTATTCTTAGTATTACAGTGCTCCCTCTGTATCTCACTAAGCTACAAGTCGTGAAACCTTAATTTGTGACAAAGTAGAATACCAGATTTAACTCACGGATCACTTAAATTCGTTTATTTTCTCCCTATACACCCACGCACGCACACACGTCACTAAACGGATGTCCATGCTCTTCTCTTGACCTATTGAATTTTGTGAGATATAGAGGCAGCAAGGCAGTACTGTATATAGTATAGAAGAAGATGTTTTAAATGTCTGCCATATGGACTTGTTGTTATGAAATTCACATATGTTAGAAGTTTGTTAGTTTTAAGCTAATCAGAGGCTTTCCTCTGTTGAAGGACCCAAATGAGTTGTACATGAACTGTATCAGAGCCGTGGACCCGGAGGAACTGGAGAAAAGTTGTGCAAAATACGTCTTCAAAGTGGCCAAACTGGCCAACGCTGTAGCCGGTGCCTCCTCAAATATCATGAGACAATGTAAACCTGAAATAAAGGTGAGCCCTTCCGCAGATTACACCATACACTGCGTGCTAGACATCGCTAGGCATAGATGTTTGTGTTGAATGGGGCAAATCTAGCTGAAATAGTTGGTTATCTGTTGGTTAGATCAGTAAAGAAAGTGGAGTTCAATCAATGTCAATAGGTAATGTTACAGAAGTGCTTAATGTGTCGTCTACGCACACTCTGTAATGGACATGTCTCGCACATCCGATAATTTCATTTGTAGAAATTCTGTAAGGCATACATCAATGATGAGCCAGAGAACCTCCTCAGCTGTCTAGATGAGAATTATGAAGAAGCCTCAAAGAGATGCCAACAAGCTCTGGACGAAGAGGAGGAGGAAGACAACCAGGGTCAGTGCTGGTCAATTGTTTGTTTTAATGGCGTGCTGCCTCACTTTTTTTTACACGGCTGCACTGGTTGTCTCTTTTATCTATCAGTCAGTCAACCACAACTACTCCACGTTGATTAAATATATTTTCTGTGCATATTTTTACTCACTAAATGATTGGTTGTTGCAGATATCAGGCTGAACCCGGCTCTGTACATGCCGTGTCGAAATGACATTGATCAGTTCTGTAGCCATGAAATGAACCAGGTTCATGATGATGATGAGTCACTCCATGGTGCTGTCATCAACTGTCTGAAAATAGAATATCTCAAAGGGGAAAAAACTGTAAGCAACTCTGCTTTCGGTTTCACGGATTGTTGTGCATTCATCTACTTCTTTGATGGTCTTAATTCTTACACATGTTTTTTAGTTCTTAGTGAAAAGTGTCATATATGTACAAACTGGGAGTTGTCATTTCTTCTAAATACTTTGCTGTATTCTAGGGTCTGACGGAGCAATGTCAAAATCAGATGCATCTGTTGGTGGTAAAGGTACAAACCAGAGATTACAAGCAGGATTACGTTCTCACTCATCATTGTAAAGACGAGGTAAAAGATAGATTATTTCTGTTGAATCTTGTAGTTGATTTTCTATTTTGGTTCGCTGGTAAGTGTACATATATCTAATTGGTCAGTTGTGTGCCGTTAGTTTTCTTGTCCCAGCGATGCTCTCAACACAAAGCTGTTTGCATTTAAGTAATTAATTCACACAGTTTCACAATTCTCTGCCTGCAGATCAAAGAATGCACTAAAGATGGCAAAGATGATGAAAAACATGTTATTGGATGTTTGAAAGAGAAGCTCTTTGCTGGCAAACTGAAAAACGACCCAGAGTGTCAGGCCGATGTAAGTGTTGCACTCTTGACCTTATCTCCACACAACTTGTGGAGAGAGAGCACCCCTAATACTAATAATGCTAATTGACAATGTTGCAGTATCAGCATTTAGATGTTCTCCATTCTAGGATAAGATAATATCCAAGCACTGATTCATTCAAACTCAAGCACTGCAATAATTAATTTAAATTATTATAAAATACTTATGCTAGTAATTGCTAATACAGGTATATGTATTAACTGTAGAAATGGCCATCAGAGTTAGTTGTTGTATGATGACAAGTTATACCAGGTTCTAGCTGCTATCAGTTATTCATATTTTTTATGTTTCTGACAATTGTTTGCAGGTGTTCAGGCTAATTACAGAAAACAGGGTAGACATATTTACTGATAAGGAGTTGTATGGTGCTTGTCAGCATGATCTGAGAGAATCCTATTGTAAAGACATACCGGCAGGCAGCGGGCGAGGTGAGTGAACTGTGGCAAGTTGATTGCTGCCACTCAAGTCATCACAGGTATTGCCATTGTATTTTAATGGCAATATATTCCTATTTTATGGTCAATGATGTGTTTATAGATCTATGCTAATTTTTTCAATTACTGTTTTTATTCCTAAACTTTTCAATTATTTCAATGGACTCCACATTTTACTTTGCTATCAGATGTCTCAGAAGGGCTTCTCATGATACTGTTTCCTCATCATTTTTTGTAATGTTTCGTTTTTGTATGTTTGCGTGGGTAGATGAGACCATTGGAATAATTTATTATAGGGTTTATTCTTGTAATGTGTAAAGTATATAGCTTGACAGCATAGAAAGAGCTGACTCTAGGGTATATATATATATACATAACAGTGGGATTATTCACAAATCTAGTACATCATATGTAATAATAGCATATTACTGTTTGGTACATAAATAACTCAGCAAATAAACAAAATTACACTACAATTTTGCCAAGCATAAGTTATTTAAATACTGATTAATGCAATTAACTTATTTCTCTTGTGGTGTAATAAGATGATTATCCATTATCCCCTCGTTGTAGTGATGTCGTGCCTGCTGTCGCTGTATGCTTCCAAATCTATAAAAAATACCAAATGCCGGGAACTGGTGAAAGCGCGCAAAGAGTTGTGGGAGCACGCTGCAAAGGTAGGTCATCATCATCTAGATGCTCTTCCTAGTCAGCTAACTCCTTTAATGTGCATTTATATCCTTTCCAAAAAGTTTCTGCTAATTCAACTCCAGCCTTTTATAGCTTCAGTTTGATGTGGGAGATCACTTTAACTAATAATTTATCACTTTTGTTGTCATTCCTTGTGAAATGCCGATGTATCTACAAAGTCGTTGAGAATGTTAAATAATAAGATTGCACGATATAAAGCATTTACTTGGATAACTATAACTTTATATAATTGGTTCACTTGGTAAAGTTGTAAAATTTTGAAAAAAGTAGGCAACTAAAAACATGCTGAGATAGTGATTGCTAAACAATAAGTTTGATGAGTTGCTTTTAATGCAAGAAAACCCATTGAAAGGGTCTAAGCCAATTTAACTGAACATTCTGCACCTGATTCCTGGACCAGAACTTTATCAGCAGTTCAGATAACGTTTCTCTAGTTGATAAGCTAACATTTCACATGCTGTTAGTAAACATTAGGGCCGATAACTCCTCGCGCTATTGACTTCCATAACATACTATGCTGTCATACTGTTGACTCCTTTGTATCAATCTCTAGTGCCCACCAAAGCTATGTTCAGCTCATGATGTATTGTTGTTTGTTGATAAACTATTCAATTGTTGATTCAGATGATGAAGGATAGTTCAGTAAGTAGAGGCTTTGGTGGGAGAATGAGATTCTAGGTGCTTTTTGGATACCGCATGTGTTGCGCCCACAGCTCAATATGCGTTTCTCAGTGTAATTAAATCTTGCTACAATGTCTTACATATAATCAATAAATTCAGTGTCGGAACAGATTATTTCGACATACAAACATAAATGGTAAAGTCTGTGAACAAGTTTATACATGAGTATCCAAAAAGCAATTACTAGCTTTGTAGAATAGTTGCTAACTGTTTCACACCTAACATCTATTTACTCTCTAAGTTTCATGGGGTTCGTACTGGGGCTACTTGTAGAACTGACTCATTCCTCAGCCAGATCTGTGTTGTGCAGCTATAAGATTATGTGATGATTTATGTTTATGTAGAGGTTTTATCAGCGGCCTAACTGTTCTTGATTAATGGTGACGGCCTATTCTATAGGACCAATGCACCTATGCTAATCCCCCTCCCAGCATTCTCTAATATAGCAACTTGTAGGCTTACAATATTACATTTATTATTTACCTGCTGTCACAAGTTACGCATGAAATTTAGTTTCGAGTACTATACTTTTGATTCCTTTCAAAATTTGTTGGGAACCAGGAAGACTAAACATCTTGGATAGTGTTAATAGAAATGTGTAATTATGTTGTATCTGAATTGTTGTTGATACTGATTTGTAAATTGCCACCTGTAAGCTAAACAGAAAAAGTCAGCTATATCAAAAAATAGTTTCTAAGTTGCTGTTTTATGTTGTAACATCCAGTTTAATTCAGGGAAACAAACTCCTACTAATTTGAAGCCATGTGTCATTTCTAAGTTAAATGTCAATCTTATGCTTTTTGTAGTTATCTCCCCCAGAAACTCTCAAACAAGTATGGGACGACATGTATTCCTCAGAATCCCGGTGGTACTTCTTCAGCGTTATTGGTGTAGTTCTAATTATCATACTAGGATTGGGCGTGATGTGCGGCAGAGTGACTAAAAGGGTGGCTGCCGAGGTCAAAAACAGATAGACAGAATATCCTTAGCCGCTCCATTCAGATAAACCGAATACTTAATGATATTTTATCATCAATTATTAGTGTAATTGACAACATCTACCAACAGACAGGCGGACATTGTATCCAGGCCCTTACTTTATTAGTTTAACTATTGGTAACGCAAGGCTTACATTCTATATCTTTGTATGTACCTTAAGATGTATTGTATTCAAAGGTTTAGTGATATCAACACCATTTCAGCAACATACAAATTGTTTGCTACTCACTGCTGTCATTTACTGTTTCTGAATTTTATCACTCCTTATTAAGATCTGAGTTTGTTTTTCATTCATCATTCCTTTGCCACAGCTTTGATTATGAGAGATGTTCACAAATGTTTCTTTTTCTTCTTTACTAGTGACAGAGTGGACACCTTAAATAGTAGTATAATTAGTACATCTGGTATGTCTAGTATATCTATGCTTTTACTTCAATTTTATTAAAGTAAATTAATTTAATGAGCCTTTGTATTAGTTGTTATCATATGATGAAAGTACAATATTGGATAATTTATTAGATTTATACCATGATGTCATTTTCAAACTGTTAAGTTTATGTGCTATTCATACCATATAATACTGTTGAAAAGTTTTTATATCCATTTATTATTGTATTGCCTAAGTTATTATACATATAGCCTTATTATTAATTCTTGTCTGTCGTGCTAGAAGGTCAAGTCTGTTGTTAGTTTGATGTCTCAACAACTAGGTGTGCCGTTTTTCAACCAATTGCATATGTTTTCTCATGCACAATATTGATATTTTGTTGTTTTTATTTTAATAAATGTTTGTTTCAAATTACTCTTAATAAGGAAGTGGTTGCTTTTTCTGTTTTCTGCCAAATAGTCTAATGTTGATAGTAATTTAATCAAATCAATCACACATGTAAAACAGCCCGAAAGAGGCACCTTCAATTAGCTAAAATGTTTCTTTTGCTAGCAGAGATTTTTTCATTGGAAATGGGCAAAACCTCTCAGTTTTTTAAATAGTTGTGCTATAAAGACCTTAATATGATCAGTCCTGATTTGTACATGTACTGAACTGTTGAGAAATTTTAAATCCATAGTTTTGATCTATATTATGCTTTTGGTTGCAACGGATCTAAACTGCAGGTTTGCTACATGCGTGACCATAAAATCTCATTCTTGCATTAAAATCAGCTTAAATTTTTTTTCAATTGGAAATATAACACTGTTTTCTGATGCTAAGTTAAGCTGCAGTACTACAAACTGCTTTAGTTGCACAGTGATTAGCTATAGCTACTTGTCAACATACCTAAAAAATATTTTCATAGGTGCAAATTTTGGTTTCCAAAATTTGACATTGTCAAACCACTTTCACATCAAAATAAACATAGTAACAGTCATAAAGCTTTGTAAAAATTACACAATAAATTGGATTTCTTGGGAAATTTAAAAAGTATGTAGTAGTGAAATTATCTGAAAAATTGATTAATAAATGCTTGATTCTTTGATTCCCATGCTCAAACCAAAATTTAATAAAACATATACAAAATATAGGTTGTTAAAAGTTCTTCACTACTGCAACCAAATGTAAACTCAGTTTTATAACTCTTTCTACGCAGTGGTGACCTTATAAATGCATATTTTGCTTCACAAATTTCAAGCGAAGCATGCTAGTATGTTAGAGTCTTGTTTTGGAGTTTAGCTCTTGCGTTTTCTTATCTGGTTTTTAGTTTTAGGCATTTTGTAACATGCCGCTCGGTGTCAAAATTTCAGCTTTCAAGAACATGTGACTACTTGCAAGCATATGCCAATTTTTCAGACAATGAAATTAGGCCAAGCAATAGAGAACATGGCCTTGAGGTAATCACTATACAATGCAGTCTGTAACATAAACATTGAAGTGGTTGTTTAGATTTTTCATTATAAACTTGCCACTCTAAAACAATAATTATAAACAACTTCCATATAATGTAAAGGCAGATATTTCATTTAGCTTTTGACATGTTTCATTTTTGAGAGACAAGAGATTATAGCAACTGTTTATGTAACTGGCTGCTCTTTTAGACATGTATGCTATGCTCTTTGACCCTGAACAAGCTGCTGATAATGCTATACATGGAATAGACTCATTACATTACTACTACTACTTGCATCATAGCCTAATGCTGTCCTTCTAAAGATGTTAGGACCCAGTCAATTCACTAATCCTAAACTGAACTCTGAGGATACTAAAACTCGGTTTACTGACTATGTTGTGCTGGTAACAGGTGGATGCTCTGGTATTGGAAGGGCTACATTAGAAAGATTTGCCAATGACGGTGCCACTGTTTATGCCCTGGATATAAGGTACCAAAATTGAAACAAATATTGCAATCTAATCAGTTTCTTAACAGATCAGCCTCCTGTATTTTACTTCCTCTCACAAAAATTTCTCTAACCTCATACTAGCAACGCTACATAAACTCTAGATAAAATTCAGAAGCCTGTAGAAAATCTTATTTTTGGTGAAATTTAAGTTTTATTAATTGATTGAAAACATTTTAATCATAACAGCTGTAGCATCCTGAAATCAATCAATAGACTAGCGCTTGTTATTGGAAAATAGCATCTATGATTAGTGTGTGCATTAGTTATACATTTTGCTTTCATTCTTCTTAGAATTCAAAAGGAAGGTGAGCTGAAAGAGAAATTTGGAGAAAGAGTTTCTTGCATGGAACTTGATGTGTCTGATGCTGAAAGATGTAAAGAAGTTGTTAATAAAATAGCAGCAAATCACAATTCAAAGATACACACATTGGTGAATTGTGCTGCATATTTCGGCTCAAAAGGTGACCCTTATAAAAAAAATTATCTATAGAAAATAATTTTTACTAAATGGCTAAAACTCTAGGAAGTTGCAACTTATGATAGTGCCTTAAAATGTAATACCCACTTGAGACCTGGAATCAACTGCAAGGCTCAACATATACATTTATAACTTCAAAGGGAATAAGTTGTATATTATATATGCTCAAAGATTAGTTACTATCTGTCCCCTTTATATAATACATATTTAGAATTTATTTTCTTTTTTTGGTGAAACTCTTTCAAGTATTCTTAAGGTGTTTGCTTCAAGCTCTAAATTGTTACCAAGCTCTGGGCCAAGATAGATCTCTCATTGTTATACTGCATCTAAAAGTATATTTTTGATCAACCTGCCACTACCTGACCCTTTACACCATAATATGTGTCATAGTTCAGAGAGCGGATGATAGTTTTACAGAATCTACATTAGAGCAGATTTCTTGCACTTTGTAGAGTTCTTTAAATTTGCTTACAAAACTGCTGAAGAGGCTAAATATAAGTTTGAAGGAATTACATTAGATTCTGTTTCAAGTTGTCCTTGGCTGAAATGGGGCTTTATGTGGCAGTATAACTTATTGGTCAGTGGAAAAATTATCTGGTTTTTTATTTAGGTTTAGAAGCAGCTAAAAGTGATTGGATCAAAAGTTTTGAAGTTAATGTGATCGGCTATTCTAATATGGTGCAAGCAGTGGTTCCATTTATGCCTAAAGGTATATCTATTATATTACGTAATGTAACATACGTGAGTAACATAAACAAAAAGGTTTTAAAAATGATGAACTGTAAATGTATGGCTCACTTACTTCTAAAAATACATAGTGAAATTTCAATCATAATAATACACAGACATTATGTACAAAGTTGGCCGTTGATTTTAAATTATCCGGTATAACCCCTGCAGCATAATGGTGTAGATTGCGGTTCGAATCCCAGTGAGAGCAATTAGTTTACATTGGCTCTCTATTTACACTTGCAGATGGTAGATCCAGTATTGTGAATATAGGCAGCATCTCAGGTAAGAGAGCACAGCCAACAAGGTGGACATACTCAGCTACTAAAGGAGCTATACACACTGTGACTAAGTGCATGGCACTGGACCTGCATTTAAACAACATTCGAGTGAATTCCATAGCACCTGGCTGGATATGGTCCCCTGAAGTATGTAGTTAACAAGTTTTATCACTAATGTAGATTATATCATGTATCAGGAATAGCAGAGAATAAAAAATGATGAAAATGATTTTAGGTATTAAAAGCGTGCGATGGCGACAGAGAAGTTGGGCATGCTCAATGGCACAAGTTTTTCATGACTGGTCGACTAGGGGAGGTGGAAGAAGTAGCAGCAGTCATAACCTTTTTGGCGAGCAAAGATGCATCATACATAACTGGTGCAAATATACCAGTGTGTGGTGGGTATTTGGCAGTTGGACCTGAGCAAATGGGAGAAGGTTCTAAATATGCAGGCACTGAGGAATCAGCAGAGTGACTATAAATATTTCTCAGAGATAAACTGTGAATGTACATTAACTGATGTTTGACATGAGATACACAGACAATAAATATATTATGCACACCATTTTATTTATATTTACATCAAACCATGTATTATTAACATATCATATATACTACACACTAAATACATACAGTCGTATTTTTATAAACCTAATAGGTCATACAAGTTACTGCAAGTGAATAATATACAGTAAAAAGACGTTAGCCCTACTCACCAAAAATTTGAAAAAGTCACTGTGAAATGCATAGTATAGCTATAGGTTATATAAAATAGAATGCCAAATCATATAATCATAGTACAATATATCTACTAAAAAAACTTTATTTTTTGTCATTTAGTTTTGAAAGAGACTATAATATACAAATATATATCCATAAAAATGTCAGAATATTCAAATGAATATTAGCCAGAAGTTGCTTCCTCTTTATAGAAATACTTCTCTAGTAAATCATTAGTGACAGCCTTTATGTTCTCATCCTTGTGATACTCCAAAGGTTCAATACAAGAAAGGCCACCGGCATCTTCAAACTGTTTAGTACAATTCTATAAACAAAAGATATATATATGTGGATACAACACATTTAGGTGTAGAATAAGTTGATATGAAGTGAACTAACAAAGGTAATCGCTACTCTATGTTTAAATAAGTAAGATAATAAATAATGAAGATCATATTTTCTAGACTGGCAGTATCAAAATTCAAAGGAGAGCTACCAGAATTTACAACCCAGTAAATTTGATTAACTTTACATAAGAATTCCTGCACACATTTGGGAAAAGGTTAAACAGGTAGAATTTAACCAACCATATTTAAATAATTCAAATTAAAAAATATAATAAGTGACTAACCAAAATTCTAAACATAGCTTCAAAGTAGGTGAGAGCTACGTGTATCTCCTCTCCATCATGTGACTTAAGAAATGGAACAAAAGCTTTGACAGCTTGTTTCTCAAGCATAGCCTCAGCCCAATCCTTCTGCTGGTGAATAGCGATGTGGCACAGGCAGTATGCAGCCTCCATCTTAATCTCATATGAAGAACTCAGGTGTTTTACCAACTTTTCAATAAGATCCGATGCCACAATCTCTTTACATACCTTGAAGTCCGCTAAATAAATATACAATAATAAAACTTATTAGTTTCAAATTATTTTCACATGAAAAATATTACACATTGATTACTTAATATACTACTCCGGGATAATATTAATAATTTCCTAGAATGACTTTAAGTTTTTTGGGTAACAACATTGTCCACGGGTAATTAGTTGTCGAGTTCCAACAAAGGTTAATATTGAACAAAATATGTGCAATAATTTTATTACCTTTTTTCAACAATTATTATTAAAAAACTTTTAATGATTGATTGATTGATTTTATTTCTATCACTAACATGATATATGTTGTGAAAAAAAGGTGTTAAATACCAATGCCCCTGATATTAAAAATGATAACAGTGTAACATACATGGCTTAAAAATAGGAATAAAAAGTCTCTGAGGCTGGAAGTCAATTAACAAAAATGGTTCATTAGAATATTGGTGTTACATCAATTGGCATGGTCTTCATATTAGAGCTACAATAAACATCTAACGAGTTAAAATTAGCACTCACTCAGCTCAGACGATAAAAATTGATTTTCCATTAAAAACTTATAACCTACGCTTTCCCAGTCTTATAAAAATGGTCAAATGCATGTATAACAACGGAATTAGCCACAAAATTTGCTATGATCATATATAAACAATTGAAATAAGTGATACTGACCAGAAATATTGCTGAGTAGCCATAAAGTCTCCTTGATTACATGTCTGTGATTGCTGCAGAGAAACTTGGCTATGGTAGTCAAGAGGGTGGGGTGCTCTGCACAGGCTCTCTCACTCAGTTCATCAGGGCCGCTAAACACATTACCCAAGAATCTGAGAACTGGTGTGGCCAGCTACAGAAATAATGGTATAAACACAATTATCATAATATTTATTGTAAGACAACGGAAATACATGCCAACTGTGAGAAATAAAATAAATGGCTGCTCATGCAGAAGGAGAATTTACCACATTGTTGTGCAGATCTTCATCTTTGGAGTGAATAATAAGCTGGTCAACCATTTTACTCACAGTTCCACTGTTGTACAGCTGAGTCTCATTCTCAGTGCTGTAGAATATAAACCAACACTTTGTTGAACACACAAGAATAGTGGTTGCAGCAGTTGACTACGCTAATCTAACTACAAAATATAAACTATATACTGTATATTATAAGATTGACTTGATGAATCCTGAAAGTAGTTTGAACGATGATGAATTATTCTGCAGATCGGCTGAGTGAGAGAGTGACTGGGAGAGTGACTGGGAGAGTGAGTGGGAGTGAGTGGGAGAGTGACTGAGTGAGTGGGACTGAGTAAGTGAGTGACTGAGTAAGTGAGTGACTGAGTGAGAATGAGTGAGTGAGAGAGAGTGACTGGGAGAGAATGAGTGAGTGAGAGAGAGTGACTGAGTAAGTGAGTGACTGAGTAAGAGAGTGACTGAGTAAGTGAGTGTGACTGAGTAAGTGACCTTGAACTGAGATAGGACAGCACCCAGGACACTTCTGTAACAATATCCTCCACACAGTTCTCACTGAGCAGACAGAGCAAAGACTCCAGGATCCCAGCACCCAACAGCAGAGCTCTCTTCTCATTGCTACCACGAGCCAGGTTTGACAAGGCGAAGGCTGAATTCTTAACGCAGCCACTATCCGGTGACTGAAACAAAGATAACCTCACTGCATGAAGTTTTTAAAATGGCAAAAAGATACTAAACCAAAGATATGCTATATTAAAAATACTCTGTAGCAGATGGTTGAAGTTGTTTGCTCTTTATTTTAAGTAATATCATTGAACTGCTGCCGCTCATCATATAGGATTCACGTAGGAGTCATCATCCCTATACAAGTCTCGATAACTTTTAATTTCAACTTGAAGGTAAATTACTGCAGGTTAACTGAAACATGTTTAAAGCTTCATTTTTCACATAAAACTAACATTTGTTTATAAACATAAGAAATAATAATTATACAGTAGACTAAGTACACAAGTATAAAAATACATAATTCCTCCAATATATGCATTGGAATACACAGAATAATCATAATCTTTGTAAAGCTTAAACTAAATGAGAATAAAAACTGTATTGATAATTATTGTATTTGAACAGACAGATATTTGCAGTCAATAAAAGTCAGCAAAACCTGCCGGCAGCGAATGTTATCTGGTCACATCTGAGTTTCTATCAATGCCTGGCTAACTAGAGTTGATTAGAACAGCAGGTATAATGAAACCTAATAACCGCAGGCATACCTTCAGTAGTGAAATTAAAGGGGGAACAATTCCATGAGATATGAGCAGATCCCTGCACTCTTCACTATCGCCAGCAATATTACCAAGTGCCCAAGCACATTGCTCCTGTAAAAATTATATCTGGTTACAGACTTGCCAACAACAGGTCCAGAAAACGGAGGTGAAAGATGCTGTCTATTTAGTATCTCTCCTAATACTGCAGATGAAGAAAAGATTTAATAATAATATTCAAGACACTGAAATAATAAAACAGATAAGAAAAAAGAACTAATCTGGATGAGTGTCTGCGTGAATCCCACAACATTACATCTATCTTACTAAGAGACCTACCACTAATCTGATAGAGGCTCAACACTTCAACAATTGGGACTAACTTTAGACTAAATTCCAATTTCATACCAATGAAAGCTCAAAAGTTATAGATGATCATAAGATATGGTTTCAAGTGTTATGATCATTGTGAAAAATAAGACTACCAGAACAAAAATTAGGCTTGAAATTATAAATTAAAGTAAAATTGCTTTGTCCAGTTCAAGCATTAGGGTGTTATTAATAATGTAAATCATACTTGAGATATTTCAGTTTTATTTAGTATATTATGCAGTTTATTGTATTTGTATGAAGCAATGAATATTTGGTATCTGAGTATTAAATTTAACACAATTTAGCATAATTTACAAATAAAATAATTTAAAATTAGTATGCTGTTAAGGTTGATGAAAAAACTCAATGTGATGCTTTTAATATGTTGGAAATGAAACAATCAATTCAATTTGAGACAAAATACAATTTAATATGAATTTTGATAATTAAACAATGGAACTGCTAATAAATATTTTAACAAATTCTGAATGCATTTATAGAATACCAGCAAGCATAGTATTCATCATTAATTTAAAAGTTTAGTAACACCTTGTGTTATATTCATTTTACGAAAGGAAATAGTAAATAGTTCAAATGAGAGATCTATGATGGGTTGTTTCTGCAGCGCACCACAAGAGTCTTCAGTAAACAAAAGTCGAGCTCCGTCTAAGTCTGTGAAGAAACGAAAGAAGACAGACCTAGACCCATTAACAGACGGAGATGCTCAGATACGGGCGGCCATATTTATTCAAAAGTGGTTCAGGAAGTACCAGGCAAGATTAGAGGCGAGACGGAGAGCTACGTGGCAAGTCTTTCAGTCGCTAGAGTACAAGAATGAGAAGGACCAGATGAGTCTATATAACTTCTTCAATGACCTCTTAATGCATGGACACGGAGATGAAAATGTGCTCTATAAGTCATTGCGCAGCGACGATCACGTGAGTCAATGTAAAATCCTCGACACTTGATGAGAACATTTTACACGAAACTTCATTGTATTAAAATTATATAAGGTAACATAATATACACGTGTCTCAAATTACTGCAGCTTTTATTGTTGCATTGCAATACTGATATTCCAGCCTAAGCAGGAAGATGATTTAGTGACATGTACAGATCCTTCTACAGTAACAGTGGAACCCGACTATGACGTAAGTAGTGTAGATGGTAAATAATACTTGAGCTAAAAGAAACTCCAATTGGGGATATAGTTTTTTTTTATTGTGACAGCCACGATGTGTCATAGAGAAATGCTAACTCTACACAAGTGAGCTCAAATATTCACTCCTTACTGCTGAGAAACTTTTTAAACCAAATTATATTTTTAAATCGAAACCTATTTAAATAACTTTAATAAGTTTTCCCATTCAGTTATTAACTTATTAATAAAGTGCCAATAGCATTTTAAATTACATAAAATAGCAGGGTGCTAAAAAATTTTCTGGCAACTTTAATTGTAGAAGCCCTATATGTCTGACAATTTAAAGATAGTTTCCTACAAACTTTATTATTCATTACAGGGTATACGGCTCTCCTTCCCGTTGGACGCGGAACAACTGACAGGCCTGGTTGAAGCATTTAGAACCAAGCAGGTATTACATGCTAAATATGTGCTGCAAATACTGCACGAGGCTCGGAAAATGTTCAAAGGAATGGCTAGTTGGCATCAGGTATGTTCAAGTCCGTATATCTGAGAGGACTAAATACATTAATAGTTTAGATATCTCCTGTTATACAGCCTGCACCATGATGATATATTACTACTGGTGATTATATTATAAAATAAAAGTATATCTCTTTATAGGTACCTTTGGGAAACTTACCATGTGTTACGGTTTGTGGCGACATACATGGGCAAATGGAAGACTTACTGTTAATATTTTACAAGGTAAAATTATACACCAGTCATAAAATGACAAGCTATATTACGGCCAGTTATAGGAGTTATACACCCTTGAATGTTATTTGCAGAATGGATATCCTGACAGACAGAATCCCTACATATTTAATGGTGACTTGGTTGACAGAGGTGAACAGTCTATCGAGGTGGCTCTTCTGTTATTCTCTTATTTCCTGGTTTATCCAAAGTCAGTTATAATAAACAGAGGAAATCATGAAGACCAGGTAGGCAGTATATACCTGAGCTAATCAACATATGGTTTTGGAAGTTGTCTTCCCAACATGAAATATTTACATTGAGACTAAGTAGACCATTTAGTATAGTTTAAAGGTCAAACTCTTATCAAAATTCTGCAAAACTTGTTGGTATATTTTACACCATTTGATTAATGGTTGTTACCAGCTTGGTAGCACGTGCAAATATTCTAATCAAATGACATGCTACTTAATATACTTCAAGTTGATAAAAGTTATAAAAACTCAGAATTACAAAAAAATGTATTATCTAACTTTCATAAAACTAGAGTAAACTTTCTAAAATCAAAGCGAAATAATTTAAAGTATCATTCAAGAACTTCACAACATTGATTCCGAGATCATAGTTTTAGGAAACCCACAATGACTTAATTACTATATTTATATCAGCAAACTATATATTTCAAGGTGATGAACATGCGATATGGATTTGTGAAGGAAGCAATGGTGAAGTATAACAAAAACTCAGCAAAGATAGTGAAACTATTTGCTGATGTATTCAGGTAAGAAAACACTAAAGAATTCTTATTATTGCAAATAAGAAGCTATTCATCAGAAATACTGAAAACTTGACATTTTCCTTGAAGCTGGATACCCATATGCACGGTGATTGACAAAAAAATCCTCGTATGTCATGGTGGAATTTCTAACAAAACCAACCTAGCAGAAATAGACAAGTTGGACAGACACCAGTATATGTCTGTGCTGAATCCACCACAAGACGAAAACCTGCCTGAGGGCCATCCAGAGAAAATCAATTTTGCTGAATGGCGCCAAATCCTAGACATGCTCTGGAGCGATCCGAAAACACAAAACGGTTGCGAGCCAAACACATTCCGAGGGGGTGGTTGCTACTTCGGACCCGACATATGCAATATGGTGAGATATAATGCATTAGTCAAACGTGGTCTAGGCTTATAAAATAACTTATGATGAACAAACTAGGATGCTCATATAATTTGAAGAGCTTCATTGCAATAACAAAGTAAAAAATGTGTTTTTGTTATTCTTTATAATTCAAAACTTGACAATTTCATCACTTAGAAACTAATAGGTTCATATAAAAAGCTAGAAAAATTACGCATTCTCATTATATTTCTCTATTCAAAACTAAATGTAGATAATCAAATTTCTTCTTTTAGGTCCTAAAGAAACACAGGTTCAAGATGCTGATTAGGTCACATGAGTGTAAACCTGAGGGGTATGAATACTGCCACAACAACCAGTGTCTGACCGTCTTCTCTGCCTCCAACTACTATGAGGAAGATAGCAATAAAGGTAGGCTGTGGATAATGATGGAGACAGGTGTCGAGGCCTACTTATTACAGATTAACTCTCAGCAAATCATAAAGTAATGCCTCAACAAGTTAGAAATATATTTGCAATGGTTGGGCCAAAGAGGCATGGGCAATTAATTTAACTACAACTTTTTGTAGGAGCTTTTATAAAAATCACCAAGAGTGTTACCAGAGGAAACAGCCTTCCAGAAATCTTCCAGTTCCAAGTGAAAGTCGGACAACAGGCGACTCTAAGCTCAAGGATTACTAAAACCGAAGATGCAGCATTGGCGAGTCTAAAGGAAAAGGTAGGCTGAGAACATAGTAAGATAAAACTACCAATCCATCAAATAGCTCTAATTCATGGCATGCTTTATAAATTGTTGAAAACAGTGAGGTGTGTGTGTGTAGGTATTCTCAATGAAGGGGGAGCTAACTTCAAGTTTCAGAAAGCATGATCCAGAGCACACTGGAATGATCACAGCAACACTGTGGTGTGATGTCATGAAATCAGTAACTGGTCTTGATCTTCCATGGCGAACAATGAAATCTAAACTGGTGAAAGCAGTGTCTAATGATACAAGCAGGGTAAGACCAATAGAGCTCATAGTAGCAAGTTGTTAAACATGACATAGCAAATCAACCGATGTCTTGGCAAGTTTTTAAAAAATTTGCTATTTTTGTTTTTCAATTCCTAATGCCATAAATTTTATTAGAGCCGTACTTCATACAAAACCAATGTTACAGAAGTAGAGCTTATTTTTGAAATGTAGTTAGAAAATACTAAAAGACTATAAGGACAGCAGATTCAGGCTGTGTTGGGCAGCTGGTCTTAGTTGGTTTTCAAAGAAATCCACCGTGTTACACATGAAGCAGATAAATTCGAGCCATTGTTTCAGTTGAGATTGGCAGCTGGTGAAAAGTCAGCGTAACCCACTCTCGTCTAATCATTAGTTTACTGTAGGATGTGTAAGGTGTGCAAGAATGTAATATCAGCCACTTTAATTGTACGAATAACCAAAAAATTTAATAAAATTTCAATACATAGCAATATAACAAATTTTATAATACCTTCCCTTCAAATTCTAGTGATTTTAAATCATTTTTTAATCTGGCTTTCCAACCCCCTCTTAATATCTTCTAGCTACGCTCTAAATTAAGCACTATTTTTATGTTTTTATAATTTCAATAGTTTTTAATGAATAATATTCAAATTACATTTAACTTATGATAACTTCATCAATACTTGAAAGCTTGAAGTAGCAATGCACTACATAACTGGCAATATTATGGTGAGGGAATTCATAGCTAACTATATAATATGTTATACTATAAACTGTAGGTCATTTATGCCACAACTTTCAACACACTGAAGTTAGAAAACAATCACATAAACAGTGCGCCTGCAGCAGAGGAAATGGAGACGCTGTATAAACACAGAGCGACTCTCACCCAAATATTTAACACTATCGACAAAGATCGATCGGGTTTTATATCGAGAGATGAGTTTATTGAAGCTTGTAGAGTGAGTATTCTCTAATGGCTAAGCCACACATTCCTCAACGCAGTCTATGAGTCACTTTTACTATCACTGCTTTAGGAAAAACCTTTAATTTTATACATTTTCAAAATGAGACCTCAGATTTATGATCTAAATTGAAAATAACACAACTACACTAACTTATTATTGGATAGTATAAGGCAGCCGAAAAATTATTAAAAGTTATTAATGCAGTAGGTAGAGTAGCTAGTGCTAATGTAGATAGCTCAATCAGAGTAATAATACCAACCGTTTATCAACAAATTTAGTTTCTCAATACAGACCAACTACTTCTATTTTTCATTTTACAACAATAACCCAACACTAGAAACTGTCAATTTCGTAATTACTATAGTGCTGCAACTCATTGGTTCAAAGCACTACACATTGCATTATCAGTTATATTTGTGTGTATCAACTTTTAACATTGTGTGAACATATGCTGTGGTGGTTATAATCTTGAGAGAAAATTGCTTAAAATAAATATAATTATTGTTATTTGTTAATTGTTATTGTTAATTGTTATAAATTATAAAATTATCTGAACCTGGTATTCTGTTCACAGGTCCTCCGAAAAGCAACCAAAAGTGAAATGCCGGACAAGCAGATAAAGCTGATGGCCAAACATATTGACATAAATGGAGATGGTCAGATAGATGTGAATGAATTCCTAGATGCCTACACGTTAGTAGCTAGGAAGGACAGCTGATTTAGCCCACTTTTAACAGAAGGAGTGAACTTTTATAACTTGAGGCAGACAGTTGGTAGAGTTTATATACAAGGGAACACACCGGGTCAACAGCTTTGTAAAAAAAAGCATTCATGAAAAGCTTAAATTTATAAACTGGTATATTGAGGTCTCAGAATTGTATTAACAGTGTAGAATTGTAGAAATATTTAAAGCGAATAAATTACAGCAGTTCCCATGAAGTTCTACTTATTTAGAATGATTGCAGTATAAAATAATGAGACAAGTTTATTATGGAGTCAAAAATGAAAATATTTTGCAGGAATAGTTAATTATTTTTCGTGAAATAAAAGAAGCCCAAGATTGATAAAAAAATACCTGAAGATTGTGGTTATCACTGGAGAGATAGGTAACCATGTAAGGTGCAGTAGACTTGGCAACTCTGAGAGTGGCCTCATGTTCCCCAGCTGTTATGTTGGCAACACACCAGACACACTCGATCTGTAATTCGGCATCGCTGTCACTGAGCAGACCAACCAGCCTGTCCAAAGCTCCATCATACCTGTAGTAAAATCCTTGCCATTAGTTAGACAACTGTCGTTATGCAGTAACATCTCAACAAGTAAATAAAAAATTCCAACCATTAGTTTTGCAAATGATTCATAACTAGTAAAAAATACTTTTGATTTTTCGTGTGAAAATGAGTTGTTTAAATAGAGTAGTTAACTTTATTGTATGGTTAAACTCAATTTTCAGTATCTGGAAATGAAGCCTACTGGCTGCGTTATAATGTTAAAATATGTGCCTTAGTTCCTTGGTGGTCTGCTAAACAAATAGTAAGCTTTAGGGAGAAAACATACGCCATAAAATGGTCTATGACCAAAGAACCCTGAGCAAGGGCCCTTTGAAGTAGTTTCAGAGCTCCAATCCTTTCACTTTTACTTTTCATATCCTCTATAGCCTTATCCACCTGAAACAAATAACAAAAATACAGCTATACAGACATACCATCAAACTTCTAAAAATATAATTTGGAAGTTATTTTCCCATGCAGAGACCTGGATAAGAGAAACATTGTCATCTGCTGACTCATCATCAGTGTCTCCATGAGTTGGGGAGGCAGCAGGAGAATGCCGGATTCTTTTAGCATCCAACAGCTGTGAGCGTTTCTCTTTGCTTAAAGCTACATAAAATAAGAATGGAGTATAGTTATAGTTTACTGATGGAAGTATGGGGATAGCATGATGCTTGGTAGGTCACAGGTTGAAATCTTATAAAAACCATCAATGGTAGAAAGAGCATCTGGTCAGAATCACCCTATGCCACATTAGAGCACAGTCTAAAGCAGAGCTAAAACGCTTTTACCATCAATGAGGTTTAGTTATAATTGGGTGACAATACTAAATTTATTTCCAATAAATTATTACTTGAAAATAAAAGTTTTGAAGTAAAAACGAATTAAGCAGATTCGGCAAAAATCTATTACCATCATGATCATGGTCTACACTCTAAAGTTATGGTTCTTTAAATAGATTCTTTGGCTAGTGCAAAATTTACGGTTAAAAACTTTGGCATCCCACTGCATGGACATTAACATGATGATAATTATCTTTATCACTATGAGCAAAATAACGAACTGCATTATAATTGCCAGAATTATACTTATACTGCAATGGTCACCAAACTTAGTTTTATTCTTTAGCAACACCAATTTTATTGTCAATAGCGGCTTACACTTCGATTTACAGTCACAGTCACGCTTACTCACCAAGGCTTTCCGCCTTCCATTTCTTTCTCAAATCTGTGACAGCTTTTTGATGACCTTTCTTGTGCTGTTGTTTGCGCTCCATGGCGATTACAATTACTATTATTCACCTAATAGTAATAGTAATAGTAATAGTAATACTATTACTTTTAGTATTAGGACAGTAGTATGAGGATGTTTAGTTTTGCAGAATTTAGCACTCAGTACTGTAGCAGTAACAGTAAGTCAAAGTGTATTGGTAGTGGCACTACTTGTGATCGTATATTTAATATTTTTATTTTAATTATAATGTTAGTATTACTTTTATTTAATTTTACAACTACATGGTCATTATGATTATGATTAATAGTAATAAGTAATACTATTCTAAATCACTATTAGTAAATTACTTATAAGTTATTACTTATTAGTATTACTATTACTCAGTATTAGTATTACTATGTCTATTAGATTTAGTATAAGTATAAGAGTATAACTATAAGTATTTACTCATTTTGATTTAGTTTTAATTTTCGGTTGATAAACTAAAACTTGAAGGTCAAGATTAACAATTAGTGAAATACAAACACACTCGCAGTCAATGTCATTAACAGTTAACTTTGCTAACGCCTAAGGCTAAGGCTAAAGCTAAACTTAAAGGCTAACAGCAACTATAAGTCACACTTTGACTTACAGTTACTCTAAGTCTAACTCTTAGACTTAGAGTTACTGTTACTGTTAGTCTTACACCAACAGTGCTGAAAAAGTTGCAATATGTTCGACTGCAGTTACATTTAGTACTAAGTATAATAGTTTATTTTGAGCAAAGCTTCTTGCAGAGCTTTACCTGAAATATGTAAAACAAAATGTATAGTTGATACTTGGTAGTAATACTAATACTAACAGTTGGTGATAATAATTGGAAGAAATTCAATGTTATTCACGTTGCTGGTTAGTCTTGGTAATTTAATAGCAACATAGTACCGCGATTACAACAAACACACAAATAATGTTACCTATATGCTATTACGTTTTGGACTATTATTTAAACTAGATCGGAGCGGAAAACATTGTATTTTGCCATTTATCTCACATACCATAGCATATAGAATATTATACTTGGAGGCTGGGCGCGGTAATTTATTGCAGTCTTGGTATTTATCCCCTCGCGTATAGTGCAGTCTATTAGAATTCACTACATTTACACAAGAAACGGGTGCACAATGAATGTTTTCTAAGATTAGCTTTAGTCTATACTCTATACTCTACAGAATAACTTAATAATGTCAACATTACAAGACGAACAAGTTGATTTAAAATTATCTGTACAATAATCAGTATTTTTCAGGCAAAGTTTTGTAATTGTAATGTGTTTCGAATGGGTTGAATTAAGCTTACCAATAAAAAGTGATAAAATGTCAAGAATATTGCATAGTTGCTGCTGCATAAAGGACTTTTGATCAAACATGGGTAGAAGCAGAAGAGCTTGATCATAACTACACTGCATTGAGGAAAAAAGTTAGCTCCATATGAATGAATACTCTGTAGGTCTAACAGTTCATTCACTATAAGATTGCTCTGTACTACTAGGATTAGAGCTTTGACCTAATTCATCATCATTACTTTGTAGCTCTCCATACGCGAGAAGCTACAGGTTACATAACCTAACCATATGAGAAACTCTCTACCTGGACTTCTAAGATACAATTTATATAATTTACTGAAGCTCATTTCAGTTTGCAAGATTCCCCATGTAGTTTCAAGATAGAAACTGTAATTAACAAATTACCATCCACCTCTTTGATAAGGGAAATTAACTAGGTTACAAGAACAAACATAATATGTTTGTCATTTAAACTAACTAGAGCTGCAAAATATCACACAATTACTCAAGTTTTTTTTTTACAGAAAACCATGCAAAATTTCAAATAAAAAACTCACTGTATTTCAGTACTTAGTATTTTACATAACAATCTTAAAACATGAGAAAATGTACAACGAAACTTTACAACGTAAGAAAATATACAGAATGTTCTAATTATAAATATAATTTGATATTTTTTATCTATAATAAGTGACAGCTCTTCTTCGCTGTCAACAGGATGCAGTTATTTTCCCTGAGGCTCATAATATTCTAACAGTTCACGGATGTGTTCACTATTCAAAGATTCACGAGGTCGTTTGGTAAATGTAACGCCAGGCACAACTTTTGATCGGTTTTTGAAGACAGCATCTAGTTCTGTACAGAATGTGGCACTTTCTGGAGCTGGTGTCATACAGTTATACGCACTCTCGGAATACAATACATCAGCTGGCACTACAGTTACAGCAACAAACATTACCACGCGGTAGAAAAATAACAAGCTGTCATACTTTTTATTGATTTTATAACTTAAAAATATGTAAGGTGGCCAGCTGTATCTTATGCTTTTGGAGATGTGGTTATATACACAATTATAAAATGCCTACCACCAATAGCATCTAAGAATAACTTAACTTCAAAGCTTATATAATATCTCTAAGCAGGATAAAGGTAGTTTAGTACTAGTTAAAATAAGTAGACAAGAGACTTCCAGATATATAGAAATACATAATACTAATTAGTTGTCTAAGCTGGTAGTAATAACATTGTTTAAACTAAGACTAAACGTACATTAAACATTATTATTATTAGATTTTACATATATCTAATTGTTTTAAACTTTCTCCAGTGATAAAAATCAGTATCTTCCCATCCAAGTATTACACTACTTTGCATTTATTTCAGAAAACTCATTCAAAGTTGCATTAAAGTAAAACACACGTAGCAAAAAGCATCAAAAATTGCTCAAAATTTCTTTGAAAATACCGACAGCAATTGGGAAATTTATCTGTAATGTATTTGATAATTATTTATTTCCATTTGGCAACATTTTTTCAATTCAACTTCAACTTAATTTAATAACTATAATCAGGTGTGTTCAGGCCTTTAGAAACAGTTGACAAAACAAGCATACAGAAACTACCTGAAGGATACTTGCGATATCTTGTATTACCAGACGAGTCTCCCCATGACCACCTATTAAAAGATATTACAACATTCTGTAGCTCAAACTAAGATACCATGTTTCAGATACTGTATATAATCCAAGTAAATAAAAGACTTCAAAATATAGAATAAAACTTGAACTAGTGATGAGAAATGCCAGAGTCAATACTATGTGACGTACGGATCAGAAGTATAAGAAAAGTGTCTTTGTACAGGTTGACATTCGCTATCACCCTTCCTGCTACCACCTGAGTATGTGTTGTGTGCAGAAAAGACATTTGACATTGCCAAGTCAGTTTCGGGCAATCTGTGCTTCGAAGGATCAAATGGTGCTACCATATTCTGAAACACAGAGGGACTTATGTCAACTTACCTTGAGCTTTTTTAAAAAGAGCTTCAATATATGAAAATGGCCAACAAGTTTCAAAAAATTATTTTATTATGAAAATAAAGCTTTTTTCTTGTCCAAAATATACATATATTCACAAGTTGTCAGTAATACCAATGTATGAACCACACATACACATATCTCTTGAGTGTGCGTGTGTGCTTGGTTTATATATATACTTGCATAGAGAAATATAATCTACGACTTCGGCAATACTTACGGATGGTGAAACTAAAATCTCACAGTCTGTGGTAACAATGAGATGGTGAGGGTACATGAGAGCAAAACTACTAAGGGACAAGTGAAGGATGACATCCCTCTCGTACTGTATTGGAGCACCTGCAAGCAAGTGATCTGCTGAGATGTGATAATTAGTAGCTAGTAATAGCAGGGACCCAATACAAAATATATGGATATAAAGCAAATACCATTGTGCTTTAAATAAAACCCGCAGCCTTCTTAAAATGAGTTTTGCAGTAATTATAAGGGTTGTATTGCCCCTCCTCAACAAGAGCATAAAGTTACAATTACATTAAGGTTATAAAAAAGCTAAACTGTCCCATCAAGTAATGTTGAAAATCTACTTCAGGCAAAAACTCAATATCAAAATTAAATGATATAATGTGGGGTATTGAAAAAATAAACACACAGGCATCAAATAAAAAAATTTTAAATAATGTTTGGGAATAACAATTAATCAAATAATAAAAGCCATTAATTTTCAAATTAAATAAACTAATATGTTTCATTACAAATATTTTTAAAATGATCAACGCAAATTTTGCAAGATGCAAAAAATTAGGCAAACAAATCATGACGGTTCTATCAGAAAATACCGTAGCGCTTTCTGTCAGATTAGAAAATAATAGTAGAACTCAACTTCAAAATTACCTTCAAGACTCTGTGTAGATTTGTCTTCACTCACAGCATTCGTAGCCTTGTCACATGACTCAATCTTTTTTGCATTTGGATCAACTTCACCGACTTTTAGAAAAGACAACTTCTCATTGCTGAGAATTGTGTTGCTGTTGACAGACGACTCCAAACTCATCTCTTCTGCATCTTGACTCTTTGACAAAACATTGGTAGTTGGATTACTGCCATAAATCAGTGGTTCAACACTTTTACTCTCACTAGCAGGTATGGGATTTCCAACTTCTATAATGCTGTTGTCAGCGAGGTTCATTTCACTCGTCATTTCAGACACAACTGGACTTGACTTGGATGGAGGAGATCTTTGAATTCTTTTACGTTCATTTGATTTAGACCTTTTTCTCAGCTCAGTTATCTGGAAAGTTGTAAATAAAAGCACTTCGCTATACATGATGCATACTTTAAGTGCAGCAGTGTAACAAATTTATATAGCAGTCAGAAACTTAGCCTTATCACATGGGTTCTCCGCACTATACAGCTATAGTTTCACATAGTTTCCCATGATTGAGCTAAATCAACGCAAATATATTTGGAAGATTAACTTTCTGTCACTTAGCATTAGTAAACTTTATATTTAGGTAATTCACTTAACATAGAAACATTGTGCATTTCAGAAATAACTGCTTTATTATAGAAGGGTGATACACATCTAGCAAACCACATCTTTACCAGCAACTACTAGAAAATAACAAATACTAGTTTTTTTTTGACTACAAATATGTAAGACTATCCCAATTTTCTCTGATGACATTATCTCATTATCACAAAAGCAGTAGCTACTGTATTGTCAGTGATGTCAACTGCTTAGGGCTTACATCTGACTGGAAATATGGATATTATGTGAGAGCGACTGTGCAAAAAATACAATGATAAAAGAAGGGGCAGTTATTGGTTCATAAAAGAGAATTAGTGCTCTAGCTTCATAAATACTTCTTAGAATTTTCAGATCTATACATATGCAATTATAATGTATAAAAGATATGCCTAAAAGATTTTTCCAGAATCATTGATATGTTTAAGAATGTATTGACTTTCATATTCTTGCATACAAAAGTGACTATCATTGGCAGCAAAGCACAAATACAGCAGTTTTACTCGTACAAATTATGAAATAATGTTGAACCTATTCATAATTATTACGAATATAACTCACAGCTTTAGAAAACAGAGGCTGACTATTTAGTCCAAGTCTTTTCTGTTCTTTAGAGCCAGTTACCGCAAAGCCTGTCATTAAAATACATATAAACTGAGAGTTCCAAGTAAGAAATAAATCTGCTGAATAATTCGAAATTCTAGATTGCAAGTTGATGCTGAATAAAATTAATTAATTACTCAACTACTTCATACAAAACAATTCAATTGTCCAACCAGTAAACCAAAGAACTGTTTTGAGGATAGACATGTGGGGGAAAATGTTATATGGCTGAAAAGGCAGCAGAGATGTCGTGTGAGACTGGAATATACACTAGTTTTGTCACTTTATTTAGTGTCAATGGTTCCTATTAAACTAGGTTACCAATTGGACAGTATATCGCCTTATCAATAAGTAGGGAACTTATTAATGACAAGCATTAGCAAGCAGGGTTGGGGTAATTGTAATTGGTTGTAATTATTTACATTTTTTCAAGTAATTAAATATAATTTGTAATTGATGTATAAAAATGTAATTGTAATAATTGTAATTAATCACATATCTAATGTAATTGATTTTTACAACTACTTTATAATTACATGTCAATTACTTCAAACTTTAAAATCCTAAAAATTTCATACTTTTCCTACCATGCCTACTGTTAAATAACAAATTCAGATTCAGTCAATGAGGTATAGTATCACTGTTGAGAACAAAGGAGGTTCACCACTGTCAAAATTGCCCCTGCTAGTTGGACCCTAGAAGTGAAATTGCATAACTTCTATTTATCTCTAAAGTAATTGTAATTGTAATTAATTACATTACTATTTGACTGTAATTACAATTGTAATTGACAAATTTTCATGTAATTGTAATTAATTACATTCACATGTAATTGACCCCAACCCTGTTAGCAAGTAGTGATTCTCCTCACTAACCAGCTGGGTGTGTCAAATGCACCTAATCACTAATGGGATGCTAGGAGCTTGTAAATATTGTTTTCAGTAAGCATGTAGTCAAAATGAATTGGGTGGTAATACAAACAGATGAAGAGTCAGTATTAGCATTTGTGACAGATATTATAGCATGTAGCTGCGTGTACTCACTGTCACAATTGCTATCCCAATGATCAGTTTGTGCACGCATACCCAGAGATGTTTCAGCAATCTTTATTTCAGGAATAGATTTTTCTAGATCATTCTTGTCAATATAGTTTTCCTGTTGAACAAGCTGGTTATTAGACAATAAATGTGACAAACACCAGAAAAGTATAAGATATAAATAGACATGGTCTTTGATTTTATTTCATAAATACTCTTTGGCACCATTACATAATGTTTGAACTTCTGAAGTTTGAGCCAGCCCTTTTGCCTAGTCTAAACTCAATTCAATTCATAGAAAATTAATCTGAGCTGAGAAGTTTACACAACAAAGGAGAAAAAGCAGGCTGCCTGTAAAACCTTGCATCTTTTGGGATACATACACTACCAATAAATAATATAATACAACTGTGCTATCACTATGATCAGTAGTACTTGTGTTGATTAATTATGATTCTTAACTTTCAGCAGTAAAATAACTTATTTAACATAATTTTAAACATGTACAAGATTACAGGAAGTTGTTGAAACATATGAAATTCATACTACATGCAGCTATTTCAATACAAAATGTAGTCTTGTCAACAAATAGAGCTGTGACATAAATGTGCATAATCTAATAAAAAGAGGAGGCAACTACAAAAACCCAAATCAAAGTAATTTAGTGTAAAGGTGTTTGCATTGCAGGTAAAAATGGCACATGCAAGTAATAATGGCACAAGTGGCAAAGGGCACATTTTCAATATTAGGGTTTGGGGTGGGAGTTGGGGTTTGGCGTTTAAGGGTTGGGGGGGGTTGGGAAAATTTAACATCAGTTTGCCATATTTACTGGCGCTATTTTCACCTAAAATCAAGCTGGCTATAAAAGACTAAGATCAATACAAGGAAAGTGGTAATACAAATATCCAGATTTCAAATGCTATTAAAACCACTGAATTAAAACTTACATTACTTACATTATATTCCATTATATATTAGGTTTTTACATAATATACACTTTTTTCAAAGTAAAATAGTTTTTATAACTACCACTCTATGTTTTCTATGTTTTGAAAAAACCATCATCATCAGAAAAAAATAATTCGTATTATTTAGTTGTGTGATGACCTGGCAGGGTTTAACATTATTGTAAAAAATAGCAATCACCATTGCCTTTGCATTAGAAAGTAGGTGTGGCTAAATCGAAGATGGCTGAACTATGAAAAAATGAACTTGGCCATTCCACGGGAATTATATTTCAATGATTAAAACTGTGGAATAAACCTGCAGCTGTCGGTGTCCAGTAAAAATAGCACAGGTAATAATGGCACATATGGCAAAGTAGGTAAAAAAGGCACATTTTCAATATTAGGGGTTGGGAGCTTGGAATGGGGGTTTAGATTTGGGGTTTAAGGGTGGGGGTTTGGGTTTGGGGGTTGGAAAGACTCAACACCAGTGTGCCATTTTTACCTACTTTTCCATTTGTGCCATTATTACCAGTGCCATTTGTGCCATTGTTACTTGTGCCGTTATTGCTTAAAATTGTAGCTGCCGAAACTGCTGTAAAAAAACCACACCTGGCTTATATTCAGTCAACTATATATCACACTGACAGCTGACTTACAGGACTGCGAGATGCTCCATTAGAAGGTCTGTTGTTACCAGCAGATAGGATAGACTGACAGCCAGAGTTGAAGTAGGAATTGAGCAACTCATACACTTGACTAACCATATCACTAGACTTTTTACCTGCAACATAAGACTAACCATATCACTAGACTTTTTACCTGCAACATATGACTAACCATATCACTAGACTTTTTACCTGCAACATAAGACTAACCATATCACTAGACTTTTTACCTGCAACATATGACTAACCATATCACTAGACTTTTTACCTGCAACATATGACTAACCATATCACTAGACTTTTTACCTGCAACATAAGACTAACCATATCACTAGACTTTTACCTGCAACATATGACTAACCATATCACTAGACTTTTTACCTGCAACATAAGACTAACCATATCACTAGACTTTTACCTGCAACATATGACTAACCATATCACTAGACTTTTTACCGGCAACATATGGCACTAGGTGCATGTCTATACTAAAGCAGGCACATGCAAACATTGTTCAGAGAAATACAACACTGCTAAATTTTAGTACCAAATATATATTGTAGACTAGTTATGTATCACTGGTACCATACTAGCGAAATTTAATTTTAAAAAATTTGAAACTTTTTTTAAACTCAAGTTTTAATAAACTGCTGCAATAACTCTTACCATGTGCTACATGGTTGATGAAAATATTTCCTACCTGTGATGATAATTCTATTTTGAGCAAACATGACGATCATATGCTGTGGCCTCTGCAACAGAAAAAAGGCAATATTAAAATGGTAGACCTTATCACTAGGTTTCTAAGCTTATGAACTTTTTGAATGAATTTTTCATTCGATGTTTGGAAACAGTTGTATCGAATGAAACCACAACCCTAAGCTTATGCAAACCAATTCTCCAAATTCATCTATAAGTAAGAGCATCCATTCGCAGAAGTAATGGAAATGCAGTGTATACTACTTACTCAAGGCTGGTCAATATTTAGACATAAAAACATGGTTGATGTGGTGTTCATGGCAGTGGTTATTTAACAATAAGACTAATTTGTTATTATGTAATGCTGCATCAAAATGTGTACATTGTATTGTAGTAATTCAATGGCAGTCAATCAGACTGCAGTTATGTAATAAGGCTGTTCCACGAATGTTGCCAGTTTCAAGTCAGTGTTTAGTGTTTAGGTGAATAAAGTTATTATAAGTTACAACAAAACTACTTTAAGTACCTTACAATTGATATCAGCATCAAAAACAGACACACACATTGAGATGTTTCCTGGCTGACAAAGGATTGTATATTCAATAAAGAACGTTAAGCTACATTTACAGCCTTTCTTGAGAATGTGCTTATTTCCAAGTTCTACAATGTCTAGCCAATAGGAGTATGTTGCCAGTTGAAAATTGTCTGTTTTTTTAACTTGCTCAACAGTTTTGGAAACCAGTGGTGTAAAACAGCTTGTAAACAGGTCTTTTCAAGCCGTTTCAACAAATCAATAGCTATACAGGATTACAGGCTCACCTGTCCATCTCCAACTGCTTGGCACTTCTGAGTCAACGGTTTTCCAACAAACTTGTTAGCAAGGAGTTGCTTGGCCTCGTCTAATACTGAACAACCTGCTTTACTTGTCAGTATCACATGCTCCCCACAGTAGTAAAACTTTCTATGCTCTGCCTATGATGAAATACAGAAAAGTGAAATAACCTTGACATTTACCCTTGATAGCATGATCACATGGCTACTATACAGTTAGCATTCTACCTTATAAGAACCATAGCAATAACACGTAGCCCCTAAGTTTCAACAAATAATCTGTTAGAGGGAATGAAGGAATGGATGCATGAAGCATCAGAATATAGAGTAATATCTAACTTACAACTTTTGCTACCTCCATTGCAGAGTAAGTTATGTTAAGTGGAATACAGCTGCAGGAGCCTGCTGAGGTTACAGGCAAACAGGAGTATGTATTAGCAGCAACTCCACAAAATTATAATAATATTATAACTTAAGCGTGTTATCATTATTATAGCTGTATAGTCATAGAATAGTCTTATGCCTAGAGATGAGTAGATTCATGTTTTATGCTTCCAAATTATTTGCTCATAGTGGGTTAAGATTTAATAAACCCATACTTAGCTTAGAGGTAATAAAATATCTGCTGAGATTTTAAAATGAAACCTAAATATCTGCATATTTTCATACGTAAATTTTAATTTAAAAAAGACTACTGTATCCCTACACTGAAATTACATTGTTGCAACGGCCCATCCCTAACCAGCCCCAGCCATAAGCAGTAACTTCTACTGCTCTAATTGTTGTTTTGTTACAGAGGTAATGGGTGGTGTCAGTCAGTAGCAATTAGACTGCTGATTTGTATTGAAATACTAATAGATATAACAGATACACGAGTTGTAAACTTTAGAGCTTAAGAACAATTTATATTGTTTTATTATATAAAACTTTGAACTTTACTGGTCATCAAACCAGTTAAGACTTGAGTTATTCTTTTTTTCTCACCTATTCTCACCTATCTCCTCTTTGTTCTGTAGCTGAACGCCAGTTAAGTTACCCTATGTCTTATTACCAGCAATGAAGAAAAGTGTATATTAAGTATTTAGTATTAATCAGTCTGAAAATTTGTAGAAAGCTAAATGTATTAACCTAATCTTAATTATTTCTGAACGCGAAAGCATAATAACAACCAAACAGGTAATGATAGGATATTCATATGAACCCAATATATACATATACTAACCTGCATGCCTGCCAGTAAATATCTCTCTCTTTATGATTTGCGTTGTCAGAATTTACAAAACCTAACTGATCTTCTGCTTGGTTTAATTGATTGTATTTAGTGAAGTTGTGATGAGCATGATTGTTTAACATAAAATGTTGTGAAATTCACAACGTGAATGGTTTTATTGCATTCAACATTGGCAATATAATTATACGGCAAGTAAGGTTCCCAACTTACCCTAACTAGACTACTCCTAGCAATGAGACTCAAATAAAGTTCTATACATCAGTGTGAAGCTGGCACTTATGTTTATGTTAATAATATATTGATTACGTAACATTACAGTAGACACCATTGGCTATAAATTACAATGCTACTCTATGAAGGTGAAAAAATAAACAGGCTTAGGTTATATAACAAGTATTGTGACAAAAGGTGATAGTAAAGCTAAAATGTAATAGATAAACCTAGAAAAGCCTGTGTTTATAGGAGAAAATTTAGCAAAAGAAGTTATGCTTTTGTGAGAATTTCAATTTGTGCCCCAAACCAAATTGTTCAAAGATAATTAAAAACTTAAGCCATTGAAAATTTTCCACTACTGCCATGTATTCATAGAGGATAGAATATTGTAAAGTAACGTAAGCAAGACATTACCTTATTTTGTAGTTCTCCAGAAACAGTCCTGGGAGATGTAGTAGGGTTAGTCATGATGGATCTATTAATACAACATCTCATACTTAATTAACAATTGTATTTATAGGTCATGTATAATACACACTACTGCACTAAGTAGCAGCTGGTAAATCTAGAAAACAGGTACACAGATTTGAAGCTTTTGGGGAGAGCATCAGCTCTAGTGAATACTTGCAGTTGCTATTTGTAGCATTGCAAACTATAAATACAGCTTTAAAAGTGAAACAGTTTGCTTTAAACCTAAGCTTTGAGTCACAAGTTGATATTCTAATCACTGGAATCATCTGTTATATTCTATATTGTTTAACTTTCAAGGCCTATCAGATAAAATTACAGCTCTTCAAACTGAAGTAGTTAAACCTAAATGCTGTTCATCATCTGACAAGTTTATAAATTATTATAATTTTAACTACAACAGTGACTGCTTAAATAAGCAAAAATCTAGGATGAGGCAAAGCACCTCCAAATGACTAAATAATAATAATAAGCTAAGCTAAAGTATATTTTGTACATATTTGTATATCTTCAAATATTTCTACGTAGTCAAGACAGATTTCTATTGATCTAAAGCAGTTTGGGGTTATATAATGCTGCATAGAAATTAATCAATAGGTAACTAAATAATAAACAAAACTGTCTGGTAACTACTACTGCTCCATCAGCCATCAGCCACTTGACTTATTTATTACATAGTAACCAGGTGTAGGACTGAAAAGAGTTTCATTAGAATAATGAAATGTACCTCATAAATTGAGACAAGGTCAATAACCAATAATTGATTTAATTTACAGAGTAATCTAGTTACATTATTATGATTAACTTCTTTCACACTTCTATATTGGCAGTTTCTTGCTGCTGTTTTTCTAATCAGTTGATAAAAGTTATATTTAGTAAGGCTTTGAAAAGTTTAATAAGTTTAAAATGAGAATGGTAAAACAAGCCCTTTAGTAAAAAGGATTTAGTAACAACTTACAATTAGTTGCATAGTACAGTTATTACTCAGTGCTTGTATAGGCAAAAGTTCAAAACTGCACTGAACCTGTTTTTAGGCATAGCAAAAATACACGAAGATTTGAAAAAAACTGAAAAATCTAGTAAAGACAGTCCCAATTTCATTCTCAACAAAATATTAAAACACAATGCGAATAAGGTCATTTTTGAATTGAGTCAGCATAGTGAATGCTTCATTTTACACAATAAAATGCTTAAACTAAATAATTTTTTTTAAAAAATACACTGTTAAAACCATAAGATTTAGATCTATTACGACCTTTTGTAGTATTTCAATATCCCTAAAAAAAGTTAATATAAAGAAGTTTTTCAAGAGTTTATTAGGTTTACCAAAACTGAATAATTGAGGTATTAGCCACTAACAGTTGATAATATTAAGCTAACTTTAGCCTTTTTTTCTCATGTTCATAACACTCAATTTGAATTAAGAGTTGTGCTAATTATGACAGCACATCTTTTAACTTAGTAACAATGTGCAGTTGCGGCCAGGATATTACTTTTAATGGCATTTAATTATTCTTTTATTTTTTAGATTTTTGCATGCAAGGTTAATCTAAAATTTTTAGACTTTATTGATAAAAGTTTTTTTTTCATAATTTGTCTTATTTTTAAAAAAAATATCTATATGTAACGTTATACTTTTGACAATTACACTAAAACAAGTAAAGAAACTGTCACCATAATCACCAAATGTTAACTACTTTCTACTGAGTGCAAGCATTGTATTTAACTGTGTGCATAGGTATGTGTGTTTTATATACCTCAATAGTCTTGAAATCTAGTACTATATGTTGGTGCTAGTTGAGTGTTTTAGTTTCAAGTAAAATGTATATTTTGTGAAAGTCTTGGGTGAAAAATTATGAAGTAGCCTACTTCAACACTTATTTAGCACATTTTGCTGACAATCATTTCAATTTATAGAAGGTTTTAGTGATCGAGGGTTTTCCTAATCGTAAATGTACATGAAACTATATTTTGTAGTCAAAGTCTATATAATATCTAAACACTTCAAATTGCCAATAGCCAATTTTTTCACCAAGTACATCCCTACTGCACAACTCGTAATATCCTTCATCAAATATGTAGCCCATTGGACTAGTAGGTGACTACAGCTCTCTAAGCTCTAATAAATAGTTGAAGTTGTTTGATTGAACTGGTGACAGTCCAAAACTAATTAAGGAAGCTTATGTCACAGTCAATCAATTTACTGCAGCATTACTCAATGACAACAAAAGCCACAAAATTACTTCAAACTGGAATTTTCCAAATTTTTTAATGGAGAAATTATTTACAAAATTTGTTGAAGTACTAAGATGTATGCTACTGTTTACATATTTGTTTCTTGGAAGAAAACTGTTATAGCATATTTTTTATTTTATGTAACAGCCAAATGCTGGCATTTTTAACATTTTTCAATAATTAGGTTATAGGATGTACTGTCAGGATGGGCATAACTGGAGGTCATAACTGGGTGTAGGGGACATAGAAAAGGGTCATTATATTTATATTGATAAATAGCCAAAAACACATCAACATAATCATGATAACGATTAGCATTAATTAATTACTCATATATATGTATTTGATATTAGGATTATCTCAATGGCAATGATTCTTGGTTGACATAACAATAATATGATTTTAGGTAAAAATTGCACAGGTAATAATGGCACAGGTAAAAATGGCACAAATGTAAAAGTAGATAAAAATGGCACACTGGTGCTAAATTTTACCGACCTCCAAATCCAAACCTTACTCGAAAACCCAAACCTCCAACTTTTAAACCCCAACTTTAAACTCTAAACTCCCATCCCCAAACCTAAACCCCCATTCCAAACCCCCAACCGCAAACCCTAATATTGAAAACGTGCCATTTCACCTACTTTGCCATTCGTGCCATTATTACCTGTGCCATTTTTACCTGTGCCATTTTTACGGGACACCTAATAATATAAATCAAACATAATACCTGCTAATATAAATTACAATCACTGATTTATCTTTAAATTATTCATTAACATGTATAGTCTAAATGGCTTGTTTATTTTCATGTATATGATAACTGATTTATTTCTAAACAGTGCTATCACCCTAAAAGTAAAATGGTTTAAAATCTAAGTAAGTACATAATTGGGATAAATTGATAATCATTACAATTGATAACATGGTGTTCTTTTATATACTCATAGTGTGTGTTATTCTATCCCAAGAGAAACTCATACTCGCAGTAAATGTAATAAAGTAGCACTAATTTTCATGTTTATAATTACTCAATTTCAATATCTATTTAATTAAATTTAATAATAAATGATAGTCATATTCATATTGTCAACAAAAGTCTTCTTGTGACCATCAATATCATACTTATAATAACCTAACATTATTATATAATTTAATATTTATGTTCATATTGATAGTGAGCATAATGCTGGGTCCACCTACAAGTACAACCACAAGTACATGGCTGTCCGAGTGTTAGGTTTTTTAATGCCAATGGGTGGATAACGATGATCATAATGATAATGATAAATTATAACAATTTATTCATTATGATGACTTGAAATAAATTACCTAATTTTTTGACAAAAACTAAAAGCAACACTTCAATTATTAGTTCAAGCTCAACACCTGAGTATTGTGTTATACAATTAATGATCATCATTATTCAGCTGACAAAGTCTAAGAGCAAGATTTATAATACATTTAGAATTAGTGATTTACTAATTAGATGAAACTGAAAGTGAAACTTAAACTTAAAGTTAATGTAAAAACAAGTAAGTAATTTAATTTTATGATTAATTTTGCTTTGAGATACCTACTTCCAAAGTAAATCAAAAACATAAATTATTCTTTGAAAGCAAAAATGTGTCTTTATTGAGTCCCGATAAAAATGAATTACAATTTTGCATGAAAATTCTGATTTTGTTATAATTAATATTATTGAGCCATGTTCGGATTGAGATGGAAATAATTTCTGCTTTAGCAGGGTTTTCACATCATTCAAAGTTTTCTATGTAAATCAAAGCAGGAGACAATAACTATTACGTGTTCGAGTAAAAATAATTTTTTTTGGGAAGATAATTCCAATATTTGTTAAAGGCTGATGAGTAGCTTTTGGATTATGCACAAATCTTTATGGAAGCTTTATAAAAATATTTTTCGCTAAAGCAAATATTGTGTATGGTTTAGTAATGTTGAATAATGATGATATTATTTAAATTAGTTACAGTTTGTAGGATAAAAAATTATTGTATGTTAAGCAAATTGATTTATAAAATTTTATAATATAATTATAGCAAAACAATTATTGCTTACAGATCCAATCATTTGAGTTGTCGGTGGTTAATTGATTTTTATGCCAATTGCCAAAATTTGTTATTTTTAGAGCTCATACAAAATATGAAATATTATGAGAATGAAGAAAGAGTTTGAATCAACATAAGAATTGAGGTTAAAGCCTGCTGTAATAATGGATACACAGATCTATATGTTTATAATTTATTGTAATTTAACTTACTTAGCACAGAAATTGAACTCTGTAATTATGATTAGTAAATTATCTTTTATTAAGTCAATTTGGAATGATATATGGTTGCTGTACTATATAACTTTGGGCCTGCTATAAACTAGACTGAAACTCTCTAAGGATATAATTTTTTTAGCAAATGGAATTTTTTTGACGATGTTCTTATGCTTGACTTTCAGATCTAATTAACAGACTATGATTTTCTTAAAAACTAATTTATTTGAAGTTATTAGCAATTTTCATGCAGTTGATAACATTTCTATTTTATAATGCAATACATGCTTAAAAACCATGATTATACTTCAACAATGACAAACTGATAATTGCTACTATTCTGTTTTGCTGAAATGTACTAAACTAGAAACATATAACTATATTATTTTTATATAAATAGTACTGTATTTGATATTACTTTACACTAAGCCCATGCTGCTATTTGTCCCATGGTAGGGAAGTTTGTCTAATATGGAGTTGTCTTTTTACACCATTAAACCTTTGTGAAAAGAGGGGGCAACTCAGCAAAGTTTGGCTATTGAACACAAACGAAATTGCAAATATATATACATGATGTTCCAAAATACATATTGCTTTGTAGAAAGTGAAAAAATACAATATAGTTAAGGAATTGAGAGAATATTAGAGAAGCTTACTTATTTTGGTGTATAACTTAGCCTGTTCACTAGCACATATTTTTGGTAACTGGCTGTACTTGAGAGCTATAAGGGCTGTGCTGTAGCCACATCTCATTTGCAAAAAGCTAAGGCTTTGCATATTTTACTACAGTCAGCGTGTGTCAGATTAAGCGATCCAACATTTAGATTTTAAACAGTTACTGTATAAACTATAAAGTATTTCTCTATATTCTTTCAGCTACTTACAAATCTATTATACTGTATATCAATTTAATATATAATACAGACCCCTAACTAAGTATGCTCATGGGTGATAATAAAATCCTATATTAGCAACTTGAGCAAAGGTATAGAATATAGATTATAGAAGCTAAGACTTTAAAATCAATTTTTGACATTTCTATCACTATAATGATTAAAAATTCAATTTCTAATATTTTTTTATATTTTAAGGTGTTTTCACTTTCACTACAAAAAAACTGTTTCTGCTGTTTAATTATTGTCAGAATAATTTTGTCAGTTTCCTAAAAAGGCATTTACAAAACTGAACTCATCTTTCTCAGCGCATTTGTCAGAGCCGAAGTAACTGTATCACATGCATCACCTAGCTGTATACTTTCGAAAGCTGGTCGAATAATTGTTGAAAATATATTTACAATAAAAATTTGTTATTTTAATATTGTATTTCTTTTTTTCTAAAGCTGAGACAAACGGATTGAGACTACATTTACTGACTGCTATTAGTACTTTGGCCTTGTATGAGATAGCACATGCTCATCAGCATTGTGTTGGGTAACTTATCGGAGAGTCGAGGTCATGTCCTACCAATAATGATAATAATTTTAAGTGCTTCCGTTTGTCCTGACTGAAGGACACCCGCAGCTTTTAGTCATTACTTTGCATTTCGTAGACTTTATACGATATAGTAGCAACCCATATAATATATGGTGGCTATACCGCATGGCTACACATGAACCTATGTCCTGGCATGAACTCTTCAGGTCAAATGATAGGCATGATCATAATAAATAATTATAGTATTATGGTTTGTATGAAATCTATCCACTGGTTGTTTACTATTTTATCTTGAGGCAAGGCCAATTAGTGATAGCTATCATTCTTTACTGTAAAGCATACAAGTCACTTGATAGAGTCAACACTTGAATGTTTTTTGGGACAATTTGGGGTAATCAACTACGCTAATTACCCAACACCATTTAACTCAAAGTGTAGCTCCTAATAAATTTATTTTCTTATGCCTATAGCAATGCTGTTGTTGCTAGTAAGCTATGATTTATGTTATATGTAGCTAATAATACCAGGTATGCAGTGAGTACTCTAACAACTGTATACATCACATTCAATAGATCACCTCAGTACCATATGATGTTTCGTTCAAATCATACAATATTATAATTTATAATATTTTTTGCAAACTTCATGGAGACGAAGTTATGACTATTCAAGTGATTTACTAATCTTGATATTAATTCAGAATCTGATTCTTGCAAATTAAGACTTCTATTAAAGCTTCACCTCAGACATAAAACAGTTATAAACCTGACACATAGTAAGGGTGACTTAGCAACAGCGATTACATGAATACAAAGTGGAAACTCTGAACAAGAGGCTATATGCATAATTAGAACTCATCCACCATATCTAGCAATGAGTCTTTTAAACTGGGGCTTTTGTTATATCTGAGATGTACCTAGTTTTTGCCCTCGCATGCTTTTATCTCAGAATCATCAGCGAGACAGGCAAGGTTATCAAACCTTGCAATTAAAATCCGTATTTAAAGCAGGCTGTCATATTATCTGAAAAGTGTATGAACTAAGGCCTTCTATTGGCAATAAACGTTTTAGATAATGCCACTGGTGACCTCAAAATCTTTTGTTGCAGCTAATAAAAACATAAGCATAGAAAACTTTCCTTTTGTTGAACCATAAATTGGCTTTTTCAAATCTGAGTAAAAAAGCTTCTGAATGCAACACAATTGTTATAACATGTTGTTCTTGGTATACTGTAACTGTACATGGCGACCTATCAGCAATGTCACAATGCATTATAACGGCCGGTTAACTGGCTCAAGGCTACTATGGGTTTATATCAATTGCAATTTATAGTATTTTTTCTAATTTATCAAGAAATTAGGTAACAAAAACCTGATTTAATCAAGCTCATTATTGCTGTCATTCAACAAAACAATCAGCAGAATTGCATGCTGTCAATAGCTTACATAATATTTAATAAATAATCATGCCATAGTCCAGGATTTTATCATACCACAATGTAATATTTTGATGTTTAAAACACAGCAATACACACTCTATTCACTGGGGTATGTGTGGCACTATCCTACTAATTTGGATTACAGTTTGTCTAACAAATTTGGCTGTATTTTAAGAGCTCACTTTCTAGAAGTTGCAAATAATTTCTTATGTTTATATATTAAGTGTCGTTTGGAAGGCCTTGAATGTATAGGCATGTGCTTAAAATAATTTTTAAACCTGTAACTAAAGAGCAGACATTTAATTATTACTAAATCATTGTAGCTTTTTGCTGGTTTACTATCAGATTATTAATCTAACATTACAACATTTAGTTGTTGCAAAATGATGTATATTTAGCTCGCATGATTCTATGGATGATGTGATGAATAATTACCGCAGTAGTATGCCCAAAGGCCCTTGTTGATTATAAAAACATGACACGCTAAAGCCCTGCTCCGAGTTCAAACCATTTTTTGTTATAATGACTGGAAAAATAAGACAATGGAAACCAATCACATGCTAGACTTGTTGAGTGCAGGGGGCGCTTCAACTCTAATGAAACATCAACATTCTTTGTGTTGAGCTAAGCTAGACCAGTTATTAGCCAGCATGCAGAGTTATTTAAGGTCAGATCTACTACTGCATAGTACTAGACTGCAGATTATAGAAGCGCAGTGAGGACAAACATGGGTTCATATGAGGACACGACAGTGTGAATATAGATGCACACTCCATTGAAGTACAATTGGAGGGGTGTATTTAAGTTGACTGATAAACATGTTGGCTATCAGTTGTTGTGTCTACAGCAGATGCAGTGTGAGTGTGACAACACATTGCCACTACTACAGTTGATGTAAGTACTAACACCAATACCAGCTTCTGGTATGGAGTTATTTCAGTGATTGGCAGTTAAATATTGAACGGCTAATGGTGTAGTAGCTGGTTTAGGCTATTCTAAAGTGACTGACACCTACGTCCTACAGTGATACTCATACTGATACTGATACTCATGTTGCTCTCAGTTTATCCTACAACTGATAGATGGTGAAAGGCTGAGCTACCACAGAGTTCCAGAAATCTAAATGGTAAGTATATAAAATACAGTTATCAGCATTGCAGTTTGTCAATCAATAAGTCACAATTATGACTATGATTTGGGCTCATAAGTCACAAGTAATAGTAATTCTTTTGTTTCAACAGGGTTGACATTGCGATAAGCATGAGTATAAAATTTAATATATGGAAATTAAATACAAATAGCTATATGTACAAGTTTAGTCTTACAAGGTCAAGAAATAGTAGCTGATAAAGTTAAAATAAATTAAGAGACGCCTACTATTTCTTATATTAGGGTCTACCCATTTCTTGTCCTTTGTTCTAGAAGATTGTTTTAAATCTGTTTGTAATTAATAACCCTTTAATTTGCAACTTTCTGTCATCTAATATCAAAATTCTTCTTGATCTACTGTCTTAAGTTACATTCATTTCTGGAAGATTCTCTAAGAGTGTCGTTTGAACTTTTGAAACTAGTTTAAAGCGTTTAAACTGGGACCATTGTGTGCCAATGTGTCTCACTAAGACTAACAAATATAAGACTACTGTCAAAGTTGCATGGTCCAACTAACAGTAATGCTTGTTCAATTTTTTTCTCTTTGATATGGAATTAGTATATAATATTAGTTGTGTTGATATTTAATAGTATACATAATTATATCTTTTGTACGTATTTGTGATAAATAGTATTAAACTGTGATAGTATTACCAGTTTAGCAGTAAAATATACGTAGCATAATAGAGTACAACAGTAAAAAAATAATATTATGTAGTGGCTTATAAAATATTAGTCCTTGTAACTGGAGTTGTACTCCATTTATATTCAATATGAAATAGAGAGACAACTTCTAATACTCCATGCTTGCTGCCTGCTGAATGCCCTTAGTAACATCAATAATGCAGTTACATTAGATGGGTATATGTCCGGTTATGGTAAATTCTCTCATCACCGGGTATACATTCATCCAAAGTTCTGTGACTTTTCCACTTCTGGAGCTGAGTTAGTTAAGTTATGTTAGTAATAGTCAGTTACAACATAACTTTGTTTTATTTCTATGTTTTGACAGTTGGAGATAATACAGTGCTATAGTATGAGCTAGCAAACACAGAAAAATAATTATTATATTTTTAGTTCATCATATACTAATGAGTGTTTATCTGTTAATTTCAGCTTACTCTGTTTATTTGTGGCTTGTGATTCTTGTAATGCTTATAAGTTGTAGCTTATTTATGAATCAATAAGTGGCATTTGAAAGTTAGAATTTAGTTTTTCATTTCAGCTTTGTGTATATTTAAAGGAATTTAAAGGAACAACTGCATCACTTGCTGACATGAATTGCTTGTCGTTATTATTCAGTGCAGGCCTTCATTTATGATGTGAATTCAAAATGGCTGATGAAATTATGTTACTCTTTTTTTAGGAAATGAAATAATTTGACGCTCAGTCATATTCAAAACAGTCCGAGGTATATTTACAACAGACAGCAAGACTCAGGGAAATATCTCTCTAGTAGAAAGTCAGGATCAATCTATCTGGGAAGTCCATATGGAAACGCTGTACCATGTTCAACTAATCTGCTAACAGAGATGAAGGTTTAAATGACTGAACTCCAATACAAAATAATGTCCCATGATTAATCTCAGGTACAAGCTATTGCTAAAAAATTACTATCTTCCAAAACTATAATTTAGAATCATCTTATATTTGTTTCATGATTCATAGTATGTGTTTATTCAGGTACTGATGCAATAGTGCAACATTCTATATATTATTATATATTAACATGTTTTGTTATATTATGCAGTTTTTGCACTAACGATATTCTTATCCTAAGCCAATTAATTACTGTATTATAATCATTTACTATATTATTATAATTATATTTATACTTTTTATATTTTCACCCAATACGAATACTTTATCAGACTATTCTATGCCAATGCTCCTATATAGCCAGCCTATTATACTGTTGTGATTTCACGAATTATGCTTTATTTTCAAGTCTCCATTCTGTGTTGTGAATATTTACTGGTTTTTATATTACTTTAAAGCATGCACGCTGTTTCTATATTAAAAAAGATTTAAGCACAAGTTTGTATTTCTCAGGTTATTTGTAAAAAAAGGTTGTAAAAATATTAATTCATATTTAGTGTGTGGTTTAAACTTATTATTTGTTTGTTTTTGTCTAATATTAGTAGTTTAGTTGCTTCAAGTTAAATTTTATATCCTAATTGTAATTGATATACTATTCTTGTGATTGCGTGTGTTGATTAGTGAAGAAGTTATTCTTTGAATTTTATGTGCCATACTATGTAGTTGCTTACTGCAATTTTGTAAATAGTAAAGTTCCAAGTCTTCTATTAATATACAAGTTCATACGAGTATATTTATACATATTTTACTGATTTTTTATAATAAAATGTGTTTCTTTAAACCATAATCATTACATTTATAATAAGAACCATAAGCATTATACTTATAGAAAAAATATCTTTGCAGATTTCCAAATTTTTGAATAAAAAGTAGACGGTACATTTTATGCTTGCCTACATTAAACGGAATCTAGAATTTTATGTAATACTAGTGTGGTTGAAGTCTTTGCTCATTTGCTTTAAGATTATTATCATTTGATAGCTACAAGGTAACAATACCAAATATAGATATTATATATAATGCAAAATTAGTCACTGACTGTAAACAAAATAATACAAATCAGAAAAACAAAAAGAAATTAGGTTTAGCATTAAAGGATTTATAGTTCAATGCATGGAAAGTATTCAAACCTAATGTGAGCAATTATCATCATTACATATGTGATATATGCAGCAGTTATACTGCATTCATAAAAGCAACATTAGTGTTTTATGAATTCTGGGTGGCAGTTTATTCTTGTCAGTGTTGAGTTTTAAAAAGTCATGGAGTAATATGGCTGCAGTCTACAAAAATAACTTCCATTGTCCCTCAAGACCAGAAGCTGGTACTGACAGAAGGTATGCCATAGTTAATTAGACAATACTATCACATGCGTGTATATAACATTTTATATCTACATAACCAACATCTAAAAGATGTGCATGGATGCTGGTATTAGAATTTTGGTACACTTGTATGAGGAGCTGCTAGCATATCATAAAATGATTGATTTGCAAAAGCTACAACTAAAAAAAAACAAAACATGTCGTTTATAGTAGGTATGTATCAAAGTTTCAACATTTACTTGATCATTTTTAAATATTGCAAAATATATATGAGTTTTGTTTTCTAGTATGCAAAAATAATTTTATTTATTCTTCAAATAAAAACAGCATATTGCTGCTATATCTTGCAAGTGTCTCACATTAGATGTATATTTTAGAACCGTGCCTGGTCGAACAATAGCCCTCACAGCTCATCAAAGCAGAACCTTCTCCTACCACATGGGTTTAGACGAAAATAATGAACGGGTATGTCAGCGCTATACATACCTTTGTGCTAAAATAAAGGATGAAATTTGTATTGGATTGGATTAAATTGTAGACAAAATTATAATTATTGTTGTTTAAAATAACCACTTTCTTGTACTATTAAGTCATCAGCCTGCTGCATGCATATTAATAAATCACTTGCAGGCATCTTTTCTAATATCACTTGTTAATTAGAGGCAGTCAAAACTTTGTATCATGAGAAGTTGTCTGATTTTAAAATGAAGCTAGACAAAAGCTATAAATCTAAACTAAGCAGTAATGTACCTTCTTTGTCTAACCTATAGTGCAAGTGGCCAACTCACAAGTTGGAATTATTTTCATAGTTTCCACTTACTTGCGAGTCTGACAACATACAGTTTTGCATATTCAAGGTGGTTACAGTATGCTGGAGTTATAAGGATGTTGAGGAAAGATTTATAAAGACAACCACAAATACCAAATCGATTAAATAATGCTCTACGCTAAATATAATTTAAGTGATTTATGTGTCTGCTGAACTTCCTACATATATATGAGCCGCTGCATAATATTACGATTCACTGTTAGAATAGAACGTTTAAATGCTTTGTGAAATGCCCTCATTGACCATAACTGAAAAATAATTGCCTTCACCGGGATTCGAACCTGAGACCTCAGCCTCGCAAGCAAGTGTGCTAACCATTACACCAGGGAGGGGGGAGGCTACTGGGTAATCACAGCACTACAATAACTTTTAGAAACCACAATCGAGAATGCTCCAGAGAAGGTTACCAGCACTAAACACACAACTGAGACCTGAAAATTCGCAGCAGTATCAGTATAGAATGAATAGAGTCCGGGGCATGCAATCACTTGTTCCCATGTCGAGACAAATCATACAAAGTCGGCATCAGGTAAATTAGTCAAAAATTCACAAATTGAAAATTAAATCACCAATTTATTAGAAGGAGCAAGAATTATATGACTTATAAATTCCTTTTTTCCATTTTTAAGAAAGATTGTCGTGAATGTGAATAACTTGATGTATTAGCTAATGTGATTTTATGGTACAAAAAGCTTTATATTCCACAGAGTACCATAAGAAGTGCTCCTGGTGGAGAAAGAGCAGGTTTAGAGAGTGTAAGGTAAATATTTAATTAAATTCAAAGAAGTATATAATGAAAGCTTTACAGGCATTAAACATGTCCATTGGCTGCCTTAGCCAGCTTGCTGAATATTCATATACTTGCAAGTGCATTCTTTATGATGGTGAACACAGCTATTGTACTAGTATAACTCCTAATAAGTCAGCAACTGAGTCTCCTATCTAGCAAGAAGAGAGACAATTACACAGAATAGAAGTTTTTTGCAAATATCTAAAAATTATGCGAAAATTGCATCTGGTCTCAATGTGATTATCAAGTATTTATGGAGCATACATACAGCGAACTGACAGTAAGGCTGATTTTGTTCACAGGTTAAGACTGGGGCGCGCTGGCGGTTCCTGGAGACATGTAAAGGAGGTGCTTCAAAGCAAAGGAGAGAATATGATCTACCTGGATGGCCTGCCATGTTTGGAAGACAGACTGGTGGCAAAATAGTATACTTAGAATTTCTTTCAGCAGTAGACGTTGATACTTCATAACACTAACACAGGTGCATAGTAAAACTATGGAAAAGACTGTATAAATGAAGTTTGTTGTACAACAGATACCACGTACTTGTGGCATTATATCTATGTATGGTTATTTCAACATCGCATATCATTTTGTAATACATTGTTGCACAAAACAGACCACCAAGTATTGCCCTTGTCTGACCTTGCATGTAGTAATAAACTCAAGAAACTCTTAGGCAGAGAATACTAACTTGAGTTGAATGGTGTCCTGGCATAGTTTAAGTTGTATTTATCATAATGTCAATAATCGCAATACAAAGAGACATACATTTATTTGCTACAAAATAACAAATTTGCAGTTTATATCACTTGATGAAACTTTAATTTTATATCACGTTTTCTAGGAAAATTCTTAGAAAAAATACATTATATTTAACAAATCTAACTTCTTTTAGTTCATAGATATATTAGTGCTATTATTAAATAAATAACTTTAGCCAAAAACTGCCACGGATTATTGGAAAATTGAATGCAGTTGGAAGAAAGGAATTGGCTACCCTTGATCACAGATAAGTTCCACAATCTACAACACAGAACACAGGAGTAAGCTATTAGAATGTACTCATCATCCTCTAAACCTCAACTTTGACATGACATTATACAATCACTCTTGCTATTAATTTGCATATATATTATGGTTCAAAACCACAGATTGCTCAATCCAAAGGTTTTTGCTTTAAATAGTACCATTACCAGTTACTAATAATAGTAACAAGGAGTATCATAATTATAATACCAGGATTCTGGTGACGGACAAAATAGAATCCCAACTAATGAATTGAGGTCTATCATAAATTAATCACCATGTTTCATTTGTCAACATACTCAGATATCTAGTTTGATACAGTGTAGGGTCGTAGAAGAGACCAAAATAAGATATGTGTATGTTTGGATATTTTAGAATTTAGGAGGTGTCTAACATCTAATTCTCGAGTGTGGTTTGGTTGAATACCTCCCCAAACTTAAACCAAGAGTTATAAGTCCAGTAAAAGAAATAAAGCAACATACATGACCAAAACGAGGATCTGTTTTAAAGCAGGATGAATAAAATCACTTACACTAGGCTCCATGAGTGTGGGCTCAACACATCTGTGGACTGCACTGTTTACAATTTCATCCAACAGAGAATGCACAATGCTGCAATAAAATGCATACTTTAATTATGATAGGAATGCAATTGACTGCCATTTCCTATTATATGAATTATAGATGAGTTTATGTGTATGATTTACATATATATGTATACCGGTGCATGTATCTAGTGTATGTATACTAGTATATGTATCTAGTGTATGTATACTAGTATATGTACACCAGTGTATGTATACCAGTGTATATAGACCAGTGGTACATATACTAGTGTACGTATACTAGTTTATGTATACCAGTTTATGTACACTAGTATATGTATACTAGTGTATATATACAGACGTACATATGCTAGTGCATGTATACTAATGAATAAATCAAAACGTAGTGTATCAATGATTAATTTTAAATTTGAGTAAGTGCCTACTTTTCATCCGAAACAAATCTCCATAAATACAGCTGCAAATAATGGGTGTCTACTTGAATCTGCTGCAGGCCATAAGTCCCAAAGGACCTCAGTCTAACACACTCTAGGAACGTCTGCAAGAAACACATCAATGTTTAATAGTGATTTGAGTGTGTAAATTATACCAATCTTGTATGAGCAATACATTTTAATGAAAGCTATAGACAACCTATTGGAAAGCATGTGTTATATTTATATTAGCTAATTATGCAGTCAATCTATAACCACAATCTGTGAAACAATTGCCCGTTAAATAATGCAAGTATACCGATACTGAGATTTGTAATAGTTAAATGCAAATTGAAGTAAAACCATAAAATTCAAATGAGTATATTTTAAACAAGAGCTTAGAAAATTTCAGAGTACTCTATACACAGAGTAAACCCTAAAAGTTCAATAGCACTATGTAAAACAATGCTCAAATCGCATTAAGCAGGCGAATATTGGCAGTGTTGTTAACCTCACACAAAATTAAAGGTGACTCTTTTGATTTTGCTCAAGTGATTAGTCTTTGTAACTTAATATTTTGAAAGTCAATAAATAGTTTTAATTTCAAACAAATAACTTTTTTCTCATTTTTTTTCCAGATTATTCATAACATAAAATTCCTACAATTTACATTATATTAAATGACTTGTTTTTATTCCATTTATTTGTAAAAATAAAACTTTGCTGATATTTTCAACACCCATTTCAAGAATATAATTTCATCATATATATAACTAGACCTAACATAACTAAAATCCAAACTCTAAAGATAATATTACAAACACCAACTGCTAAACTAACTTGCATCAAATTATTGTTGAATTATAATTTTAGTTTTTCTGTCCAAAGAATGACTTGATCAATCATCAACTTGTTTTGGTGTGACTTCAACTCAACACTGGCACAACTTTTTCAAAAACTATTTGATTGAAGTGGTAAATGAGTCAAAAATCTCTCACAGTTTCGAAAACACCGATAATGCTGAAAATAGTCAGCTAGGACAATAAATGTAATTCCCTTCACAACTTTTATACCTTGAGGCTGATTTTAATGATTCCGGTGAGAATGGAGACTTTGTTGAACTCAATGGCAGTGAATATTTCAATTTTCTCAGAAAACAACTTCTGTATGTTACTCATAAGGGTGCTGTTGACGCTGTAAAATGATTGACGAGAAGATATAAAGTACATATGATGAAACTGCAAACTTTCACAAAATATATTAATATTGTCTACACTAGGCATGTCTAGTTATTTAATTATAAACAAATTTTGCAAATTAATTTATAATTAAATGCATTCACGCTATTTCATCATATGCTCTGGTTACATAGCATAAGTTAGTAACTTGACACATGAACTTTGTGTGGAATTATTAACCCATACCATGCCACTAAAGGCTGCATAACAGTTCTGTGTAATATACATGCTCAATTCATAACATCCATTTAGAAAGCAAAACTTAAGAATATTTAGCACTACAGAAACTATTGGTTTCAGGTAAAGGCAAATGGAATTTTTATTGCAAATAAATAAACTGTCAGGTCACCGGGCATATGAACATCAGGAAGTTGTATCATTAGTACCAACAGTTTGACTATTAACGTAAGATTAACCTGGAAGCATAGGTCCAGTTGTGTTTACTAGGGTGTTTAGAAGCTGAGCTGTAATTCAATGTCCGCCGACTAGAATCACTACTTCTTTCTTTTCTAACTCCCTCCTCAAAGAGCTGACTAACCAAGGTGTCTATCGCCGTGATATCTTCAATAACTCTTTTCATTACAGCTCTCACGGTTCGAGGTTCAATGGTGTTCAACCAGTCACGAGTTTCAACACTTTTCCTTAGTAGCTGTTAACAAAGAAGACTACATCTCAGCATTATATTCTAATATAACTGGAGACAGGAGGGTGATAAAGGCTTAGACAGTGAATTTCAAACCATCAGTGTAGCTTATTTGTATAAATAAATATTTTGAACAAGAAAAATAGCGGAATGCATAAAAAATATAGGTTTCACAGTTACGCATTGCTACAAACTTAACAAGTATATTTATTACTTTAATGTTATGCCAATTTTGACTATATGAGAGCAACAACAGTTATTTGTTTGGTTTTTCTTTTTAAATATTCTAACACAACAACTAGCATTACAATACACGTGTAGCAAAAGCATCACTAAGGTTCACAACAAGCTGTTGTTAACACTTTACTAATAGATCCTGCACACATTATTTTCAGGTTTGTCAAGGGGCAGAAAAAAATTTGCTTCATTCAATTTTCTGGCTTAGCATGACCAATAACTAGCCATAATGTCAAGGAGCTATTAGATGCTGGCATATTAATAGTTTATAAAACCGTAAACCAAGAAGTACCTGCGAGATAACCTGGCCTTGGATTCTAACATAGTGATTCAGTAACTTCTGCCCAATTTCCTTGAAGTTTTCACAGAGAGAACCGATAGGCGTGGCTTTGCTTGAGTCTGATATGAATAACTCATCAACATATCCCAGCTAAATATAAATAGAGTAGAATGATTAGTTGAGTTGCTTAGTTAACTTGCGCTAATCAAGTCACGTAGGTAATAATTCATAAAAAGTACACGGTGACAATACTATTTATTTACAGTACACAAAAATAGGGTGGACAACTCAAATAAACAGCAAATTTTTAAATTTCAAGCATTTGATTATAGAATATATAATGATGCATACCAATGCCGAGCATGGATTACAAGTACTTACGAGATACATGGCGGTTGAATGTCCCATGTCTGATGAGAACCTGGCCAGGATGAGGAGCAGTGGAGGTCCGCTCACAGTGTTGGTGTCACAGTAATCCTGAGTGTTATATAAGTACATGTGAGAACCCATGGTGGAAAGGGCTTTTTATAGCTGGCTAAGGACTTATTCAGATGAGGCACAGGAGCAATTATGACTGGATGCTCTTCCTAACCTCACCAATGGCTCTTACTGGAGATTGAACCCATAACATCAAGTTTACTAAGCCAGTGCTCTAACCCCTAGACCACGGCTACGCGCTATATTATTACATAATACAATCTAAGTTAAATATATTGAAAGTGACAAAGGCTTAAAAATCTAAAATATTTCAATAATTTATCAACCGCCAGCTCTAAATGTGAACAAAGAGCTTTGAAGAAGAAGTTGTAGCAGACAGACCAACCTTAGCCACACTGTATAGATGATTGAGATAGGAGACTAGAAGCTTCCTAACTTCAGAGCAGTATGTGGTCCTGAAATGTCTGGTTGTGGCATATGTTAGACCAGACTCAATGAAGCTCTGCAAATAAAGTGATACATGATTAAAGAACTAAAACATAAAATTATACATTATACACCAAAAATATACAGGTTCAAAATGAAATGCATTTGACAGCAGCAAATTCAGTTTCAGACAAGCATCTGTATAAACAGACTGTGAACAAGTATGTATACATTTCATTAAAACATGAACCCTGTATAATACTAGAGTGCTAGTCTGCCACTTTCAGAAAATACTTTGAATAAAAATACGTAACGTAAGGATTTCAGTGCATTTAAGTGAGATGCTAATAGTATAGTTTAATAAATTAGCAGCAGCTTTGTGAGAGTATAACCAAAGACAGTATATATTCATTTAATAGAATGAAAAAAGAACAAAATTAATATCAAAACTAATGCTAGCACCAGCTATAATAATCAAAGCAATATTTATATATTGCTTTGAATTTCCTGTCTTAGAATTTAACCCATGACTGTAGAGACATACCTGAAGATGTTCGAGTGTAGCCTTCACTTGATCCACCACTGACTGGTTGAGAGTATCCAACAGCTCAGAGAGAGACATTTTACCATCCTGTACAGACTTACTCAGCAGTTTAGGTGATGCCAAGTTATGTCTCACGTCAGCTACAGAGTCTACAGGGATACACACAGTGAGATGTGGTAATTACAGTTCATTTCTAAATAATATGAACATTATAACAAATGCCAAAACATGTGTGGTAAACAGACAAATAGACAGCTGTAGTAAAACATTGCACGATGCAGCTCCAATGTTACTATGCAACAGATTGCATAGTACTCATAGAGTAAAATATTAGCCCACAGCTAGACATGCAGTATCATAAAACTATATTATTTTTAACAATGTAGATATTATCACTAACAGATCTGTTGAAACATTCTACTACTAAAAGTTTTATCCGTTAAAATGGTAAAATATATGATAAAAACGAGCTCATTAGGTAAAATGCTTGACTTAACAGTAAATACAGCACTATAATTGAACACACTCACACACACATATATACTAAAGCAAGCAAAACTTTTTCATTACTGTCATGCAGAGTTGCATTTACCTGCAAACTGCATTTTGAGAGTGTCTAAATACTGATGCATTTTCTCACAGGCTATTTTAAGAACTATATCATTTCCTGCACTAGCGAAGTCTGTATTGGGAAGCAGTTTGTTCATAGCCTGTAATCTTCTTGAAAATCTGTCCAACGCTCGAACCAACAAAGCTGTGTCAGTGCTACTTTCCTAAAAAATGAAGTAGTTGTTTGCAATGAATATTTCTAAGTATCTCTTAGCATGAAAAGAATACCTGGTAGGATTTAAAAAATCTAATTCTAAAACCATAGTCATTAGTATGATAATATAACGGCTATTTTATGCTCCGAGTGATAAGCAACATTAATCACAATTGACTAATTAAAAGCAGCATAAGTTGAGAGAATTCTTATCATCTCTAATAGCAAGTAAGCAAGGATAGTGAGAATAGTAAGTTATATTGTAGTAGCTTGTGGGTTATTGAATGTAATCAGGCAGAGAACATAACTCCTTGCAAGTGATAAGAGAGTTCTTGTAGTGTGCGCAAAGTAAGCTTTTATTGGTAAGAGTAGTTCCTTCCAGTGTGAGCTCCTGTCTTCAACTGACTAGGAGCTCAAAATGGGCCTTCTTTTATACTGGTCAAACAAAGGGGGGTCTAGATCCTTCGACCGACAATCGGCTGAAGTTCGGAATGTCAGGTTTTGGTGCGCCGACATTCGGAATGTCGGAGTCAGACAATCGGAATATCAGTTAGCTGGCAAGCCGAACTTCGGTCAAGATCGATTTACAATGAGTAAGCAAAAATGAAATGAAATTAAGGGGGCTAGGGATCGCTATTTAACGTGAATAATTATAAGAATGTGTATTGAGGGGGATAACTCTATAAAATACCACAATATGAACAAAACATAGCGATAACGTAATACAAGGTTGGTGGGTGGATATGATAACTTCCAACATACCTCTAGTCGAAGGCGTGTCTCAATATGCTGAAAATATTGATCCATTAATCTCCACACAAACTGGTTGAGCATTTGAAGGGCAACCATCTCCAAGTCATTTCTAGATTTTCAGTAAATTAATAAACAACGTAAATTACTATCACCATAACACACTGCATTAGTAAACAAGCAAATTGCCTTATATATTATATTACCATACCAGTCAAATTTCATTGTTGAAAAGTCATATTAATTCTATATGTTTTCTGCATAAAATGTCACGATGTAATAAAACACACCCTCAGGTAAAATGTTTGATTATTTACAATAAAACTTTTACCTAATATTCCTGTAATCTTTTAGCTATGATATGACTAAGGAATTTGTTTATTTGGGGAAAATAGCTTGCAGATTTTATTGTTCAGAGTTTCTGCTGAATGTTATACCATGAAAAAGTAACCCAAATGGTGTATATGTAACTATGCCATAAATATTGAGCTCACTCAAGATTCTTGCTTTGGTGTAGAAACATTTCTGTGTAGGAGGCTATTACAAGGCACATGTTACTAAGAAACCTGTTGCACCCAATATCAACAAACTCCAGGATATCCTGCAAACATCATTGTAGTAACAGCACACAAGCATCATATATTGTATACGAGAGTGTAAAACTAGCACAAAAAGGATAAAAACACACAAAGAGATCGTATGAAGTAGCAAATAACACACAACTGCACTAAAGCTTCAATATTTTTACCACATAACTAGTCATACATATGGACAAATGAAGTGTAAATACATCAAACAGATATATGTATGTACATATATTACATGTACGTTTGTGTGGATAGAGCAATACAACTCAAGTGCGTCTGTCAGCATATATATTTTATATTATTATATTACAATATTATATATTTTTTAACGTATGTATTCACAACAGACTGAAAGATATGCATACATACAACAGATAATACAGATATATCCGTGTTATCCACTTCTGGTCCCGCCTGCTTCAACTCAATCTGCTTCTGCAACTCATTGAGATCTTCAGACAGCTTCTCCTGTGCACTAAATACGAATCAAATACAGTGAAAGTAAGAAACACTTGACACAAGATACAACTACGACCTCCATGTGACAGGAAATAGGCCTTCACACGACAGGAAATAGACCTCCATGTGACAGGAAATAGACTTTTTGCGACAGGAAATAGACCTTCACGTGACAGGAAATAGACCTCCATGTGACAGGAAATAGACTTTTTTGCGACAGGAATAGACCTTCACGCGACAGGAAATAGACCTTCATCTGACAGGAAATAGAATACTCACTGTGCGAGATATTCTTCATAAAGGCTGGCCGCTGGCTCATTCAACTTCAGCAGTAGGTCAACACACTCTGACAGTTCCTGAGCTGTTGACTGAAATAGTACCAGCTTTACTATTAAAACTTATACACTACATGCTCATTTTATGTATCAACAAGTTTTGCAAGTTACAGTTAAACTTTTTCAGTTGTTTGTAAAGCTACAAGCATGAGTATGCTGGTAGAAAATAATAAAGCATTATAAGCATGTGACATCTCAATGGGTGACAGTTGATAAGACTTTTAACCATTTTTAGTTTATATGTATCTGGTTGATATCAATAGTGTGACTTTAGTAAAAGAGTACTACTTTACCTCATGATCTCTGAACTTTAGTTTCAATTTCACTTTTAAATCTCTCACGATTGTCTCACATTCAAAATGAATTCCTTGGAAAGATGGCATGTCTTTATATCGATTAACAACTGCTTGTGTTTGCAAGTAACATCTATATAAAGTATATATATATTATGCCAAAAGTAAAAATGGAGTAAATATTGTCTGCATAGCATTTCAATTGTTAATGCAAAATTCTATTTACAATTTATACTAACGAAAATTAATAATTATTCAAACCATCCTACTCTTGTGAAATCACAGACTAATTTTTGAAATTATCTCCAACTTGTGCAATAGATTTAACAAAAAATATGGTTGTCAATATAAAGTAGTTAGTAATTACAGAATATAAACCCTACCTGACTGCTAAACTGTAGTCATGGTTATCAATGAACTTTTGTAGTTTCTGTGGTAAGTCAAATAAGTACTGCAGCTAAAACACAAATACTTATATCACAATGTACAGTATATGAGATGGCGCTAGGGTGTAATAGTAGCTTCGATGGTAAAACATATTTTAGTTCTCAAAGATTTAAATCCCAGCAGTTATTGATGGTAAAAAGCTTCTAGGAAGCTATGTATGATACCCCACCATGTCTGTTTGAATAACGACTCAAAATCGATAAGACTATGCAGTGCACAATACTCTGCCTCTTTTATAAAGTACAGCAGTGACATATATATTAATGTCATCCACTTCATCACGTCATTATTTTCTAAAATAGCGGCTAGTGAGGCGAAGTTGAAATAGCAGATGACAACATGACAAGGTTAGGGGTTTGAACATGTTTAATTTTGAAAGTTCAATTATTAGCAGTGTCAAAGAAATCGATTTTAAACTAACTAAATGTTAAAACAAAAACTTTTTGTTATTAAGGGCCTGAAGGTTTTCCAAAACAAGCATTTCTAGTTACAGCGATAAGCAACAATATTGTAATGAAATAGGTATTATCTGTATTAAACATTAGAGTCATTAGGGTGTCATTCAGTTAGCGTCGAGAAAAGATATTTTGGTCTAACAGAAATGTGTCTCTTTGGTTAAGTCAAAGGAAAATGATAGCATATTATGTAATCAATTGCTGTCTCCTGACTTGTAAGTATGAAACAAAACCATAAGTATTTTAATGTGAATTATTTATATACTATTGGCACCTGAACAATAAGTTCACCAAACATAACTTTGAATCTAAAATCAACTTACTTTCTTGAGAAGACTGTGAACTCCATGAAGCTGGGATATTTTGGCTCTACGCTCATAAAGTGTAGAGGTGATGTCAGTACTAAATGTCACAATGCTATTCATATTTTGGGATAGTAAATCCATTTCTTCCTCCATTCTCACAAAGTCATTCTTCATCTATAAAACCCAGTAGTCTATTTTATCTTTGCATACTTACAGAAAAAAAACACAATTCGAAACCAGTAGTTATGTAGTTACCGCTAATGAATAAGCAAACTTTACTGTCGAAACTTCATTTAAATAGTGCAATATTATACTAAATAAAAAAAATGAATGCATAAGTGTCTAAATTCACCAAACTAGATCAGCACGATGTTTATAAAGATGTAACCAATTTTTACTCTTAAAAAAATAAAACTGAATTTGCATCAAATGACAAAGTTGATAAAAGATTGCTGTGACTTGCGATGTGTATCAATAAAGACATATTGATCGCATCATTAAAAACTAATTTAACTGCCAACTTACTTTACGAATTGTGTCGGTAGCACCAATAAACTTGTTATAGTTTTCATAGACCAAAGTTTGCATACTAGAATCAAGGCTTTTAATGGCACTTGTCATTTCTCCCTCTTTGTCCATGAGCTCAGTTAAAGATTTTTTCAGTAATAGCTGATCAAGATATAATTGAGGCTGAAACCCCTTTCCATCTGCGAGCAGTAAAAACAAAATGATTTGGCCTGACTAACAATCTAAATAAGTGGTTGACAAATATTATCCATAAAACATTTTTGATCAACAATAAAATACCAATACATTTTTAGCCATCTTATAAATTGCAAAAACTTGCTTTTCAAGCTACATGAGCTCTTGAAAGATTGCGGCAACACATAAAATCTTTGTGGTGAATTACATGCCATGCATGCTATGCATTATAATTGCATCCAGTTTAAAATAAAGTTGTTTGTTACACTATTTAAAATATATCACCAATTTATTTTCATTGAAATATGGCATCAGCATCAATATTACAAAGAAAAGATTTTATAAATCAGCTGGGCTACCTATATCACACGGATCAGACGGAGTATCAATCTCATCATTATCCTCACTAGCACCATAATAGGACTGCAAAAGATTTCTCCTTTTTCTTCTTTCTGGTTGATTGGCATCAGCCATTTTGGCAGACTACTGAAATTCAATAACATGAGTAATAGCAGTTAAAGTTACATGGCATCTAGTCACCTATCTCTGCTTGAAAACCTATACACACGCTACAATGCTTGACTTTTTTTAAAAGAAAGTCAAGTAGTTAGCATTTTGAGAGCATATTTTACTTTAAAAGAAGCAAAGCTGTCAGCCATAATTTGTTAACAATATTTTTCATCAACAAGTACTGAAGTTATTAGAAGATGGATGAGGAGCATTGGTCCGTGCAACTTTATTATTTAACATAAAATGAAATAGTTTCTACAAATTGAAATGCTTGCAAATTCCAATAGAAACATATTACAAATGGGCTAGCTGATCTAAATTATAACATATTCATGTTTTGCTATTAGCATTTTAATTTTAGTTATTCTTATTTAATATATTTACCAACACAGTCACTGTTAAAATTTAGACTTACACTTACAGAGTTATATAAACACTTTAAGGGCTAAATTTAAATATTGCACTTACCTGTAACTAAGTTTTAGATTTAGACCTATGCCCTCCCCTAGCACTAGTACAAGTAGTATTATAGCTACTATCAGTGCCCCCTATTACTATTAGACTTAGTATAAGTATAAATATTATGTATTAGTAATAATACCACTTAGTCTTACTAATTAGTAATTAGTAACTTACTAATTAGCCACTAGCCTTGGGCATTATGATAATAAAAATCATAATGATAATTATTATGATATTTAAAATTAGAATGATTATATTTACACTTTGACTTACAGTTATTGTTAATAAATATTAAAGATAAAAGTTAAACTTAATGATAATGTTGTGATATTGAATTTGATTATGAGTCTGAGATAACATTAACTGTCACCGATATACTCAAATTGATATTCATATTCATATTGATTTTCAATGACTTTGGGTGATAGCATCAAGTTTAGCTGATGAGACATAGACAAGTCTAAGATTAACTCAAGTGTAAGTGTAGCTGTAAGCTATTTTAATCACACTAACACAGTAACAGTAACACTAACGGTGATCGTTAATTAAATTTACATTACTGACTTAGTGATTAACACTTACACATTATGATTATCATTATGATTAACTTTAAGTTTGACACATTAATGATTAAATTAATCATTAAATTAATTTCAAATTTAATGATTAAAACTTTAACTAAGTTCAACACTCACACTGGTCAATGGTCATAGTCACTGAGTAAAGGTAAAGCTAAACATAGTCATACTTATAACTCATAAGTATAACAATAATTTATACTTATACTTATAGTTATAGTATCACTGTGACTATCACTAAGTCTAACACTAACAGTTAGTGAGTTACAGTATGGTAACAGTATCAATCAGTATCACTATGATCAACAGTATCAAGTACACATCAAAGCTATTGTTATCTGTAATAGGTAGTTTTATTTATACACCATGATTCATCGACAAAAGGTCATAAAAAAATTTCAGTGTATTGAATCAAATTTAATATATTATAATGATATAATTAAACAACCTAATGGGGCTGCCACACTACAGTCAAAACGGCCATCTTGAACGCGTTTTCGAGGCTAAGCGTTGACCTCTGTGACGTCACAACTGAACGCAACTGTCAGTTTTTCGCGATGCGATGAAAGTTCAACATGTTCAACTGTCATCGCTGAAGTTGAGCGATCAGCCAATCACTGACTGGCCAGGTAAACCCTGATTGGTTAAGTGCTTTTACTTTTTCCACGTGCTACTAGCGAGCATTATTATTTGATTTGGTTCTTCGAAAGTTATATTAATTTACTTTTAAAATAATTATGATGAAGTTATGTATGAAAGTTTCAATAAATCATGAAAATAAGTATTCATTAGATAAATTTTGCTAAATTTTATCTGCATATTTAGTTTTTCTAATTTGGTTGAATTTTATTAGCATACTATAACTATTTAGTTCTTTAGGCTAGTGAATGAGCTTGAATAAAGCTAAGTAATATCATTAAATAAAGCTAGTAATTTTGAATAATTGAAGCTAGTAAATTATAATAAAAATAACTAGAAAATCTTATTAAATTATGCTAGTAAATCTCAAAAAATTGCGCTAAGATTAATTGTTGGTTACTGTGGATACTGCAGAAACTGGTTTATGGCATTCCTATTGGTTTAAAAGTTTACTGCGAGACTAGAGACAGTTAGCTTTCATCGTTCGTAGTGAACTGTAGTGTGACCAGCAAAAAGTAGGACGTGACGTTGAAGGCATGCGCAAGTAGCTCCAAAATGGCCGCCACAGTCGCGTTTCGACTGTAGTGTGTTATGGGCATTACAGTACTAGTACTAAAGTCAACAACTTTTTATAGCCAAGTTTTAACCTTGAGACCTAGTTTGAGAGCTTCCGGTTTGACCTGCTGGGCGAGCATAAAGCAAAAGTATTTAGACATAAGATCACAGTCTAAGTTTTTCAGAGTTTATGTAGAACAACTCCGCAAGTACCTATAACTCGATAAAAAAAACTTGCAAGAAGTTGATCAAGCTGAATAGACCATTAAAATTTAAAACTCAGGCAATATGAGCCTGTGTTCCGACTTTAATATGTACTGTACATATCTTACCCTTATAACTTGAATAACAAATTTCGAAAGTCCAAGTACAAAATGCATGCTCCTTAAAAGTAGCTGTGCAAGCATGTGCAGTAATAAATGTTAGTAACTATATAATAGATATTGTTTGATCAACACTTAATCATCCTTTATTCATAACAATACCACACCTTCCTTCAAATCCTGAAGCCCCAGAACAATTGATAATCTCCCTCCATGACTCTCGGTCCTCCATCTTCCCAAGATAGTATTTAGGGGGTAGTTAGTCCATTCCTGCACCCGCATTTATACATACACACATACTTGCATACATACCTACACATTATAATATACATGTATAATCTCCCTAACTTTCCTTGTTCCAATCTTTTTGCTTCTATAACTTTTCTTTCAGCAACCTTACCCTTTCCAGTTTAAGATGTTCTTTTTGTTTAAATAGTTTATGTGCAGATTGGCTTTTTTTTCTCAGTAAATTAAATGTCTATAGAAATTAAAAGTAATTGTTGCTTCACTATTACTGTAAGCAATCTATATATAATGCAACAACAAACCCAAATGACAATGTCTCAGGGCTCCTTTTACAAATTTCTAGTGAGCTATTATTCTATTTAAATCCCATCTGTTGAAAGCACATGAAATCTATCACTGCACCTAATTTAACTTACATTTGCATATTATTTTATTGCAACTTGATTCCTAAGTTAACTGCACAGATGTATTAGAATACTACGTATGATCATATATAATTAGAGTTAGCTAATTACTTCATGCATGACTCCAGTGCTCAAGAGTCTTAAAAGTAAGGTTATCAGCAAGTTACATAAAATGCTTAAGTTTTAACTTTTTGCTGATGAACGTAAATTTTTTCGGTACTTAAAATCATTGTTATGGTACCCCTACTGCTAATTCAGACTATCTGAACAGATTGAAGAAGCAACTAGGGTGTTTCAATGCTATTAGCCATAAATGGAGAGGCTATCTATTATTGAACATTTTTTTGTTTTATTAGCTAGTAACACTGGAAAAACTAAACTAGTTTATATTATATTATATATCATATAATATAAGATATATATATGTATATATATATATGATATATGATATATATATATGATATATATATATATATATATATATATATATATATATATATATATATATATATATATATATATATATATATATATATATATATATATATATATATATACATGTATATATATATATATATATATATTATTAGCATGATGTCAACAATGAACAAATTTAAATGATACGTTGCGTCTTGCAATTAGTTCAACAATCAAAATGACTAAAAGCTCACTTTGTATCTGATTCTTGGGAAAGGAAGCTGCTTATTCTGCTGAATCGTGTAAATTGGATTATTGTCTTAAATTACTCTCAACAAAATGTCTTCTAGAACATATTCACTGATTGAAAACGAATCTCTGACTACTGGTGTGAATGATATTGTCTCTCCAATGTACACTCTAAATGAGTAAGTTTATTTGTATAATTTTTTTTTAGACTTGAATTAGAAAATTTATAGTTTAATGATATGTGTTATCATCTATGATTATATGTTTATTAAACTAGCATTCATAGTAAAATTAATGATAGAAGATAAAGTATGTAGAAATTAATCAAAGACTGAAACGTTTTACTCCATTGCATGTCAATATTTGAATATTTAAACAGTTACAAGTTGGTTCCTAACGCTATACGTAATGGATGACACAATGCATTGTGCATCCGCAGTTGAAAACATACAGCAGGGAATACAATTTCAAAGTATTCTTGTTAAAAGTTTTTACTTGACATCTATCAGTGATTATAGCCTAGCTCTGTGATGCAGCTACATTTGAAATGTAAATATGAATTATATACATTGCAAAGATGATTTTTTTTATGTGACAATGTGACAATCTATAAAACATACTTTTAGAGACCCAAATGAAGTTATAGAGATGAACGTCTTCATTAAAAAAGTGAAGAGTGCTGTTGGTAAAGATGGGTTAGATGATGGAGTATGTGTATTTGAGAAAGTAATAGACCATTGGATAACACTGGGAGATATTGAAGAGGAAGATTATGATGAAGTTGTCTCCCCAATTAGTAACAAGAAGGCAACTTTCAACTCTGCATTATACAATGTACTTCATAGCATCAGAAGAAAAATTAGGAATAGTAGTGACAGTGACACTAAAGCTATATCCTATAGACCAAACAAAATCTGTTGCTCCAAAGTTAAATTAAATAGGTGGCTAAAGGCTGTTAAATCTTGTTTTACACTAAACAGTGGCCAGTATTCTCTATATTGAAACACCAGCTATTAACTTATGTCTATTTGAATCTATTACAGTATATATGTTTATTATTGTAATTACACTTATGTATGTGTATATACATTTTTATTACGCACAATTTATATGTATATATGTCACTGAGGTAAGAGATACAGCTGGAATATATATGTATGTATATACAGAGTCTCCTTCTCTTCTGGACTGAGCCTCTTTATTTTCTAATTGCTCATGTATAGCAAAAAGTATGTTACTGAAATAAACTATATTTCTATATTGAGCAACATACTAATTGAAATAATCTTGTGATGTGGTTCTTAAAACATTTGGTATAGCGGCATTGAAATTTGTGAAGTTTTCCCACCTGCATGTGAAAACACTGGAATTGTAATTGACATATACAGTCACTTTTACTGGTATAAAACACACAATTTATAACGACAGCTCACTAAAGTCACAACAGCTGCAAAAACTATGAAAATAGTTTACACAGAAATGAATAAAGCTCTGCATGTTTGCAAACTATGACAAAAACAATATATGCATTTTATAGTTATAATATATATATATATATATATATATATATATATATATATATATATATATATATATATATATATATATATATATATATATATGTTTACATATAATACACGCGAGCACGCACGCACACACGCACACGCACACACAGCTGACAATTACAATACAACACTTTTATACAGACTAATTACATACAGCAGTCCTGTTTGTTTGAACTGAGCAAATGCACAGTATGTATGTTTAGTTGCTGACCATTCATTTAGCCTTCACTTTGTTTTATTAGATACAATAAATTCTAGTTTCACTCACAAGTTGCAACTAATGGGGTAGTAGCCCTCTAGCTTTACTGCCCAAGGAGGCCAACTTCACATGCCTGTGTATAATTCTTCCTTATCCATTGAGGTAAACTGGTCCATAATTGATATTTATTGTGTGATTGAATGTTAAAATGTGCATTTCTGATTCTGTAACCGTTTTAATCCTTGCAGATAATGTCCATTTATAAATGGTATTCTTAAAATGAGAGTTGTAAAACGAAGTTGTGCAAATAAATATTTCTGCATCACTGTGCAATAAAAGGTTTAATTAAATTTTAATATATTTCATTCATGTTAGTGATAAAATATAAAACATTTACAAAATGATTATATTGCTGACATTCTATTATTAGTGCATTACTAAACAAAAGCAAAGTTGCTGGGTCAAACATCACCACCTGCTGCTATATAGCTACATGATTATTTTTATTGTATGTAAAAGTCAGAATTGTAGGAAAAGGAAATTGTTTCCATTACTATAACATGATAAAAATATTTATGCCTAAGAAGCAACACTAAAATACTTTGAGTTATTTTTATTTATATTTACACATATTAATAACATGATATTGCTGTATAGCTACATGGCTTACCGTGCAGAATAAATTAGCATAAAAATAAACAAAATTTCAATGATTTATATACATCATCAGTGCTACATAACATTACATATAAATTTGTTATATTCCGTCATAAAATCAGCTTACACATGAATCGAGCTAGGTGTTTACAACTTGAACACAAGTGCAAATTGGCTCCATCATTCAGTATACATGCACCATCCCATACAGAAAAGTCCAAAACAATATATATGTCTGGACCACAAGAGTCAAGGATATATTTCAAACGCCACTCACACAAGATATTACTTGTTTAAAGTAACACCCTGTAAAAATGTCTATATAGACTTTGGCCTTAAATCATCTTGATGGTGAATTGGTTAATGTGGCACAAAAGCAACAAGTTCAGATACCCTTTCTAGCATCACCAACTATGCTGCCGGGTTTTGATTCATTAAAGTAACAATTCAAATAATCACCAGCACTTGCAACCCATTTCACTTATAATAACTCTACTTTTAGTTTTCATCAAGGGTGACATAATCAATAATATGACCAAGATTTCAGTTAGATCTAAGTATTTCCTCACTAGCAATTAGAAAAAAATCCAATTCTGAATAAAATAATCCTGAATGCTACAGCATGAGTCATATAATATATTGTTATTAGTGACTGTAAAATAATTTATGTGTTATTGTCAGCAAACTTATTACAAATACTTTGAATAATTAGGCTAAATATCAACTGCTACAAACTTTAGCTGCTGCTGAGAACTAACTGCCACTTTAAAAAATCATAGCCAATGGTTTACAATTATAGTCAGTGGGCAAAGTTAGTGGGTTCAAAGGGGTATGCCATACCATCTACATTTGCTTTAGACTTTAACCACTCATTATAGTGTTCTTTTACTTAGTGACACTATTAACATCCATATTAAAATCTTTATAAACAAATTTTCATCTAAGTAAATATTATTTTTTTAAAGATATTCATAATTTGTTCAGCTAATGCCACTTTCTTCAGTAAATTGTGCTAGTGACTTTAGTTTAGTAACCACTAATCTATATAGAATAGCCTATAATCTATTAGTCTACTTTATAATATAACCATGAAAAGGATACAAATACACCTCCAATATAGCCATGAGTAACAAACTGCTTCTTTGAAATAAAGTATTTCTGCCAGTCTTTGCCAATAGCAACCATGAGAGCCAACTGTAACAATAATTAAATTGAACCATACTTCTTACAAAATATGACTATTAGTGGGTTTCCTTGCCTGCATGGGGTAAGAATTGACCATCTAATAACTTGTCTGAAGTATTATAACCAAGATGGTCAATTTGTTCAAATTCCACACTGAAACACTAAGGTAATTATAGTGCATTTAAATATCTAGAAATGTGTGGGCAGTAATTTTTACACACTATTTTATTTACTATTAGCCAATATAGTGTTAGTGATTTTGCTTTTTCTTTCAATGCCTGCTACTGCATGCTAGTTTCTTACATAAAACATTTATAGCTGCCATCAAATGAGTAATTATGTCACGTCATAAAGTGTGGAATATTGACCAAGATCCAGCATGCATTTAATAACATTTAAAACATATATTATCAAAAGAACTATTGCAGATCTATAAATTTCAAAATGTAGAATAATTAATTTTATAAAGAATTTGAAAGAAATGTGAGCATTTATGAGTTATACGACTTACAGAAACTAAAGCCCCAAAAATAAAATAGAATATGAAGCCATATATTCCTGTTAAACCCAAAATTCCAGCAGTACAACCAGAGGCCACAGCTGCAGAGGTTCGACAGTAGTCTATCACACCCATGTTCTGCATGATGGAAATTTGACTGAAGGGTATTCCACCTATGTAAATATTTGTTTATAATTACCATAGTTACAACAAATTGAAAATTATTCTGGGAACAATATTTATGGAACAATATAGACATGGCATACTTGTTGCAGTAATAACTTTTATACAATCTCAGAAACTTTATAACAGGCAACTCAAAGATTAAATTTATTTGTCATGATTTTAGTTCTCAAAAGCTTAACATTAAAATATTCATCAGTCAACCATAAAAAGTGGGAAAAAAACTAGACTTTGATAAAATATTTAAGAAATAACAAAAAAGGAAATAAATATCCTTAGTCATACTTGGCAAGTTAGTAGAGGAATCCATATTAAGCACTAAGAAGTCACCTACAAAATATAAATCAAATAATAAATTTAATAAAATACAGTAGTTTCGTAATGATAAGACTCATTGCATCAAAAATATAACATATTTTGCAAAAAGCCTAAAATGAGAAATTCGCAATATGTGAATATCAAGTCTTTTTCCAACTGCATTACATGACCCTGCAAGTTTCTGCTCTTATAAACTTGTCTAAACTTGTTTTTTCACCTATACTTTAAAACAAGGATAGCTGTTTTGGTATTGCGATGGATGAATAAAAACTTTGATATGAAGGTGTAAAATAAAAATGCAAAAGCAAATAGTAGCTTCATAACTTTCGCTCAATATGAACAGAACCATGCGGTAAGTTAGTTTTCTGAATATACAAGATGCACCGTATATTTGAACTAGAAAAAAGTGAATCTGGCACAAGCACTAATGCACAACACTTAGCTAAAAAGTATTAAAAATTAAACAGTTTAAATTAAAGTACATATTTCGATGTAAATTTTATTTCTATTTTTTGTATAGAAGATGAAATAGGCTGGTCTCTTATTCCCATAAATTTTGGCTTTTGTCAAAATTGTCTATGGTTCACACAGCTATAGAGTATTATAACTTATATTAACACATATTCTTACAGTCATAGGTAATCTGTACATTATCTTTAAATTCAATTTACATCAATAGTCACACTCCTGGTTATTCTGAGGCAAGACATATATAAGTATAACTAATATAACTGGTTTCTGATATACTCCATACATCAATTAACATCACATCATTGTGCACTGAACAAACTATTTCATGATAGTAGAGGTAATAAGCAATAATCACTGCGCAAACAATTCACAAACATTTACATCAGTTAAATTCTAAACATTATTATTAAATACACAAGAAGAAGAAACTGAAATTCTGACATATTAGTTTATGTTGTTCTAAGATACAGCATCTTTCGCTAAACACCCATTATGATTATTATTACTATAACAAGAAGCCAATACTCATCGATTATAACTACAAGTAGGCTATAATTATTAGTACTACTAGTATTACCTTTACTGTAAGCATCACAAAAATTATTATAATTATTGCTATATTTATAATATTAATAGCAATTTAAAAGCTCACAGTCAGTGTCACACTCCCTCAGTCTCACTATCATCATAAATATTTTCAACCATTTATATTACTAATAGTAATAATAATATTATAATTATTAAATTATTTATAATACTAATAGAAACAATTGTTATTCGTATTTACCTTACTATTAGTATTAGTATTGGAGTATTACTAATACTAATAGTAATTACAAATACTTTTAGTTTTACTACCAAATTCAATAAGAATAAGTTATTAATAAGTATCATAATAAAAGTAAATCTAATACTTCATTATCATAGTGACAGTCATCCAATTTTACGCCAATTAGTATAAGTATTACTATAAGTATAACATAAGTATATATAATTATTGTACAATTAATTAATTATAATATCAACAATAAATTAATTTAAGAAATAATACTAATAGTAATACTAATACAGTAATACTAATAGTAATACATTAATTTTAAAATTATTAATAAAAATAAAATTAAAAATAAATGCACAAAAAGTGATAGTCATAATTATATTACTATTACTATTAGCTTATCTTACTGCCAACAATGTTGTGTAATAAATACCCCAACTTATAATTATTTTCAATATTATTATTAATGAAATTAGTAATCATTATGGTTGACATATTTATATTATGACAATCAATATCATCATCAATTTCAAGACCATTCAGTTTCACACTTTCTATCGACAGATTGTCATTGACTTTGAGAATAGAAAAATGAAAAATAAAACGTGCTGGAAAAGCTGTATTTCAACCAATGATATCTTTCGAGAAAATTATTGCTTCTTACAAAGATAAAACAACTCCAACATATTGTATAGCCCTAAAAGAAATTTTACCATCAGACTATTCGAGTAGTGGATGCAAATTAATGTTCAATAGCCCGCATCAGAATAATCCACTCTAGTCTAACCGTCTTAGGTTTAATTGCAACACATTTTTACAACCTATGTGTACTCTATATACTATTTTAGAAGATGGATATATATAAATAATAAATATTCAGTAGTGAATAATATTTTCAGTGAATAACACATAGCATTAGTTACAGTTATACTAGCCTATTGCCACTTATGTTGCTAATGTGCTGATGCTGATAAATTGAGGTTTTTTGAAGGACATCAACATCTCATGCATCCAGCCTCAAAGTAAGCATGAGAATATGCAAATTTAACCTAATTCCATCAATGATTCTTGCATATGTAGAATTTAAACCAATCTTTTACCCTCTCTATTTTGTAAAATATTATCATGTAGTACAGAATTATTAATTAGTTTTTGTACTTTGTCTAATGTGTTACTTAACTGCATGTTGCAATAGTTTGTATATTACATAGTTATATACTCAAATAACCCTTATTCACACTGCACAAATAGTTCTCCTCATGCATAATCTATATTTCTTTAAAAATAGTACAGGCTACACAAATTTAATAAATGGCATCACTATTTTTAGTGAACAGATTCTGCACTCATCAATTTGATACAAAGAAAAAAAGTTGATGATTTTATTAAGTTTCTTACAAAATAGAATCTATAGCTAGTTGATTAAAGTGGCATATAAATAATATAGTTAGGTAAATAGTTTAGAATAAACAAAGAAAACATATAGAACCATACAAATGTGCTTTTACATAATTATATTTTTATCATATGAAAAGTTTATCTGTTTATACTAGCAATTTTTGTGAGAAAGTTTCTTCAATAGGCTATACAATTTCAATTCAAACTCTGTCAATGTATGTAGCTAAGACTTCAAAATAGTGTGTCAAGAAGATCTTGACTGAAGCTACAATGACCTTTGTGGAGGCATACTATAATAGTATGCTTCAGTTCCGATATAGATGCTTTACTTTAAGTGTATAGAAGAGTTTCTAGTATAAAATACATCAGTAGAAAGCTTATTACTACAGAATACACAGCTGTATATTCAACTGATGACTATATATGTTCTTTCCAAAGTTGCGTTTACCCCTCTAAGAGAGGGAGATAGATGTGACACTTGGTGTAGCTAATATAAATAGTTGACAACCCAAGAGATTATAAACAGTTTCATTGTACTCCATGCAATAAAAAATGTAGCACTCATAGTTGTGCACTAAACAAACTGTTTCATGATAGTAGAGGAAACTATAAAGAAATAAACAGTAATCACTGCGCAAACAAACTCACAAAAAGTTAAACTCTAAACAATAACTTTAGGCAAAGAAACTAAAATTCTGACATTTGACCATAGCCTAGACTCTAGAGAGCCTGGGCATCACACTTAATCAGAAGCTGCCCCTTCCTTATTGTCTTCAACCATAAATTAGGCTACAGAAGCGCACATTTTTAAAACAAAAAGTTATGATATATTTGCTCATTAAAACTATTTTTGTATATATATGTGTTTTTATATTGGATATGATTTTTTATGGAGATGAAAGATTAATTATCTATATGCACCCAGCCAATGAAACTCATACGTACTTGAGCATAAAAAATTAGTCACATTACTCCTAAAGCTACAAATAGCTTTAAATTTTTATTATATAGGCTAATATGTTACAGTAATAGTCTTTTTTGTTTTGTAATATCTGTTATAGCCACTTTATAAGTCATCCAGCCTCAACAGCTACAAAAAGCTAGTAATAAAACTTGATTGCACAAAAATTTGGTTAATTAATCAATACAAAATTGACATTTTGCATTATATGTATGTATCATAATAATATAGATGTTACCAAGACAGAAAATTCTGCCGTTGAAACAAATCACCATTGAATTACGCCTGTGCTCAAACAATTCTTCAGTAGACAAACTTTTATATATATTTTATCCTGTAATGGAAATAAAATGACATATGACATATAACAATACAACACAATACATTACAAAGTGAATGATAGTTATAACAACCAATGACAGCTGCTTTAGAATAACTGTACAATATATTATGATACATGCTAATATTAATTAGACAAGCTATTGTTGTGGTTGTGCCCCGTGGTCAATCACCAGACATGGAGACTGACCATGATTGATAGTTCAATGACCGGTCTTCAGCTGTTTTGGCAAGATAGCAGAAATCTTGCACTTTGACCGCAAGGTTTGTTGATAATGGCAAATACACTCTTCACAATGTCTCATAGGCTATGCATATAAAGCAGCTAGTTAATTCTGAGGCATTTTGGTGGAACCCTCAAATAGGTAAGTACTGAAATTTTTTATTAAACAAGGTTGAACTTAGAAGTTTCAATCATTGTGAATCAATTTTGAAAACTTTTTCTGTAAAACTTACAATTATAGATGACAGAAGATTAAACTATCTTCACAAGAAATGTATTTGCAAGGTATCCATAAAAAGTTTTCTGTTCTCATTTTTATAAAACTCGTTGCATTTTCTCATAAAGCTCACCAACAGCTCTTTAAAATATTTTTCCTGCAGATGTACTTGAACGGAAGCAGAAATAATGCATAGATACTGCAGTGAGAGATATGACGACACTCTTATAAATGTCGGCAAAGTATTTATGTTGGTTACTCGGTTCTTTGATGCCAACGTCCCTGGTGAGGATAAAGTTGATGTAGCTCATCAAAGATTGAAAAGCCTGCAATCCTTCAACCCTAGTTTGAATTCCTACCTAATCAATGCTTTTCCAAAGTCAGGTACTTAAAGTCCTAGTTCACATAGTAGAGTACAGTTCAAATTCGTTTCCTTGTAAGAAGAGTATAATTAACAAAATAATTTTTTCTGCTTACATTTATTGCAAATTAATATATTTATTATTGCCATGATCTTCCTATGTTATGACTGAGCATAATAGAATAATATATAAATCATGTGTATAATATTATACAGTTTTGAATACTACAATAGGTTACGCATGTAAACAGCTAAGATAACCTATATAAATGTTGCAATATACCAATTAACTAGGTCACTGTTTGAACCATATGATAATTGTCAAAGGCACACACTGGTTATGGGAGATTATTACGATGGTGGTTCGAAAGCAAGCCGAAGTTTCACCCATGTTCAAGGAGGATTACTTTCTTGAGATGAAGCCTTTTGATCAGTTACTCAAAACATCACCCTACCCTATCGTGTACACAACCCAGTTTCCCCCCAGTCAGCTACCAAAAAGCATCTCAAATCTAAAGAGAGTAACAATTTTACGGAACCCCAAGGATGTGATGGTCAGTACAAATTTTGTCAACCGTGAAAACCTTACATTTAAATCTACATGCAACTAGGAAGTGGGGAGATGTTTTATTTGCTCATTTTTGCTGTTTGGAGTTTGGCTTGGGGCCAAAGCATTTGGCAATAAACGTCTATATAAAAATAAGTGGCATTTGTTTATAAAAAGTCAAAAGTAAATACTTTTATATAGCTAATGCAAGCACATTACATGATTTTGTAAAATTTATTTTGTACAGTTTGGTACCAAACGTTACATAAAAGTGTTACATACAGTTCATTCTAGATAATGCTATTGAAAATTAGTATTGGCAGATATGAGAGACAGTAATTTGTTTGAATAAAGTTATGTGATGCAGAGATGAAGAGTTTACCTGATTTGGGTTCTTGAAGTATATTAGGGCTTGAAACTACAAGTTTAAAAATTTAGCAGTGTATGTGTTGGAATTTTAATACCAAGTTTGTCTACTGGTGATAACACTTCGCTATCTTATGATGTTTTGGTTTACAGACTAAATGCAACCTTCACAAAAAATTATCTCATGTTAGCTTTCTTATCAACTGTTTGCATGTTCTGATTATCTTGAGATTACTTCAAGTTAAACAGCTGATTCAAATACTTGAGTTGAATTATGCTCACGTTCCTTTAGTTTTCAGACACTATCAGAGTATTTATCAATACTGATGCAGACTCATATCTCTTGTGTGCCTTCCTATGTCTGATACAGTGTCTCTAATGCAGACTATTGTGTAACTCAAGTATTATGCAGTATATTAAAAGCATCTAAGATGTAAGATAGGGTAATACTTGAAAAAGAACTAACAGTCTTGCTTATTATAGCCCATTGAAAATAAAACTTTGAATACTTAAGATATACAAGTAATTTACTTAGAAGTTTTCAATAGCAGCTACTGCAGAATAAAAATGAGGAGTAGACAATTTTAAGATTACCCTGAATAATATTAGAATGAGCTATTTGGTAGCTTTTGCAAATAAAATATGCATGCTGAAGACATTCAATTTTATTTGAATTCCATCTGTACTTTCATATCGCAGGTATCAGCATATCATCACATTATATCAATATACGACACTGTAGATGCTTGCTGGAACGACCTCTTTGAGTCTTGGATGTTAACTGCAAGAGGTATAGTCTTATATTCTTATTATACGTCACTTATACAAAGAATATATGAATGCTTAATTCTTACAATACAGCATAATTATTTGTATATATTATGGTTTTAGCTATTTATATGTGATAACCGTTATTGTAGAGAATCCCACCTATATTGCTGAAAACTTTTGGAACTTCACGAAAGAAGTGTGGAAGAAAAGAGATGAACCGAATGTCCACATTGTAATGTACGAGAATCTTATTCGGGTAAATACACAGGAAAAGCTTGTTGTTGGCAATAAACATGCATGCATGGTTTAGTTAAAAAAAACTTTCATATCAAAAAATTGGCCTATTCAACACAAGTTTGTTAACTATTAGTGACCACCAACTTGTATGCATATATTGAACTCTATCTATGTTGAGTATATTTCCAGCTCAGCTCACTGCGAAAATCTGTAGCCACAAGTAGTTCTGTGTAAATTGAAATCTAAACTTTGATTTAAGATAAAAACTTGTGTGCTAGTAATACCGGCGAAAATTCATAATTCTTAAGGGCTTTTAAAAATGTTAATCTTCACTTTAGGGTTTTCATGTATCTCAGATATTTATATCTAGATGAACCGGGAAATTTCGCACATTTATGTGTTGTACATTATATAGCTTTAAATAAAGCATAATGATCCCAATTAGAGAAATGCCAAGTTAAAAAAGAATAACATTTAAATTAAGTTTGTACAAAATTATTCTAATATGTCAATATGGTTATTAGTCATGTTAATTCCTCTGAAAAACCTGGTGCATGTTTATATTTAAGATTATGGGCTTACCTTATTTGAAGTTATTCTATCACTGCGGTTTGAGGCATTTAAGATAAGGCAAGAGAAATCAGACAGAATATCTCTCTAACATCACCGATGGCTCTTGCAGGACTTTGAGCCCCTACCTAGTCTAGCATAAGTTCATCGTTTTTACTTGGCAGAACTTTCACGAAGAGCTCTGGAAGATTTGCAAGTTTCTAGGCCAGGAGATTGATGGAGGATTGATTGATGAAATTTATGAAGCCACCGAAATTCATTCATTGCGAGAAAAAAAGTTGGCTAGTAATGTGCATCCACCAGAACATCGAATAGCTTTCTCCAAGTTATACAGACACGGTGAGCGGTGCCTCTCCATTGACGTAAAATGCTTGTATAATTATCTTGATTTAACCTTGAATTTAAAATTTGTTTGACCTTTGTATAGCTTTGATGATTTGTATTTGCTAAGTTTGCCAACTGGTGAGGAAATTATTTAGCAAAATATCCCCATGCAACATATAGGACAGTTATGAGACTGAAAAAACCAGTGCTGCTTTACTTAGCAACTAAATTAACTCTAATGTCAATTTTAGGTAAAATTGGACAGTGGAAAAACTATTTTACTGCTTCTCAAAATGCTGAGTTTGACAGAGTCATGAGAAATATGCTTGGTGACTGCAAAGGGTTAAACTTTATATACGAATGAATGCTGGCTTTAGAGAATACAGGTGGATAAAGGCATTTCCAGTTGCTTCAAGTTTCCTATTATCACATTGATAATAGGAGACTTGGTTACTTTAGCTGTGATAGTTGTTTTCATTTAATTGACATCATCATTAAGTTTATTTTAATAATTCATAGCATTTATTTACAAATGATATAAATTCTCTTTTTATAGTATAGAGAAAAACTGTGTAAAATCCTTTCGGATGTTGACATAAATGTTAGGGTTTAAAAGAACGTACGTAATTGGCAAATGAACATGTTAGTTTGTGCTAAATTAGTAGGTAGCTTCAGATGGCCAGTTATTATTTTAGGCAAAATTCCAATTGCAGCAATTATTTTGTACTCACAGACCCTGTAATTCCTATCTTGCCAATATTACATAACTGTCTGCCAATGGCTAAGCACAAATCATATGTTCTGCACGCTTACACTTTTGCAGAAACTTGTATGAATTAACTACAGCAGTTTTTGCACCACTGCTATAAAGAAAGTATTTTACACATCTTAATAGCTATAGCAGTAGTATGGTGTACTCTGGTAAAACAGTTTATGGTTTTTTTTACATATCTGACTGTTTTTTAGTTTGTAAGGTTTAGCATAAATAGAGAAACCACTTCTATAGTATTAAACTTGTATATTATAGTAGTATTATAGTATATTATATCACCAATTCACCAATCATTCATACATTGTATTTAATAAAAGGATGTGTTTTAGCTAAAATAACATAGCTATCATACAAATTCTAATAAAAAGCACTTATCTTCAGGTTTGCACAACAGTTTTTTTTTTATTTAAAGATCTTGAAACTAATAATAAAAGCAAATGAAGGAAAACATATAACATAATACTATATAACATAATATAATATTATTGCACTAAATGCAGAGATGAGGGTAATCTAAGGATGCAATTGGCCCCATCTAATACGTACAGATACATTGTAATGTAAGTAACTTTTTATTAGATCAGTGAATAGATAATATAAATAGTGACATAACTAATTGACTGATACAGATGCTACAACCTACATAGAAAGCGCAGCCCCTGAGACTGCTTAGCAACCACCAACACCATGCTGGAAGCATGCAATACCAGATGGAGAAAAGTCCTAGTGTTTAGCGTATGCACTATAGGGTGGAGTACACACCAATATATGTGACCAGTCGCGACAAAACCGGGGATGTGGCGGCGTTTATTAAGTGTAGTAAATGAAGGTTTAATTTGGAAATACTTAAATTTGAAATTAATTTCTAGTTTTTAGGTTTTAAACTTTTCTAATACAAAAAAATCCAAGGATTTCAAAAATCATACTTTCGTAAACATTTGATAATTCCTTCAACTCTAAAATTGCATTTAAAGTTGGTAACTAAGGCATTCAATTTTTTAAATGATGAAAAAATTGCGAAGTTATCAAGTAAAGAAAGAAGACAATTTTAGTCATTTTCATAGCGTGAGATCTTGCAAATTTTTTTTTATCAAATGAATTTAGCTTACACCTCTTTCTTTGCATTGTCAGAAGCATCGTATTTAAAATCGAAGGCTAGTTTTAGTTTTTCATCGTGCTCCATCCAAAGTTAGCTTTTAAGTTACTGAGCTGTTTTGCCCTTTGGTGATAAATGCTAAACTTAATCTTTATCTTTAGCGTTCAAGCTTGAAAATCATAACAATACAGGTAATTATACTCAAAACCATCATTTACGCTACTAACTTAGAATTGTTGCCAGGATCATTTGTAGTTATTCATACTGATAATATCACTAGGAGTAGGAGTATGTCTATTCTATACTACTACTAGTACTAGTAACTATTTAAATGACTCTCACTATGACTCAGTCACTCACAGTTTGAGGTACGGTTACTCATAATGTTAATCATAATGAATATCATTCATGATTTACTGATACTGGTATTTGGTAGTAAAACCAAATGTAGCTCATTAATATTAATAGTATAACTTAAGTAATGATTAATAATTAAATTCACTATTTGAGTCTGACTCTGAGTTTCGCCTTACTTACTTGACTTACTTGAAGATGCAATCACGTTAGACCACTAGATTAGCGTAAGCACTTGATACTCATACTGATAGTATTATATTTATTGATTTATTCTATAGTTGATATTTAAATTTACATTGGAATTACTCTTAGTAACTTTTAGCCTCTGTCTTAGATTTTGTCAATACAGTTACTGGTTACTATTACTATTAACATTAGGCCTACTAGTCAAACTACCGGTTCCTTTTGTGATTTTTAAATTAGCTCAAGGTTTGATTTAAAATATAATGATAAAATCTTTATCACATTATGCAGGCTTACAGTTACTGTCAAAACTCAATTGATAATCCTATTTATATTGATAAAAGCATCACCTATAACCAAATTGAAATGGTAAATGTGATTAAATGTAAATAAGTATAATGATGAAATGTTAATGCCAGTTCATGGTGATTCTATAGTTGACTGACTTAGTTCTTCAGTAAGTTACTTTTAGTCTTATTTAGTGAGTAGTAACACTAACTGAATGCATAAATAGTCTAAACTTTTTAATTTTATTATAAAGGATGAGCAAAAATTTATTCATATTTTAAAGTAATTTATTGAATTCAAATTGATTTTATAGTAAATGTCTTCAATAGATTCAGTTGCACTTAGCTAGCTTTTTTACTCAATCAAATGCCTGAGTGGTTAATAGTTATCGAAAAACATTGCTTCAAAATTGCCAATTGCAGATATGCTAGATATTCAAGTGCATAATGCGTAATTTTACTGATAATACTATGTTAATATAGAATAATCCGATATTCTGTACATTTTAGAAAGTGGACTTATGAGAGCATTAGAGTGAAGACTTATACCTACACAACTCTACTACCTATCAATCTAACACTTCTAATGTAGACACTCTGAATTTTGGCTTGCAAGGTTATGGCTTCTGCTTATTTCATTCATAAAAAGGTTTGCAGTCTTTTAATGATGTGCTTGAAAATTTTCAACATTTTTTTTCAATTTAAATTGTTCTGTTTAATTCAATAAATTTAAATGTTGATCAAATGCAGGATGACAATTAACTGCTGCTTTAGTAGTACCACAAGAGTGTTTAACCAACTAAATTTTTATAATATAACTGCGTATAGTTTCTAATCAAGCTACCGTTTTCTTTTGTTATTCAAAAAAGTCAACATTGTACTTGCAGCTCTGGAATAGACAATAGATGGGTAGATTGGCAGGATGGATGTCAAGTAGCAGCATCTATAATTGCTAGAAAATCAGCTGATGATAGTGATGAAGCTTTTGCCACATACATGATGTTATGTGTCCATACTCCGTAAACTCATATTATGAAGACCAAGGAAGTAGAAAGATGAAAAGTGCCTTTTTTTGCAAAAAACCGTAGAAGCTACCTAATTTTCTTTTCTTGATTAAAGTTAATTCAAGAATAATGATTGTATCCAGGCTGGATTTTTTACTGCATTTAATTAGTTTTTTAAAAATAATGTATTTGAATTTTTAAATGGGAATATTAATGCCCAATAAAACTCAAACGTTCTAATAGCTGATTTTATGTTTATATTTTCAACATCAATTGCTAAATTTAGTTGCCGTTAGAGATTATAAAGATATTTATGAATGAATTTTGAATGATCTCATAATAGTCAAATAATTTTCTCATAAGTGTTCTACTCATTAAGCAATAACTATGAAACAGCACAGCTCAATAGCTGCAGTTTGATATATTACACAATATATTAGAGGAGAGGAAGATATTCAATGTATAACAGGAAGCAGCTGCCATTTTGTTTTATATTACTTCCTGCTGACTTGGATGCCTAATTTAAATATCTCAACACACAAACTTGCTGAAACATCCTCTTCTTTGCTGGAATTGTTAAACCTTTCAATCATTAAACAAAGTAAACAGCAAATTGACAAATAAATTAGACAAAAAGTTTGGCGGCCATATTTGACCTAGTTTCATGTTGAGGCAGCATGAAATTTAGTTTAACAGAAAGTCCAAACTTTCACAATTATTTTGGTACCAAATTTGTCACTATTCCTATTATACAAAGACCCGTTGCTAAGGCTTGTAAATTGTAAACAAATAATTCTCAACTCATTCTAGAGTTTCCAACTTTAAATGCGATTTTCTCGAAACAATAATTTAGAAATTCTAAAAACGTTAAAGTTTTTAAATACTAATATCTCGAGTTCTATTTATGCTAGAGACTTCAAATAAAGTGCAAAATGTTCGGAAAAGTCTGCTCTATCACTCCATAGTAATAACTAGGTTTTCAACATTTTATATACATCCCTTGTTTTGTGGTGCCAGGTCACATATATGACTGATACCACTACAGAGTCAGGAAAAGTAATATTATACCAAATATACATTGTAGCTTCATATATACCATGGCAGTTTACCTGCTATAATTTCCAAGTTTGTTTAAAATGAATAGGTGAGAAATTCAGAATAAAATTAAACTTATTGAACGAAAATTTCTTAGTTAAAATGGAAGTTAGTTTCAGTACCAATACTGACAATGAGTGAGTGAATGTTTGAGCTGGCTTATTTTAGCTGGTTACAGTGTATTTCTATTGAGGAAAAGTCTTGAATTATCTAACTTAAAAGACTCTTTTTCATAGTGATATAATAGATTTAAAATCAAAACAAAGTTTAGCTATTCATTGTGGTTGAAGCTTCAAATTCATATATGCACATGTTTGCATGAATATGATTTAAAATACTTTAATCAGTTTTGCATTTTCAGTTTTTAACAGTCCTATCCTAGCAACTTATCTATTAGAATATCAGGAACGTTAGACTAGTAAAAAGTTTCACTTTGAATATACAAACTTGATATAGACACCTTGCTACATTCACCATCACACCCTGCTTCCGCAAGTTCAGTCAAACTAAAGGAGCTTTCTTGTCACCCATCCAAGCTACACTAAAATAATAAAACCACCTTTTTTGCTTCTATCACTGTGGTCTCTCAGTAATTGAGACAATAAAATACCACCACTTAAGTAAATATAGGAAGTGTTTCAAAAATAACAAAATTAATGTTGGCAGTATTCCATGCACACACATGTATTCACGGTTTGTTAGTGTGACTATGGCTTGCCAGAAGTTACTTGAAGAATCATGTATAACTCCACAACATGTGCGTTGCAATATAGTCTAATATATTTTACACACATCGATTAAAACTTTGAAATACATATTTTACTAATTCACTATTTGTTAAACAGCAAATCGTCATCCCAACATTAACTCCTGGGAAAGTGTAGAAGCTCAAAATTTCAAACTATTTTTCCACAAATTATAAATTACCTTGATGTGTAGTAATAGAAAAGCACATTAATGCAAGTAAGGCAAAGGTGCAGCATCACAATATTGTGAAATATCTATATTCCATTGAACTCGATGGGTATACTTCATTACAATATGTTGTTAAACGAAACATATTTGTAGTCAACTAGATAAGTGAGTTTTTTAATCCAATATAGTATAAATGCATAATATATTCTTGAACTGTGTTTTTCTGTCTGATAATTGTAAGACCAGCACAGTGAGTGAGAATATCACAGGCTCTGAAAACTGCTAAGGGAAACACTAAAATATATACATGAATAGGTGGGAGTAATCCTATGGCATCAGTGTTATCAACTTTTGCCTCTCCACTAGTAAAATGTTTAATAAATTTCCTAGATCCAAACACTATATTGGTATTACTGAAGAAAGCGCGCTTGCACAATCATTTCACTGGAAACGTATAGACAAATGTAACGGATATTCATATGAGAAGTGCGTCAGATATATAAATCTTCACTAAATGTACATGAGGCTTCTACATTTAAAATTAAAAATGATGATGGTAGACATTTAGGCTGGCTATGATAATTATGTGATGGTATTAGTTTTAAAGACAAACTTGACTAAATTGCATTGTGTGTGTTTAAGAAAAATCAAGTTTGGAGATATAAATATTTGTCAGACAAACTTTTTACACTCTAAAGAAAAAAAACCCTTATTCAAAAATGAAAACTACCACTGTGCATAGAAATTATATCAACTGAAAAATAGCTCTGCTAGTATCAGTTATAATTATAATAAAGTTCTTTTAATTCCCAATTATGCTTTTAACATATTTACATATAATATTAAAACATAATATATTAATAAAACAAAAGAAAATAAACATATTTTTGTCTACACAAACAATCACTTGAAATACAGCAAGCAAACACTTTGCATATCAATACACAAAAACTATATGAAAGCAAAAAGGCTGATAAAATTAACACAAATTTTGTTTAATCAAAGTGAATGTTTACAAGTATGATGAAATAAAAACTTAAGAAATTTCTCTGAATACCCAAATTGGCAGACTGTGTCATGTGACTTCTATTTATTTTCTTTTTTGACAATAACTTTAATGGGCAGGCATGATTTTACTCAGTAATTTAATCCTGTATGGGAAATGGTTTAGCAACTTCTTTGAAACAGTTACACTATGTATGATGTCGCTTTGCAGCTATATATGAGATCAGCTTAAACTAGAAGCTGAAGTTTTCATCTCATGGCAATAAATTAAAAGCTGCAGACTATCTTACATCTTGTATTATATGCCAGTTTCAATGATTCTCTAAAAGTGTCTTTCCATAAGAATAATAAGTTACCAGAAGTAGTGATCTAATAAATTGCTTTAAACTAAACTATGGCCTTGCAGAGAGTATTTCAAAAGTTTGATGGGGGAAGACAACCCCATGGCTTTGTTTAGTATTAGGAGTTGCAAAATAGGTAAGAACTTCTCTTTTTGACATAACAAATAACCCTGCTGAAGTTTGGTATATCACTTTAGTGTAACTATGCCATTTCTAAATTTCAATCCAGATCAGAGAATGGCCTACTTGTATGCACTAATTAGCTTAGACCAATATTAGAATATGTTGATATCTTGTGGGACTAAATAAAAGAAAACTTTTTAAAGAGATGTGTTAATTTGTTTGCTGCTAGTCATATGCCATAGAGAACATAAACAGAGAATAGTTTCTAATGACAGTGTGAAGATGCTGACCAGGGTTGACCAGGCTTGAGTATGCCGATCCAACTAACAAAAGTGCCTTTGAGGAGATCACATGTTGCATATATTGTTATTATATTCAAGTGACAAGCCTACTGCATTCAAGTAATATATCATATAGATGCTCTTCTTTTTTGTATGTTGTAGATATATTATGGGTTAGGTACACACATCACAGTAGAACAGATATAATTGTTTAATGCATTAAGCTGTCATAGAAATCACCTTACTGAAAAATTAATAATGGCAGAAACATATCTCAAACGTAACATATTCTAGCTTATCAGAAAACAGAAATGAGAATTGCAGTAAAGACAGAATGTTTCATTAGCAGAGAGCTCATCATTTTGATTATACTTTTCTGCAACTTGTTGACAGTACAATGGAGCTCTGAATAATTCAAAGCACTTATTTAATCTCACTTGCTCACAACAATTATTATTTGTCAATTATTCTTCCTTGTATGCTTACAACAAGCCTTCATACATTTATAATTTGCTCTGAATACCCTCATCTTTCAATCATGGTCTTGGTTCTATTATTTGGTCTGTTAGTTATTTTAGTCTTACTTTTATCCTTCACTTCCTTTCTATTATCCCTTCTACTCTGCTCATTGTTAGGTATCATGTACTCTCATACCTATTACTGCCTCTACTCATTGAACTAATACTATATGTAAATACATGTATATAACTAGTACTGTATATAAGTTTCAATTCATTAGCTCCACTCTGGTACATCATTCTCTAGTAGCAATTGCTACATTACTTTCTCTCATACCATTTTATTAATTCTCAGTTTCTACAGACTACAATTCACCAGGAAGGAGGATGTAAGGCAGATGTACAAGTGATGAGATAAACAGAGAGAGCTGACTAGAGTCTTGTGTAACAAGGAAAGTAAAGGCACTCATGATGACTCTACAAGACAGTGATATGCCCAGTGCTGCGGTATAGAGCAGAAACATGGCCAATGACGATTATCTTGCTGAAGGATTCAGTGAATGCGAGATGAGAATATTGTGATACTATCTGGGAATCAGTATTGAGGAGCACAAAACCAATGAAAGCATAGAGCAAGAAGCTAATGTCATGAACATGTTAACATGTTCGACCTGATAAGAAGAAGAAGGTAGATGTGGTGTGGACGTATATATATGCAGAAGAGAGAGAGAGAGAGAGAGAGAGAGAGAGAGAGAGAGAGAGAGAGAGAGAGAGAGAGAGAGAGAGAGAGAGAGAGAGAGAGAGAGAGAGAGAGGGGAGGGAGGGAGGGAGGGAGGGAGGGAGGGAGGGAGTAAGGGAGAGAGAGGGAGTAAGGGAGAGAGAGGGAAGGAGAGAGAAAGAGAGAGAGAGAAAATAGGACGTCAGAAGAGTACATGAGATGAGAGTCGAAGGAAAGAGAAATCAGGGACGTCCAAAGCATGGATGGAAGCACACAATCTGAAAGGATTGCCAATCCTGTACCCTTAATGGAGAGGATGCTTAGGACAGGGTTAGATGGAGAAGTCTAATTCAGCTAGGCCTCCGGCAGCCACCCGCTACTTGAACAGGACAGAGCAGAGATAAGTGATGATATCCTTACTGGAATGCTGCTATAATTTATGTATACATGTGACAACATTTGAGTATGTGGTAGTTTATTAAAATTTTAGTACAATGTTTGAAAACATGCTAATTACAAATGTATTTAAAATATAATGAAAAAAGGAATTATTTTTGTCTTGTTTATAGAGCATGGGTGATAACAGTTATAACATGAAATGAATGCACTCAGCTTCATGAATAAATTCAAAAACATCCCAAAGCGAAGAGTACAAGTTGCAATTAAAGCAATATAATATAAAGCTGTGAAAACTCAGGTTGAAGCAAAATGGTGAGCATGAGCAACAGAAATTTTAAAGAAAAATAGTTTCAACTTCCTTCTAACTTCTATGAATAAAGCGTAGCAATGATATGAGAAATTCAGAATCTGCATTAAACTGTCGGTCTCCTGCTCAAACATATACATTGCGCTCGATATATTAAATATAAAACAAATTGTGCGACTAAATAGTAAATTAAAATGCCAGTTATAGAAGCAGCAGTTATCGGATTGCCCCAGTCCAACACATACGGATACAAAACTAGACCATAAACAGCATACATGATGGCAGAGAAGATTGCGTATATAATACCATATGTGATTGGCTGGTAGACATGGGCTATTCTTGTAGGTACACTTCCTATGTACTGCTCAATCATCATAAGAATTGTGTTGAAGGCATGGACTGATAAATCCATAAAAATGGCTACTTTATAGCCTGCACTGGTTAACATGGGGTAAAGTACGCCCCAATATATCATGGTTACAAGTATAGCACTGGGAAGTGCAATGTTGTACAAACACCACTGGATTCTCATATAAATGGGTAATTGTTCATAAGTTGTGTCCTCTTCTTCCTAAATCAGTTATTATGTTAAATTAAAAAAGAAATGGCACTAATTTAAACAAATATGTTTTACAACTTTATTTACAAAAAAATTCATAATAACTCTCATTTTAATTTATTAAAAAAGTTAACAGAAATTTGATAGTCAAATTATGATTACGGAACTTGATTTGTTTGAAACTGTAAGAAGTTTGAAGTATATATTGTTTTACTTACATAGCTACCATTTCTACATCCATTCCTTGCCTGTAAAATGCTGAAACAGAAAGTTGAGCAAAGTCAAGATGTTTATTCAACCAGAGTTAACTATCCTTTCATATCAATAATTCAAAAGATTCAAATTAATTACAAACATGTACCAATTTTTCCTACACGATGCATATGCTATCAAATGAACAATGACAAATGTCGATGTTTGTGAATGCAACAAAACTATTGATAGAATGTAACTTTACTTTTTGTCTTACTGCTAATAAACTTGCACAGTTACTGAGTGGCACAAACTTGCAATCATCAGAAGTTGATTTTGCAGTTTTAGCTTTTTAACTAAGTACCTCTAATTAAAAACAAGTGTTTATATTTTAAAATACGAAAAAGATGGGTTGCATAAGGTGAATTTAAAAGACGCATTTTCTTCGTAATATGTAATTGTTGTAACTCTTTTACAATTTTTTTTCATGTTTTTTCCATCCCTTCGAGAACCCTTGACAGAAAAAGTTTTAATTGGACAATGAGCAATTGTGATACAGGAGAAATTATGACTGACATAATCAATGGGCCGGCTAACATTTGATCCTAAGATCTAGTGCACATTATACCAGCACTCTCACCATGCACTACACCTTGGCTGCTATTCACGCTGTTGGAAAAACTTATTCTTTAGAAGATTTGGGCTTCTTTTTAACAATATTTACGTTATTAATCACACTCTACTAGCATACTCTAATTATAACTTTGGTACCAAGTTTCACTTTTGGTTTTATATGAACACAAGTTTTTAACTGGTACTTCTATAGTCCATAAAAGAATTGGAGAATAAATATTGCACACTAATTTGACTAATCTAAAATTTTGCTCACTAGAATCTTGTAACTTTGGGCATTCTATGAGAAATACAAATCTATTTCCTGTGAGAAATTTGAAGTCTGCAACTGCAATTTAAAAAGTTATAAAGACTCCTTACTTACATACATTTTGATGTATACACATCATGGTATTGCTGCCTCAACCCAATGTATGATATATGGCAAAGGAAAATGCTTTTGCCTACAGCCAAATGGCTACACAGGCATTTTATAGTAATATGTTATATAGTCATATACACAGTCGTAGTCATATATATAGTCATATACACAGTCATAGTCATATATATTGTCATATACACAGTCATAGTCATATATATTGTCATATACACAGTCATAGTCATATATATAGTTGCCTACATATTTAATACACACTCTCCAGAAACTTCCTTTTAGCAAATATGGTGCAAGGCATTACATGCATGATCTGTGTTTATCTAATTTGGCAAAATTGTGCTACACTTTCTTTAATAAAAATGTGTATTGGATAATTCGCTCCTCATGTGTGCTGTGGAAGGCTTACAAACTTATAACCAACACATTATTTGTCAAGTTCATGCAGGCTGTAGCTCATGCTTATATAGATTCACCTCAAAGTTATGGTTGCTTCGTAAGCATCCCATCTATCATGACAATGCACCTGTGGTATATGTGTATGTGTGTGGTGTGTGGTGTGTGTGTGTGCGTGGTGTGTGTGTGTGCGTGGTGTGTGTGTGGGTGGTGTGTGGTGTGTTATATATGTGTATATTATAATAGGATATCAGCTAATACTTCAGTTTGTTTGCAATCCCGTCTCAATGTTAACTAATGCTAAGCTAATTATTTATCTACTGGCCATATTGGTTATCAGCCTAAACTCAGTACAAGTATTTGCATTTGATGCTGACGTAAGCTTTTATCTCTAGCCCCTTACTAGTGCAATGTATGGGGAAACTAGGGATGAATTTAGTAAGTTACTATTTGGGACTCCTCGCAGGATGCTTTTAGTTTTACTCTGATTTAGTGTATAGAGTAAAACATGCAGGCACATACATGTATCTGCAATAATTATCTTCAACTGTTTTTATGCCTTGCATAAAAGCTTAGGCAACGTACATGATAAATCTAATGTGTTAAAAGGCCACTACTGTGAAAATTCAAAAGTCATTGGCCTGTTCAACAAACATTCTAAAGTATTATAAGCTACAAAATGAACAAATAAATAGCCAAAACATAGAAGAAATCATTAACTATGTTTCCTACTAAAGTACTACTAATAAGTATTTTATACTATACTGACCTGGTGATAGATGAAACTATAAAGTAGCTTATTACAATTACATAACTCCATATGGTGAAAGCACTGAGTCCCACTAAAGTATTGTTTCCTCCAGTACTTGTAGCAAACTGTACTATAAGTATGATTAAGCAGAAGATGGCCGAAATGATTCTAAACACCAGCAACGGTACATTAGTATTCCACCACTACAAGAGTTATAATACATTCTTAATCAGCTATATTTGAAATTTGCAAACTGACATATATGCAGGCCTACTGATTGAACTATAAGTGTATGCAGTGACTATTTTCTACAGTTAACCGTTATAATCACTGAATAAAGAAGTACTATGGTAACATAAATTTTTGATGATTACAGTATTAGAAATTCAACTCCAAAAATCAAATTAGCTAAAAGTTAAACAGAGGTACAAAAATGAGTTTAAATAAATTCAAATTACTACTAGAAGCATATTTTTAAAAGCATGTGTTGATACTTGATTCTGATGAATAAACGCTGTATGTTTCTCTAAAATACCTAAAATGAAATTGCTGACTCTTTTAAACAATTTTAGAATATCTAGCTGTTCATAAACCATGCTTCTTACAGTTTCACTTATAATTAGGTTACTGACCTATGTTTAAATATTTAGGTATATGGGCGTAGGTAAAAAAGTTTGCGTGACACTTTATATTGGACTATGCACCTGCACCTAAAAGTAAAACTGTTTGTTACAGCTTCCTCAGCAGCCCAATCAATGGTTGCTAAAAGGTGTTTGATATTTTACATGATGAAGTGTCTTAAATGTTCAAACCAGATCTATGGAAACTATAGCATTGAGCCTAAGCAATAGCAGATTTTGATAGGATTTCAAAAGCAATATAGTACTGCAGTCTACACAACTTTGAAAAACACTTCTAGCAAAATACTCAATTCCAGTGACTCTCACGTGGGGTGAGAGTTGAGGGTTTCCAAACTAGTAATCTTACACACCCAAGCCAAGTTTAAATCTGCATAAATTTCTACACATGAAAGCAGATCACAGCTGTTGAAAACGTGAATAAGTGAGGATTGTGGGTGTAATTTAATGAACTAATTTTGATATAACGTGCACGGTATGGTTATGAATTAGGTACGTAACAAGTAACAAAGATATCAACGCCGCTTAGTAACTTACTCGGCATCTATAGAAGTCAGTCACAGTTCCACCTCGAAATGTAGCTTTATGTAACCGAAACTCCGCTTTTAAATCTTCTAATATACTCATAGTTAGCGACTCCCACTGTTTGCTATACTTACTGGACTTGTGCGAGTTAGAATAACGACTTTGGTATGCGACAACATACGATATACTACTTTTTGTGAACACCCGTCACTGCTACACATGATCAAGGTCACTAGGTAGGACATTACTGTAATATACCAAATAAAGCCTAAAGCACTGGACTTTACAGGCCGGACAAATTTCTAAATTATCGAGAGCTACGAATTATCTTCGATGTTAATGGAAATGCTCCAGTATAATATGGCCAAGTATAAATAATTCTAGGGATAATCAACAAAGTTACTGAAACAAATCGAGTATTACCATGGACAAAAACATACTACAATTGCTACTAATTTAGAATTACTCCCTATTTTAGCCCCTTTTACGCATCACAAGTTGCCATAACCATAATTTTATATTTTCATGGTATCATTGATGTGCAAGCAGATTTATCTTCACATGCCTCCTACCAGTCAGTAATGTTTGTTTGAAAAACAAAACAAAATTAATGCACATTTATACATTTTTTATTCTCATTGTAACAACATACAAAAACAGCAAGTGGTTACATAAAATGAGTCTGTGGCCTTTTGGTGGAGAAGAGAGGAGCCTTGGGATCTCTGATGACTCTGTGTGGTAAGGGGAACTTGATCTTCATATCCTAAAACGCAAAATTTATGAGTGCAAATTTCAGCGATATTTACACAAAAAATTAGAGCAGTTGAGATTTCTTCAGTTTCTTGAACTTATTTGTTTAAATCGAAATTGTAAGCGACATATGATGTATTTATAGGAATCTGAAAAAGCATGTAAACTTAACAGTAAATAAAAAGTTTAATTTGGCAATGTGATATATTAACAGTGTAAAAATTGTGAATGCTACACAACAAAATGAAACAGTTTTAGTTTATAGTAATTGGCAAAATTTGTTTTTATTTAAAAATTAATCAGTAGTTGACAAAATAGAAGATATGTATTCTCAAGATTCAACTCAAAACACCATTAGGTGTTGCAAGTGCGACGAAAGAATTTGTTGTATGCACATTTGATTGATTTAGTACTCATAATGAACACAAACCAGTACGGTGCAATGATTGGATAAAATGGAAATGTATGGATGCAATAAATGAAACATCCAAGTAAATTTTAAGAGTCAGTAGACCTCATCAACTTAAAACCAACTTTAGTAGCAGAATGCAATTTTACAAGAAACGAAAATCACTTATGCAAGTGGATGAAACACAGCACTGAGCGCATGAATGCAATTTTAGGTAACAGCTGGCAATAACAAATATAATTTGCATTACTTACATGAAATTGTTTAATGTTGGGGCGGCGGCATTTGCTGGAAATAACACGCTCTACTTTCATGATTTGAATGCTGTGTGCTCTGGCTCTATGTCTAGCTCCCATGTCTCGATCTAGAAAGAATTTACCAAAAAATATTTTAGCAATAGCACAGAACACTGAAAACAACAGAGACAGAAAAATCATGTTTGATAAATTTGATTTACATAAATATTACTTGTAATATCAGACATAAAGTTAGTAATAGCGCCAAAAATTGATAAAGCGACATTTAATTCCTATATTTGCAGATCAAAAAAAACCTCTTTAATAAGATATACAATAGTAACACTATCAAGACTGAAAAGACAGAATGTTGTATCCTTATGATTCAACTCAAAACACCAAAAGGTGATGCAAGTGCGACATAAGGACTGAAGATTAGCTATATGCACTTTTGATTGATTCTGTATTCATAAAGAATACACATCAGTACGAAGAAGTGCAGAAAGGAGATGACAAGCACACATGGCACTCACAGCACTGGGTTATAGCTCCAGCAACTGTGACATCTCTGTACTCCCTGTACATGTTGTGGGTTCCAGACCTAGAATCATACCTCAGCCACACTCCAAAATTCTTCACTACTGTTGGTTTTTTCTCGTACACCTGCTCACAAACAGAATGAACTGAAATAAAACACAAAAGAATATTTTCTTTTAAAAAGCTAAAAGTATACATCACCAGTTGATGTATACGATTTTAGAATTTTAGAAGTGGGCATGTCTTTGCTCTAAACCAAATTCAGAATTGACCTTTAAAACAAGGCTCCAATTGATGATTTTTCAATCTAAACTGCTTATACAAGGCAGGGGGTTGTACTCAATTACTAACCAAATCGTTGGGAAACTGAACAATGCTTTGATACATCATACACGCAACATTGTCAGCAAATGTACAACTGCTTTTATGAAAGCTAATTATACAACAGGGTGAACTTATCAGAACTACTGTGACAGTATAAAAATACATGGCACTTTTACCTGTGAAACTTCTAAGATCTCGCTGTTGGTCTTTTTAATCTTCTTCAACATTTTGGCAAAATACCAAAATCGAGATACAGCTACGACTCTATCAGGAGCAAATATTCTCATTTGATAAATTGGTGGCGTTGGAACGGCATCTGTGGGCAGTTTACGCCCAACGACCCGGTATTCTTTCAACTAAAAAAAAACGATTACTCACTGATTATCATTTATAACCTGAATCTAAAAATTAAAACATCAACATGACCGATGCCTATACTGATCGTGATTACAAGATGAACTGATGACGAAGATTTATAAGTTGGAATTACAACAAATTTAAATTTACAAACCAATATTTCAGTTTTTGTAAGTCAAACATTTATGATTCGTTCAACACTGTGATTAAAATGTTTAAACTGAAACCTAATTTCGGTTTCAATTTGTCTTTAAAAATGAATCAACACAAAATGAAAGTCACTTTGAGTTTGACTATCAAATTTCATGCCAGGTTAAATTTGATTTTAAGGTCAAAAGACCATGATTAACCGTTTAATAAACTGATAGTATAAGTAACAAGGTGCTAAACATAGCTTGAAACAAACATAAAATACAATAATACAGCAAAATAATATTAAATGTGTTAGCTTACATCTCCTTTGGCCTTCATTTCGACAACGCACGAGGGGAAAAGAAATTTGGAAGTGATCGCGCAGTTAACGAGAATAATTTGTATTTGGAGTTGTCCACACTCATAGAGCATCGCGCTTTTGGTGCTTATAAAAGTGTACAATAGACATAGTGCTACTCAAAATTAAACTATCTGGAGTGGGATAATTCTACGATGAAGACATGCCATCAGTATCCGTCACGTGGGAGTATCAATGATCACTTTTTATCCTAACCATGCTGATGCACGCTATCATTATGACTATTATTAGTATAAGGAATAAGGTCACATTCAGTATAGTTATCTCTGTCCCACGGTCACTTAGAGTTGGCCTCATGCTTTTAAATTAGTCTCATTGGCTATAAATTAATTAATTATTAATGACTAGAAGTAGTATTAGTATAACATTAACTATAAGTATAAGTATTAGTATAACATTAACTATATGACAGATGACTATAACTATAAGTATAAATTAAAATATATGAATACTATATCATTAATTTTGAATACTATAACTATAAATATAACCATAAGTATACTAATACTGTATATCATTAAGTGATTACAATTTAAATTTTATTATCCATGTGGATATCATCAATATGAAAATTAATATTCAATTAATTCATGTTGATGTGGCATTTAATTAGTCTATCACTATCAAAGTATGAGTATGGGTATGACATTCACATTGAATATCAGTAACACCATTAAATTTGATATGGCCGTAAGTGTATGAGTATGACTATCAGTAAGTATTCCATGGGTGGACAGCACTAAGTACCTAGGGGTCACTCTGCAGCAAGATCTTAATTTTGATCAACATATTTCTCAGAAGATAGATAAGGCAACAAAAATTCTTGGAGCTATTAAGTATACGCTAAACTGTGCCCCAATACCAAGCAAGCTGCTAGCTTACACTAGCCTATGTAGGCCAATACTAGAATATGCTGACACTTTATGGGACCCTGCAAAAAAGCAGACAGCAGAACAAATTGAAAACGTGCAACGGAAAGCTGTACGTTTCATCAGCAACCTAAGAGGGAGAGAGAGTGTTAGCGACGCAAGACAGCGGCTTGGTCTCATACCGCTAGCTGACAGGAGAAAGAACCACAGAATCACCTTACTGTTACGCATTCTACGAGATGAACAACGCCACCATGTACTCTCATCTAGCTATGATGAAATTCTCAAGTCCCGAGCAGATGCTAATATGACAACCCGTGCTGCCAGCAGAGGAGAACTAACGTCAATCTGGGCTAAATCCAAACTCTACTATGACAGTTTCCTCCCACAAACCATACGTGACTTGAGGGTAACTAAGAACTAACAACCAAAATCAGCGAAATGCTGTAAAATCAAGTCACTCTGAAACACACTGTTTTGTTATAAAGAGGCATTCTTTTTTTGCACAATTTGTGATCCAGAATGTACTATGGACGTCGAGTAAGTATCGAGTAAGTATCAGTATCATTTTAAGTCTTTGAGTATGCTAATGCTGAAAGTCAGCAAAAGTAGGTGACTCACACTCACAGCTTACAAGGATGCTTGTAGAATGTAGACCAACTCAAAAGTAAGACTGTAAGTGTAACTATTGCTATTGCTGCCTACTGGTCATATTTAATTTTCTCCAGTAATAACCTTTATTGTATATTGATATTCATATTGTACCATTTATATTAGTATTAGTTGGTCAGTGTAAGTTTATTTATAAACCTGTTCCCTCACTCAATATAAAATGCCAATATTAATATTTATATTCTCAGCCAAAAATAAATACGAATATAGAATCAAAATACTTCTGCCTGCGTAGAACTAAATTTTATTTTACGAATAATTATTTTTAAATTTGATGATAAATATTAATAATTAATTTATTGTTTTACAGAAACCACTAAGCTTTAATAACCAAAATAAATACTAGACAAAAGCAACACAATTGCTCTAACCATTTATATAGAAAAGTTCTTGAATGATAAATTTTTTTCTCATTTTAGCTTATATTGTGCTTTTGCTTTTTTTGCAGATGACTGATTTTTTTCACAAAAGCATGATCTAAAAGAGTTCCAGATATGGCATCATAATGAATGACGAGATTCTTCGTAGAATTCATCACACGAATCAATCAGCACATGCTCAGGTAGTAATAATGCATTATTATAATCAATATTATATGATGCTTAATTTTCACAGTTTTCTCTTATGTTTATTATGTTTTGTAGGTATTGGAATACTTTGAGCAGCTGAAGGTTTCTGACAATGGCTGGGAATTGTGTGCTCAGGTTCTTTTGTCTGGACAATATCTAGAGTAAGTTTCTTCAATTATTTTTTGTGTCCGTATCTATAGGTTGCATTGGAACATATTAATTAACAACCTATTTGTTTTTTAGAGATGAGCAAATACGATTCTTCTGCTATCAAGTGATAGAAAACTTTGTTGCCAAGAAGTATTCCAGTCACCAAGATTCAGCTACTAAGCAAAAAATTCGAAATTTCCTAGTAAACATTATGCAAATGGTGGTATGTAGTTGTTGGCACATTGGTTACTGGGTATTATAGGTAGAGTGTTGTACATTGGTTTTATGACCATTAGGAAACCAATATTTCCAAGTATAGTATTTCTTAAAATGGAGTGTATTTATATTACATTTGTTGTCACCTAAATAGTGGAGCAACAACTAGGATTGCTTATGAGATTACGTTATACTTGTTGCTATGCTACTTACGCTGGCGTAGTGTGTTGTCGCTTTCTTTTTCTAACAACTATCTTTTTAGAAAAAATTGTAAAGCAGTTTCAAGTTGGTAAAAGCCACATGTTTTCATATTGTAGGCAGGTAGTGCTTCTGCAGAAAAAGGATATGTGAAGAACAAGTTGGCTCAGCTCGTGAGTTTAGTGTTTGTTGTCGACTACCCAACGGTGTGGCCAACTTTCTATACAGATATAATGCAGTTTGCTAAGCTGGGAGGTCAAGAGGCTACTGATTTGTATTTACGAATTCTGAAGGCTATAGACGTGGAAGTGGTGGACAGAGAAGTCTTGCACACTGTTGAGGTGAGACAAATGATTAGCCTCAAAGTGACATCAAGTAACAAAACGCACATGAAACCCGAACTTAGGGATTAAATCAATTTAATTAAACTAAATAGTAATTTATGTATTTGCTTATAGCAGCAACTGTTTTTAAGCTAACCGTAGATATGTCTCTATTCCCCCATTATTGTTGCTATACTATAAGAATTATTGGACATATATTGCTAACAAGTGCATAGCTATATTTTAGTATAAATGGAATATTTCTGTACAATTGTAGGAGCAGACAAGAAATACAAACATTAAAGATTATATGCGCGAGCAGTGTATTGTACAACTAGTGGATAGTTGGTATGATATTATGGTAAGAAATGCTACTCTGATATTCCAACTCTTAGCCCTTGCATTGTCTCACAATAATTTAGAAATAGCGCAACCTCTAAAATAATACAAGTGTGGCTACAGGTGACCTTTCAGGTATATTAGAGATACTGATTGCATCACCTGCTCTCTTGCATGCTATAACTGGGTGGACTATAATAAATTGCACTGAGTTATTTATGTATAATAGAAGCCAAATGGACTGCGAAACGCTTGCTCAATACCAAGAGTCTACACATACACGCGCGCACACGCACACAGAGTTATCACATGCTCTGTTTTGTTCCAGAGCACCTACGAAGGCACCCATCCTCAGCTGGTATGCTCTTGTCTGGAGGTGGTTGGTCTGTATGTAGCGTGGATAGACATCAATCTCATAGCCAATGATAGAATGGTGCCAATTCTCATCAGATATATTAATACGCCTCTTCTCAGGGAAAGTGCATGCGAAGCCGTGACTGAAATCCTACATAAAGGCATGGAGCCGGAAGCTAAGGTAGATTGAAATAGCTGCTAGAAAACAGCATCTCTATGATAGTATGTTGATAAACAGTAGGTAATCCTGTTCTGTATGGTCATCGTAATGTTTTACTTTTAGGTGAAGCTGATTGAGTCGTTCACATCAGTTTTAGAAAGTGCAGGAGTTATGTACCCCAGTGAAGATGAAGAAGGTGACTTTGTGCTGAAACTTTCCAAACTGGTCAGTAGTGTTGCTACAGTTATTTCATGTTATCTGCTCTTCCTTATCCGTCATCTTGTTTGGACACGACTTTGATTTATTTTCTTTCAAGCAGTACAGTGGAGTATACACTTCAACCTTTGTAGAGTTATATTTATTTTTCGTCTGAGTCATAAAGACATGGGTAGATAATTGTTGATGAATTTTGATATGTACTATAGCAGTACTAAGGTGTATGCTGCAAGATTGTCTGTCACCTTATTTTAGGTCAACTGTATGGGTGAGAATCTGGTATTGGCATGGGACAAGTCGGTGAAAGCGGCTAGGGGTGCTGTAGCTAGTGGTGCGTTGCTGGCTGTTGAAGGCAAGGTGTCAATCATGTGCCGGTTTCTGGGAGATGAAGACGATGACGTGTCCAGCACCGTGTGTCCGTTTGCCATGAGCTATATTGGTATACTTAAGAGGCTCAAACCTCTTTCAGACAAGCAGAAGGAAAATGTTCAGGTTTATATTTCATACCTTGATGTATTAAAAATTGCATTTTGATATGTTGCTGGAATTTATTGGAAGTAATTTTGTTGAGCTTAAAATCTGTCTAAAATTGACTAAAGTTTATTTTAGTCTGTTTCATGGGTTTCTGTCCCTTGTTTATCAAAGGCCTTCACACGAAGACACTGAAGTTATAAAGTTTATAAATATCATTCTTACAGAATATTATGATGATAGTGTTGAAAAAGTTTGAATTTGATGAGGATTATGACTTTGATGAGGAAGGTGAAGACGAGGCCATGTTTCAAGATTACAGAAAGACTCTAAAGATGTTGTTTTGCTCAATCGCTAAAATGGTTAGCCAATTCTTGTACTAAAATCAATCTCCAGTAGAGCGCTGTATTATCTTGCAAGAGTTTCTTTGACTAAGTTGCAACGTATATTTTAAAAGTGAACTACGTAATGGCAAATCTAAATTGTTGAATTAAAACTAAGACTTTTTGACTATTGAAGTTAAACCTATATAGTATAATTTCCTACCAATTTTTTATCCGTTGACTACTTGCAGTTCTATTGCACCATAAAGCCTCGTCATTATTTATTTTTCAGTTAGATATACATTTTTTTTACTTTTGACTAAATAAAACTCAACAAAACAGACATATTATGGCACGTTTTATGAATTTAAATTGATGCTCCTAACTAAGTGTCATACACTAGTAATTTTGCAGGATCCCACACTGATGCTGATCATTGTGCGGCAGATGCTCTCCTCCTGTTTGGAAACATGGCGACAAGTTGACTTTCGTAAAGTTGAAGTTGCCCTTCTTCTTGTGTATTTGTTGGGGGAAGCTTTACCTGTAAGTGAGCTACTGGATACTTTTACCTCATCATCTACTCGCGACGTAAAATCCTTAATTTTTTGTTCTCCTAAAACTCGTTATTTTAACACAAACAATTACTATTTTTAGTTTTTAACATATCTTATGCGCTCAGTGATGCAATGTATTGAATTATTTTCTTCATATATTTATAATTGGTTTTTCACAGCAAATGTTCATTTTCTGCTCTTTAGGCTCAACAGAATCAGCATTTCAGGGACGACACTAAAGAATCTCAAGAAAAAGCTGAGGCCCTGAAAGAAATGCTGAAAATGGTGAGTTTAGCAAATCACTTGCTCACTAATTGAAATAGATGTTAACTTTTGTGTATATAGAAGGTCTATAGCAAAATGTTGTTATGTTTCAGATAATCATGTCTGAGGTGTCACACCACACCCACCAGGCTGTCACCTTGCAGTTCTTTGAGACAGTTGTCAGATATGAGAAGTTTTACCATCACCAGCCAGAGTGTATACCTGCAGTTCTTGTAAGCAACCTTCTCATAGTTGATTCTATGCTCTTGTATGCAACTGAGGTGTCACCATGGTCTGTAGAAATGAGTTATATGGACGCCAGTTGTTATTCAGTTAACGGTGAAAGTTGTTGTAAAATGGGTTAATAGGTCATAAAAATATGTTAGTATTTGTGATATTATATAGTGATTTTACATGGTTTCTACTGTTCATGCACTTTCAGAGTGCCTTTCTTGATGAACGGGGACTGAGGAATCCTCGCTCCAGAGTCCGTAGTCGGGTTTCGTATCTCTTCACTAGATTTATCAAAGCTGTGAGGTAGGACACTATAATGATGCTATATATTTGACTAGGTTTCAGTATTCTACCATATTTTAATACTCATTGGTACATTTAAATCATTACTACAACAAGTTGGCTTGCAAAACAGCCACAGTATATATAACCAGGTTTTGCCTAGTTGTATAGAATTTAAGTGTTTGTATCCTTGGTATGGTTTGAAGGTCCTAACAAGGAATTCTTTTCATTACATTCCTCATATTTGAGGCTTCTAGCTGTTGGTATATTCACATATTAAGTATGTAATGCACATGTCGACTATTATATACTAATTATAATTATATACATGTATGTCTGCAATATTACATTTGTTATAGTTCAGTATATTAGCTTGTATGATAGAAGTTTTGTTGATGACATTTTATATTATATTTTGTGTAATTGCAATGCTGATAACCTGGAGGTTAGATTGTACGTTTATGCTTGTATATGTATGCTTGTATATGTATGCTTATATGTTTGTATGCTGGTATGTGTATGTTCATTTGTGTATGCTTGTATATGTATATTTATATGTTTATATGCTTATATTTGCATGCAGAGGGAATCTGCACCAGTATACAGAGAATATACTGAAGCAGATGGAAGGGCTGCTCACACTCAACACTCCGCACTCCTCGAATACCATCGTCAACGGCATCCAACCAAACGCTGCCGGGGACACTCAAAGCTGGCTGACCAATGAGGAACAGATGTTCCTATATGAAGTTGCCAGTCAACTGATTGTTAACTCAAACCTCTCTGCTCAGGTCTGCATCTGCATTCAACTATTGCTTCACTTGCTTTTAGTTATTATGAACTTGGTAAACCAATTAGTTGATTTGTAAAAAGAAATTATACTGTTTTATTTTATACAGTGTGGTGCTAGAGAGTTGCTATAATTTATATTTATATTTTTTATTTATATTTGTTTTCTTAAAAAATACCGTATATTACCTCTCTTACAGTTGTAAATTGTCATTAGAAATACTAGTACTACTTTAGACATATAATAGTGTAATGTACTAATATACTAATACTTACATACTGATACTCACAGCGCAAGAGCTCTCTTATGATGGCTCTGCTCACTCCGGTTATCCAAGACTTCCAAACTGTCTTCAATAAACTCTGTCAAGAGACGGATGAAGCTGCCCAACAGTCATACGCTGACTGCCTGAATTGCGCAATGTCCTTTGCCAGGTTAGCAAAGCTGTTTCTGTTACTAGTTGCCATTTAGTGCCAAGTGGTTTGTAATGTGTGACTAATCAGGAAATTTGAGTTGTGTTTAAAACACAGTGGTGTGCGATGTTGAGTCTATAGCTATACTACTATATGTTGAATTGAATCTTGTGTTGTGTAGTTTATTTTTGAGTGTAGTGAAAATCGCATCCTGATTATAATACTTACTAGTAGTGTTGAAAGTTTAAAATTCTTCTGCACCGCTACTCCTTGTTTATTCATAGCATAGCTCATTTGTTTTATAGTCTCATTTATTTACCAATGTTCAGGCATCTTGTCACTTTTCTGGCATTATTAAATATTCTTTCACTCAATATTTTTAGCATATAGTGTTGTGCATAATAAAAATTAGTCTTATGGTAAAATGTGTGCCTGTGCGTGCATATTTATAAATACATAGTTTTAGGGCGGTTTTCCTCTCTTATATCATATGATGCGCATCATTTCTATCCATAATAGATTAGATTGATATGAATTTTAAATGACTTCTGAAACTAGTAGTTGCTAACGCATGCTGCTGATGTTGTAGCCGTGCCAGTAAGGGGTTTAGTAACCAGGCTACAATGAAGACATGTGCCTGTATTCCAGTGTTCACTTCTTGTCTGGATATGTTTATACAGGCCCTCAATTCCCCATTTCAGCGTGCTACCCTTCAGCAAGGTATGTGTGTGTCCGCAAAATAATCTATTAAAGGTATCACCTTTGTTGTGTATGCTTTAATTATTGTTTCATCTACCTTCATGATGATGTTCTGTTTTTATAAATTTAATCATATCTAGCAGATACTGTAGGTTTGAAACACTCAAATGGACAACAGTTTAAACATCAAAACAAAAATAAGCTGCATATGTTGATCATTTAATTAAAAAAGTTGCTAGTTTATATCATATTCTAATTAAAACTGAGTATTAATTACGCACTGAATTGGTTAATTATAATAATATTCAATGATGTTATATGATATAAGTTTATATATGGTATGATTGCCAGGAGTTCGCCAGTTCTTTCACAGAATGATCGTGTGTTTGGAAGAAGATATATTACCATTTGTACCTGTAATGGTAAGGCTGATGTTAGAGACTCCAGATGCCAAGGAGCTGTATGATTTTATCCCCATGCTCAACCAACTAGTCACCAAATTCAAGGTATAGTCTACTCAATGCATGCACCGTAAATTATTGTCATGTTTACTAGTTCTGAAATGTTTCTAAAATTTTGATGCTCAACTCCTTAGAATTACAATAGTTGCTTCCAGGTGACTTAGTTAGGCTTGTGGTTTCACTGCAAGATAAATCAGTAATATACAGAGAAAATAAGACCTGAATTCCAATAGATGTCAATATTTCACTAATAAAATTTTCAAACCGAGTTTATAAAAGTGAGATTTGCTGTAGTAACTCAGGTGGTGCATGTTACAGGTAACATTGGCGCCATTCCTGCAAGAGGCCTTCACTCCATTAGTTACCACTATCTACACGGTACTCAATAGTCCTATAGACTCTTTGGACACCGTAACAATGTCAGATAGAAAGCTCCTTAGGCGTGGCTACTTCACATTCATTGCCAATCTCATCACGTCTAATCTCACACAAGTGATAAAAAATCAAGGTACCTTGTATTTTGTTGTTGACTGAAATGAATGAATGGTTGAAGCTCTATTTAAAGATATGTTGCCACCTATAAGGTCCGAAATGTACTAATTTTAACTAGCGTAGTGTTTTATGCACTAAAATGTTTGAAAAATCACCATCTATTCTGACCTAACAGTTTGTTCTCCTAGAACATGTACTTGTGTATGTAGGTCATTTTTATTAGAATATAATTCAAGCCATTTAACAGTGTTTTTTAACGACTTAATCCTTAAAAAGGGCTCAATTTATAACCAGAGTTGAATATATATATAAAATGGAGAGGGTGATGTTCAACCAAAACATTTTATTTTATAGTTTTGATCTGTTTGAAGTGGCCACCAGAAACTCTATTTTCACAGCAATTGACCTGTTTCTGAGTTTCTAGGCAAAAGCAAAATGTTTAAATTTGACAGTCAAGTAGTTTTATTGCAGTCAACTGTTGGAAAACAATGTTTCTATTTTCATTTTTCTTCCCACAGTATGACTTTTTGTCCGAAAATCATATTTTCTGTCACTACCGAATTTGAGTACAGAAATGCTAAAACTTGTATGAATTTGTGTTGTGCAGATGGCGCTACTGTTGAGCAGGTGTTAACCACCGTCATTCAAGGCTGTTCTGATCTTCCGGATCCTTCTTCTCAAAAAGTGTGCTTCAGTAAGCTGATAATCTTTAATTCTCACCGTTTCTCACCGTAACCGGTTTAATTCTTGCGGATAAAGGTTACGGTGAGAAGCCGATAACCTTCAGTAAGCTACTGTTAAATAACTTATCTTAATATAACTGGCTACAGGTCTACAAAAAGCATGTGAATGGATATCATTTGAGCAACACATGAAAATAATTGTAATTGTGTAAAAATTTGGTTCATTTTTGGCAAAACATCATCAACGTAATTCTGTTGAAATTTTGTTAATTTAGATATTCTTAAGAACCTAGTTGAGCAGTGGACCAGTAGCGAAGATGGTATAATGGGATTTGATGAATTCACAAGGAAAAATATAGTGCCCGCTTGTATTTTGGCGCCGACTAAGGAAAGTTTTGATTGGCGAGATGCACAGACTGTGTTGGTATGTCCTCATATGTACCATAATATAACTACAGCCTAATGTTGTGCTCAGTTATGTTATTAGTCACAGTTCTAAATTAGTTTATGTGGACTTGCTAATACAAAACTCTGCTCTGAAAGTAATATAATAGTACCATAGCTAAAGCATTCTCATTGGTTCAACTTCTGGCTATAGAGAATTAGGCATGCTGAATACAGAATGCATGATATTTCAAAATAGTTGATAGCTGCACTATAGATATATGTGAACTACATTCCAGCTGTTGGGAGACATTGCTGGCTGTCTCCACACTATATACACCAAGCAGAAGGAAGTACTTGTTCAGTGGCTTGTTAACCACTATTTCCCTAGTCTTCAGTTGGATCCCTCCATATCACAAAGTTTCTGCACTTCATTAGCTGGTGATCAGAAAAAGCTCAAAGACTACCTCAAGGTACGCAAGAGCATTTTATTATATTGCAGGCTCAAATATATGTAGTATATTATATTTTATTTTATTATAGGATTAGCTAGCCACTACTTTTTAAATGATTTCTTAATTGCGATATTGTTGTAGAAACTTGTAGCATAATTTTTCAGGGATGTTAATACATTACAGTAGCTTGAATTAAGCCAATAAGGAAACGTGCATCTAGATTCTGGTTAATCTTCTATAGCAATTTCACTATTGTAGCATTTACAAGTTGTATTGTGTGCTGATGTATTCTATATTTTATTTGTATTTGTAGTCATTCTATAGTAATCTACGAGATACGAGGTAGCACAAGCTCACCCAACTCTTAATACTTGAAAGTTATAGAACTAAAATTGTTTCAGTTGTTGATTTTAACTTTAATTATGTTATTTCATGCCAGTGCAGTTATTGAAATCTAAAATTTCAAAATGTTTCCAACTTTTTTGTTTATTATAAATTTTTAATTAAAACCAAGAGATTTTATTGTCTTTGTTTCGAAACCTTTTGTGAACATTTTTATAATTTTTAATATAAGCTTGCAGCAATCGTGTGGCAAGTAAGCATAAAGAAAAATGTTACATAATAAAATGTCTGTACAGTTAAATATTTAATAAACTATAGCAGCAGTAAAGCTCCAACTGTTATAGCATCAAGCCATTTGTAATACAGGGCATGCTGTAGTTCTTGCATAACTCACTTACTTTATTAGTTGTTTTTACTGCAAACAAGAAGTTTCAAAGTGAGAATTTATTTTTATAAATAAAGATAGTGAAAAACCCTACAACTATATTCCATAGCTGATATTAGTTATTGGTAATTATTGAAATATCAAAGTCAACCCAGTTAAAGACAAAACCAATTGGCTTTACAGTCTATGAATTTCATACAATGGCTTACAATAATATGACGAATTGTATGTATTTCTTAATAGTTGTATTTGCAGTACATCATCTGTATGTATATTTCAATAAGATAATATAATGATATGGTTTGAAATGTTGCAGAATTTAGAGGTTGATCATAGGTAATTTATAAAAAAAATTAATGTTGAGAAGTGAACTTGATTTAAAAGTGTTGGAACTTATGTTTCTTGTATTAAAGTTAATAACCTCATTGACACTTTTTTCATCATTTTATTGATTTTAGCATGTAAATGCACCATGAGACATATGCTAATGCAAGTACTATTAGGTAAAGAAGTTTAGGTTCATATAGAATGCTTATGTGAATATCTTTCATTGATTTTTAGCCACTATGATGATTTGATATTAATTATTGCAAGCACCTGAAGTGGGGTTCTCCACATTAAAATGATAGATTCAACCAATAGAAGCAATGCTGTGTTTCCAAGGAAAGGTCAATGATTAGCCTACCTTAACTTTTGACCTTTATATGAACTTTTGACCTTCTATGATACTCTGTGCATATTGCATATAAGGGTTATATCAAATAATTTGATATAACCCTTATATGCATTTTATAAATTATTGATAAAAAATTTCATTTAGCTGCATGGCGACAATGCTGAGCACACAGCTGTGTGGCTAATAGCTCATTCCATCTTTAAGCAAAAGGGTAACTAAAAACACAAGCTACATTTTTTGGAATTTTGTAATACTGCACTGGTCGAATTTTGAATCAACAAATTATATTCAGTAATGTTAGCTGCTTCTAGCATTCTGCAAGATTCTTATTGCACACACCAATGTATGCTGGAAATGAATGGAAATGGATGCACTGACAGCTTAAATGATCATTTGGCTATTTTTTCACCGTTCAGTCACTTTTGTTGAAATAGGCTTTGTTTACTATAAGCAATGTATTGTTGCCTGGTTTCCAATATTCTGCTGCTGCTAGAATTCTTCCCCATTTGGTTATCGAAAGTCAAAGTGAATAGCTTGGCTGTTGAAATAAAGTAAGTTATGAGTGAAGTTGAGCTGATAGCATGACTTACTGTTGAAATTATTCATAACTAAACATATTTAATGATCAAGTTTATAGATTATCAAAAACCTGATTCAATAGGTCCAAGGAAATTTCTAAAACACAAGAAAGTCGGTGTTTTTAAATGAAGTAACATTTGAAGGGCAAATGCTTTGATATATTTTATTTAAATAAATGTGATATTGAAAATGAGCTTTAGGCCCCTCACCACAGCATATAGGATTACAAATGGGATAAAAATATAGAAATAAATTAAGGAAGCTAAAATAATATGGAAGAACAGAAATAGTCATAATTATTGAGTATTTAAAATATGTGATGTGGTTTAAGGAAAAATAAAATACAGTCACGGTAACATGTTGATATCATAAAATAAAGAACAAAAACCTGCTATCAACTGTTTTGGAATGTTTAAAATTTCAGCTAATGACAGTTCATTATTCCACTTGGCATTGGAATCAGGTTATGTAATCCATCTTATACACTGGAATATATAATAAAACTTTCAACAGTTTGAAAATTTAGGTCATCTCACTGAACCAAATGATTTCATCTAAACATTGTCAACATCAAAACGATACGCCAAAATATGTTTTCCAGTAATAGAGATTCTAAAATCTATTTTTCCACCTTTCCAACATTCTTAATTGCAGCAGTTTGTACAGATTACAGTAACCTATTAGTCGTACAATACAATAAAAAATTCACAACTCAAAATGCAATGGCTAAAAGCTGCATATTTCCTTTCTAACGATGAAAATTAACAATAACTAGATTATTATTACACTTGATACTACTTTTGGTAACATTTTTCCTCTAGAGTTATTGGAAGAGCAGTAGACTAAACAATATAATTTTATACAACGTTTCCTTGTGAATAGCTCAAGGAGGTTCTGGCTTTTGTAGCCTCTCTGCTGGCGTGTATCAACTTTTCAAGATCGGCTACCTCCGTTTCCACAGTTCTGTAACACGCGAAACAGTGAATACAGGATAGAAATTTCAGCATTCAAACAATAAATTCAGAAATAGAAACTGGATAGGTGTACCGTTGTATAAATGGAAAGGTGGCCGCTATACCAAATTCAGGGACTGTTTTAAAAGTGAACTTGTTGATTATTTGACAGTTTTAGCTGCAATTCTTTAATATTGAATATACAGTGAGTAACAATAGTTTGATTGAAGATCTATACTATTATAAAATACTATAATGTAATTGTAGAAATCCAATACATAATACAAACCTCCATGACTCATTGTTAGTCTGAATGGCACTTTTATGCTGATCCATATGCTGCTGTAAATGTGCCATCTCAGAGTGAAGACTCGATAGACAGGATTTAAGATTCTCCAGAGGCCTATGAATTAAACGATAAAATAATTTAGACAAACACTACAAAGTAACTGAACACTAATCAAACGACGCCACTATAAACTAAAACTCTTACATTTAAAATTAAAATAATTTTACAGAAAAGAATTGTGTGCAAAAAAATTCCATTTACTTATTAGAATCACACCACACGTATTTTACGTAGCTGATTTATATGGTAACAACGAAATTGCCAAACTCAACACAGAGTGTATGTTGGATGCTATCCAAAAATCGACACTCACTTTGATTTGTAGCCAGGAGCTGAGGTCTCTTTCAGCAGCTCCTCATATCTTGCCTCATCCAAGGGAAGGTTTACAGCAGAAGACTGGCTCTCAGCTAATGTTGAAGTCAATACCTACACATATGATTGGTTTATTAGAAGATAATTGAACCATTTTCAAAAAGGCAAGAAGTCAATTAGGCAAGTTGATGTTGAATTAATAATTATTGAACACAGTTATATCTACTAGTTTTACAACAGCACAAAAATTTAAAGGCTTTTTGCCATTTAGCACTTTTCACATTATTTAAAAAAAGCATAAAATGTTTACTTTATGCAGAGATATGTGCACAGGAAGATAAAGTTTATGTCATACGCAGCAAAGGTGCTATATGAAGCATTATGCAAAGTTGAAATATACCTGAATGGTATGGTATTGTGCAATTTTCACCGTCCTATATCACATAGTATATTTTAAAGCATACAAAACCTTTCACTGGCTAAAATAAGTATGCCTTAAGTATTTTAATAATGTAACAAGGTGCTCATTATAAGATGTTGACTTAATATCACACATTCCCAAGTGTATAACTCAACATGAACCAGTAAGTAGGCATGAACCAGTAAGTAGGCATGAACCAGTAAGTAGGCATGGACCAGTAAGTAGGCATGAACCAGTAAGTAGGCATGGACCAGTAAGTAGGCATGGACCAGTAAGTAGGCATGGACCAGTAAGTAGGCATGAACCAGTAAGTAGGCATGGACCAGTAAGTAGGCATGAACTAGTAAGTAGGCATGAACCAGTAAGTAGGCATGGACTAGTAAGTAGGCATGGACCAGTAAGTAGGCATGGACCAGTAAGTAGGCATGAACCAGTAAGTAGGCATGGACCAGTAAGTAGGCATGGACTAGTAAGTAGGCATGAACCAGTAAGTAGGCATGGACTAGTAAGTAGGCATGGACTAGTAAGTAGGCATGAACCAGTAAGTAGGCATGGACTAGTAAGTAGGCATGGACTAGTAAGTAGGCATGGACTAGTAAGTAGGCATGAACCAGTAAGTAGGCATGAACCAGTAAGTAGGCATGAACCAGTAAGTAGGCATGAACCAGTAAGTAGGCATGGACTAGTAAGTAGGCATGGACTAGTAAGTAGGCATGGACTAGTAAGTAGGCATGGACTAGTAAGTAGGTAATCCCCACCTTGCACTGTTTAAGTAACTCCTTCACTGCTGCTCTCAGCATGGCAACTCTGCTCTGATACGAGAACTTCTCCTTACGCACAGTCTCCATCTCCAGTTTAATGCAATCTAGTTCTTTCTTGGTCTCCTAACACACAACGCAATACCAATTTCAAAGATAATAATATATTCATTTTAAGGAAAAAAACAACCAAAATATGAATTATTTGATTTTTAGTTTCAATGCAAAATGATGTGTGACTTGTATAATTATTTTCAGAAGCTATTATCAAGCAATATTCATAAATTTTACACCGTTGCAGATATTACCGCTGTTGATAGTATGACGGAGTGCCTAATAATAATGGGGATAGGAAGCCGCAATATTTTACTGTGGGATGACAGGACAATGTGGTTTCAATTTTAGTTAGACTTTCAACATACAAGAGAATGTAAATAGTCTTACCGCCAGGGCCTTTCTGATACCCTCCGTCTCAATCTCCATTCTCTGCTCACAAAGTTTCAGTTGACTTTCAGCGTCTTTTGCCTCCTGAATCTTTTGTTTGACTTGCCATTGCAAAGCCTTTAGTAAATTTATAAAATACAAATACTTGTTGAATATTCACAATCATTAAAATAAATGCCATTGCAAGACATTAGATTGTAAAAATGCAGAAACGAGTTCAAACTTACCTGTAGCTATTACAGTAAACACTTTATTTACCTGCATTTCATCACAAATGATAGGGTTTTTAGCGGCAGTTTCAGATGCACTCCGCCTCAGCTGTTCAAGTTCAATTCTAGCAGATCTGTATTCTTTATTGAGCATTGCAATGTTAGTGCTCTGTTTCTCCACCATCTGCCAACATACCATACTGCCACTACTCACTGGTATATAACATGTTGGCAAAACAGGTCGGTACTGATATGTCAAAAATATTAAATTATTGAAGACATTTATATAAGTAGAAAGAGTACAATGCTTTGGGCTTAATAACAAACCAACTAAAGAAGTTTATAGCTAAATTCTCCATACGCTAATAAAACTAACACTAGCTGATCTATTCAAACGAGTTGATAGAAAAAAACTATCATCATAGACTTTTTAAACACTGTTTTCAACATAATTTAAAATCAAATGTTAGCAGCAGCATTAGCCTAGCAGTGTACCTGTATGCAGTCCAATCAACCCCAAACTGTGAACAACACAAAACTGACAAAAAACCATAAATTTATAAATGAGTATAGTGCTCGCGGTCTGTATAGTAAATTCTAAAGTTCTAGAAACATCACATAACTGTCTCAAAACGTAAACTAAATAATGTACATATTGCAAACTATGACCAGATTTACCCAGACTGTTGAAAATATACTATTGAATTTAGCAATTCCTATATTTGCTCATCACAATATTTCTCTGAAATTAAACCTTTTCACTGAATAGCAAATGGTGCTGCATATTTTGAGTTTGCTGACAAAAATTATGTAACTTCAACAATAATATATGCAATTCTTGCACCTACATCTTTAAATGTTGAATCAATTTAAAATAACCTTTTGATACTGCCTCTTTTACCTTGCCTAAAATTACCTTCTTTTATTTTCACACGAGCATCTATTTATAGGGATAAAAATTTTTCTATTTGGTGTAAACAAAAAGCATTAGCATGTTTCAGGTATTGCTTACCTTTACATGAATTTAGCCTTGGATCACAGAAATTATATACACAAATATGTACCTCAGTGACCGTGCCAAGTTCTGACTTTGTTGATACCAAGGACAATGACTTCTTATCCAACTCCTGTTTCAACATCTCAACTTCTAGTTTCAAAGTATCAGCCAACTCTTTAGATTCTTCCTGAGATTGTCTTTCACCATTCAACTAAGACACAACATGACAAGTGACTGCAGGTTAGTCAGCCACTAAGACAGACCACACTGTTTAATGTCAAATCTATATTTGTGTCAACAGTTCACAACATAAGCATTTTCATAAAGACATGTTTTTGTGTGTGTTTGATGAGATGCTGGATGCGAAATTTTATGTTGACACAATGCTGAAACTTATAGCTACACATAAGCAGTTTTTACTCTAGAAATGGTTATAAACACATCAAAAAACTTAGTAGATGTTATTTAAATTATTGTGCTAAGATACTGAGAAACAAACCATAACAGTTAATGCAATAGTAATACTAGTAAGAGTGACTAACTTAAACCAAACACTCACTTCCGCCTTCAATGAGTCACAGAGAGAAGTTTGGTTGCTCAGATCTTCTTCCAGTTGTCTGACTCTCAGCATCTGTTCCTCCGTCAGCTGATCATGCTTCTGAGTCACCGTTTGATTGGCAGCACTCAGCTGAACTAAAACTGATTCTCTCTGAGCTAAAGCAGCTTCGAGCTCGACAGCGTGCTGCTTTACTTTGTTGTGTTGATCTTTCAAAGCTGAAACAAAAATATAATCATTAGACCTACAACTAAGAACTCAGCCACTCCCACAAATAGAATATATTTAACATGGTACAAGACCAAGCATTACGTCACAATAACATGAGTTGTCGAAAACTATTACCTGAGAGTCGTCCCCTTTCCTTCTCCAGGTCCATGGAAAGCTGTCTGCTTGTCTCGCACTCTGATCTGTGTCTGTTGATGCTAGCTTCACATTCCGCCCTACAAGCATGAAGCAATGCATTAAAACTGCACAAACAAGTTGTAAATTTAGAAAATCAAAGAGTGTTTGAAAACTACTTTTTATTTACTGCAAATATTCCAAGCAATTCACTGCAACTACTCTGTTTTTATAGTGACAAGCTTATTAGATTGAACCATGTATGTACAAGACTGTATAATATAACCATAGAAAGAAAGATATTAAAGATGATATATTTATTATATATTGGAGCATGTATTTTCTGGATGAAGCAACATTAACACACGTAACAGATATCAAGACTCAAGCCAACACAGCTATATAAACGCACCGCTCGTTTACTAACTGCTGCTGCAGTTGTGCAATGACAGCCGCAGATTCGGCCAGTCTCTTCTGGTACTCCTTCACTGTAGACTGCACATCAGTGTGGTAAGAGGAAATCTGCTTCTCCAGCTCCGCTTTCTGCAGCTGAGCTGTCTCCAGTTTCGACCTCGCTGACTGTAGAATAGAAATACTGATAATGAGTACGCTAACCAGTGTAGGCCACAATGGACCTCCGCTTTCACGTATAAACACAGCTAGAATGTCAACTGTAAACTTTTATAAAAAATCAAATATTTTTAAATTTTAATTTTAGAGCACGGCCAAGTAATTTCAACTTTCCTGATATTCTACAATGTAGAAAGACAGTGATGAAAAAATTAAATTCAAATGGCCACATAAGCTTCACCGCCAACTCTTCTCAAAGTCGCAATAAGCCGCCATTATGGAATAGTGAGCTGTTTGATAGTAGACATACTTGTAACTCCGAGTAGAGGTGTTCGTGGTGAGAGGAAGATGATTGCTGAACTGTCTCTTCGTGCTGACGCAGTGATTGTCTGGCAGCATCTCTTTCTACGATGGCTTCCTGGAGCTGGGCAGACAGCAGATTTATAGCTGTGTTATGGTCGGAGATCCTATCTTTCAGAGATGCCTCGACTTTGAGGAGGGCTGCTTGGACTTGCTCCATCTAAACATTGGATAATCATAAATATGATTAGAAAAGCTACAACCACTTAATTTATAAAGACGCATAAACAAAGTTTAACATTTCCATAAACATACTTATAGCTACTTGAGGACAGTTCAAATTATCACATCACCTGCGGATTTCACTACATACTGAGAATACAACAAGCTCTACCTTTGCTTGCTGAATGTTATATTTCTGCTGCATATTCTCATCAGATTTACGCGATTTGTTTTGCGAATCTATGGTAGCCAAGGCCTCGTGAAGCTTAGACTCTATACTCGCACGGTCTTTCTCCTTCTTCTGCAGTATGTGCTCCAGTTCAGCAGCGTTACTCTTCATGTTGGTTAGCTGTTGCTCCAATGTTCTCTTTTCTACAGATAACCTCTCTGCTCTGTCTTCAGAATCCTACATAAAACCATTGCAGATATCACCAGAGTGTATGGGTGTATCATACCTCGTGTAATATGGTTGATATGGGAATGTTAGGGCAGCTGTGTACTCGTGTGATATAAAAAACCCACAAGCGTAATAACCAAGTTATACATCAATAAATATTGGTAGTTACTACCCATCAACTTATATCATTTAATGATGTTTTACCATTTTTAATGAATTACAGTTGAAAGAATACAAATATTTTGTATGATGAATATTCCCAAAATTAATTTCCTTTTACCTCTACATTGTGTCTTAAAGCATTCAAATGCTCTTGCAAGACCAAATATTCTTGTTGTAGTCCTGTAACTTCTTCCGCAGGTACGGAGTTAGTCTGTGGCGCTGACTGTACACTAGGACTATCTACTCTATCACACAGCTCAGCATTTTCCTTTTCTAACTCATCAACTCTCTGAGACTTGACTGCCAGCTCTTGCTTCATCTGCCTGTAGTTCTGCTCCACTTTAGACGTGTTGGCCTTCAGAGTCTCCAAACCCTTAGCAAATGATTTCTTCTCTTCTAAAGCCGAGTCCAGACTTGTCTAAAAATGTATCCATTTGTTACTTTAATACAGTATGGCGGTTGATAGCAGAATCTCTAGAATATCAATTTTCTAACATAGCTGGTATTTTATATAGCAGTCAATTTCTGAGATTTTAATGATTCATTTCTATACGATTAGGTTACAGATAGTACCTGCTAAGAGGGCACAACTCTCAATTATAAATTAGGTATAACGGACATTGAAAAAAATGTTGGTCTCCCAGCCCTCTGCATGGCAGATCACTGTAGTCACTTATATATTTGACAGTAATTACTTCTATATACTGAACTGTGACTACATATACTCCGCATTTACCTGCAACGCAGCTTTCTCCTGCTTGAGTGTCTGAAGAAGACCTCCTCTCTCCCGATCTTGCTTCTGGAGTTTATTCATTGTAGTCTCGCACTCAATGAGCCTCTCCTTGGTGTATTCCAGCTCCCTCGCTGTTGTTTGTTGAGTTTGCTGGGCAACCTAAGATGAACACTAGCATAGTATAGCATTAATACATCAGCAGAAAGCAATAATAACCTGACTTATCATCCTGTTCTATTATAGCCTTTAGAGATTATTTAAACATTTTACAAGCACCAAACTATTATACTTCTAAAACTATAAAATCCTTACAACGAGGCGCTTATTCAGGTCAGCTTGCTGAGTTTCCAGGACAGACACTTCAGCTACTTTAGCTTTTAAGTCATGTTCTGCCTTCTGCAGCTCTCTCTGCAGGTCTGAGCTGTCAGACATGAGCTTACCAAGTGCCATTCTCTCCTTCTCAATCTGTACAATAAATGATATAGAACTGTAGTAAAATATATAGGCATTGTTTTCATTTATCATCCAGGGGTTTTTTACTTACTAGACAAAAGGAAATTAAATTTAGAATTTTTTTTTAGAAATCAATAGTTTTAACAAAAATCCCACCAGCTAATAATTCAATTCTTCTGTGTACACAATATGTTAGGAATAGATAGCAGTTATCAACTCAAACAAAGTACTATCTGATGTTAGAGGATGAGAAAGTGTACAAGCAGCAGAACACACCAACCTGCATCATCTTCTGCTGCCACGTATACTCCGTCAGCCCCTTTTCCTTCTCCATCTGCTCAAAACCAGCTTCCCTTTCCAACATGTCTGCCTCTATGGCCTCCAGATGGCGTATGAGAAGTTCTTTCTCAGCGAGTGCCTGCAGAAGTACACATATGAATCTAACGTGATATATTATACAGAGCGTTGTAACATGACCCTCTTCCATGCGTTCGATTCTGAAATTGCACAAATTAAGCAATTTAACCAACATCATTTGACCAATGGGAACAGTTTCAGTTTAATGAAACATTAACTAGTATGAGCTGACGCTGGGCCTTACCAGGTAGAATAAAATCTTTTGTGCCCGAAGCAGGGATAAGCGGTTGAGGTGAAAAACAATTACAAACCGTAAAAGTGTGATCATATGATTAAACTAATTAAAAAACTCACGCAAGTTTATAGTCACCATCCCTGTGAGAAAACCCCTGATTGAAAGGGGTATTTGTTAAACGGGCTAACAAATTCAGATGTGGCACAGGAGCAATTATGACTGAATGCTCTTCCTAACATCACCAATGGCCTTTATTGGGGTTCGAACCCATGACTTCGTGTTAATTAAGCAAATGCTCTAGCCCCTAGACCACGGCTGCTCCAGTAAATGATCTAACTAATTGATTATAACTTATGCCCTAAGTGTAGTTCTATTTATAACATAACATTTAATTTAAGATCTCATTGGGTTATTGTTATTTCAAATAATTATTTACCAAGTTTCTTGAAGCCATAAATTATCTCAGTAAGCTAAGGCGTTGCAAAGCATAAATTAAATGAATAGCCCTTTTAATTATGAAAACTGCTAGGCCCAAACTTATGCTCAAATATTTTTACTGCGATTGGTTCAAAGATTGAAACTAAAAACATGCAGCTCTGAACTTTTGAATCTGATGAAATAAAGTTAGCAATATTTAATGCAAATAAGTGAGGTAAAAAACACAAAGCAACTACTTCTACTAAACTAATGTCATGAGTGTTTATATTTCAGTGATGACAAAATCTGTTGCATATATTTTCAGGGTTACAAGGCTGGTTTCTTAGATGTTGCCCGTTTTTGAAAAGCCAAAATAAACCACAATTAAAATACTTCTCGCATCTTATTCCTAATGAATATTCTAGGTTATTCAAAATTAATCCAATTTGTAAATGACATCAATTTAAAATTCCACGCCTGCTATACATGAGTCTTTGTAGAACATACAGTTTAAAACACTCGACTCTATATGGTATTGTATATTACAGTCATTACTTGCGACACATTCTACACTACATTACATATATATATATGACCTGACACACATTAACCGACATATATATGCCACATCATATCTATGTCCTCACATATAACATAATATATTTCACATTGTATGACAAAACTACCTTATGCTGTGTATCCCCCAGCTGATGCTTCAACTGACTATTCTCTACTTTAACTCTTTCCAGTGTGTCAGCTTGAGTTGATACGAGATTCTGCAGCTTGGTTAATTCTGTCTGCAGATTGTTTCTGTAGATAACAAAACATTTCACTCTAAGAACGGTTAAATTGAGTTCCGATAAACTGCATAAATACTTAGTTGATCAAATAAAAATATTCCATTAAAACATTCTGTGCAACAAATACTTAATGATAGTTTTTATTTATTCTGTTTTGTGACATTAAAAACCATCTCCTGGCAATAGATTTTGTCAAATATTAATGAAAGAAGATCTTAGCATATTTTGCACAGTTAACCCACGTCAACCAAACATCACACCCTTAGCTGTTTGATGACAGAAATAGTTACAGTAGCTAGCTAGATGGAGTTATTCCTAGCCAACACTTCACTCATCATACCTGTCTATTTTGCTAGGAGAAAGTGAGAGTATAGATTTCAAATTATAGCCATGTGTAGAATGTCAACAGCTCACATAATTATTGCAGCATGTCACTTGCGGTGGGTTATTTCATGTCTTGCAGTTTGGATAAGATAATGTTATGTAATTTATTTATTTATTTGCTATTCTTCGACTATCGACAAAGTTTTGAAAGAAGAAAAGTTGTATGTTAAATAACATCCATCCCTGCACTTCCATGACTTCATATTATGCAAATGAATGCTCGAATGATGAACTAATGGTTGTGGTTTCATTCAATGCAACTGTTTCCAAACAGCAATGAAAAGTCCATTCCAACCGAAGCTTGAAAACACAGTGTATTACTCTACATTACAAATACTATAGTCTTTCTCAACAGACATTACTAACCCAGCACACCATGTTAAATAGCTGGCATATGTAATAACATCAGCAACATAGTAGAACCACAGAATTACCGAAGCTCTTGTGCCGAGTGCAGTTGCTGCTGATACCATTCCTTAGTCTCTGTCAGCGACGTTACGTCATCCTGCAGAGAACTGATCTTGTCTAGATTTGCCTGCTTGTCATCAGAAATGCTGCCGACTTGAAGTTCGAGAGTTCGGAGGTTATTACCAACATTGAAGAGCTCCAAATCCTTGTCCTTAATTTGCTGCCCAAACGAGGTGATGGTTGCTTGCAGCTTAGCATTCAGCTCCTTTAATATCCCCATATATTTAATGTTACACAATCAGTATATAGTTAGCATAGCAGTGCATGGTACACTAAAATTTAATTTCATACAAATGGTTCCACTCATCAATTCACCCAAGTTTAGTCACATAAAGATAAATACATTGTGTTAGTTTATTCATGGTGGTAGTTACATAGTATATTCAACAAATCACAGACCTGTGTGTTATGTAGATTCTCATTTAATCTAACAGTTTCTGTTGTTTTGGTTGTCAACTGTTTCTGTAAGTCGGCTACTTGTCTTTTAAGGTCATCAGCCAACTGCTGCGTTTTCATACTCTCCTTTTGAGTATCGGGCTGTGACGCCGATGCATTTCTTTCAAACAACTAAGAAAGCCAATAATGAATAAATAGAACAGCGTAACTCTTAAAAATAAAATAAGCAGGCAACACAGTGAAAGTGTTAAAAGTCATTATCAACCTGCATATATATAAGATAAAATAATACAGCAAAGGGTCAATACAAAAGATACAACTCTATTAATACATGCAAGGCAGTGCTCTATTAGTTATATAAATAAATGCCTTACCACAGTTCTGCATTTCTACATTGACTACATTTATCTACTAGAAGTATATTGTCCGAACTATTCTTCAACATTATCTTAATTAATCTTCCATATTGGATGAAATAATCTACTATATTGTATGTATTAATCTACTACATTGTCTGTATTAATCTAATATATTGTCTGAATAAATCTACTATATTGTATGAATTAATTTATTATATTGTAAGAGTTAATCTAGTATATTACCAGGAGCTGAGACTTTAGAGCTCCCAGCTCTCTCTGATATTTAGCTCTGTCTTTAATGGCCGTCTCTGACTCAACAGACAACATCTCTATGCGACCCTCCAGCTCTGCATTCTTTTTCATCAGATCAATGAGCTGAGACTCAGAATAACCTGGTAAATAGTAAATATACTTGTGGGAATAACTGTGCCCAACTCACATAATAGTAACCTAGAAAAATTCCATCCCTGCCAATCTAAGCAAACAACATAACCTATTTGCCTGTCATTCACTGCGTTTCAATTGCTTGGAATAGATCAGTATGTATAAATTTGTAGCTGCAGTTTGTATGAGCGTAGTGATCAGTATAACTTATGATCTTGAAAACCCAATAGAATGTAAATAAAATGTATGGGAAGATGCGTTATAATAGACACTAGATATAAATGGCTACATTAACTTCAATATTTTATCCTAGGAAATAGAAGGAATGAGTACTCTAATATTAAAATAAAATCAAATGAAACAGCAATACAACTTGGACTTTTTTTAGGAATATTGAATATGAAAAAGTGCCAGCTTTAAAAAAGCAAAAGACCTACACCAATTCTGTTTATAGCTGGTAATGCTTTCTACAAGTTATCTGCAGACCTGGAAAATAATTAAACTATTTCCTTTGCCTTTTAAGAATTTTAAAAGTGAAGCAAACTTTGTAAAATTTTGAGTAAAACGCGACAGACAACGCTTTCAAGACTGCACAAATCTAAAAAGTTACCATTAGCAACATAATTGACATTTGAATGTTGCAGAAGATCCGAACTAGACTTCTGGGATACATCGCTAGTGTTGGATGTTGCAGGCCCGAAAGTGTCAGTCATAGAAGGGGTATTTGATGACATAGCCTCAATCTCTTGCACAGGAGAACTAAAAACGAAAGTAGGTCAACTGATCCAGTGGTACATACGAATACTACTTGAATTATTATACATTTAAAGGAATCTTTCCAATTACCACTTCTACAACCAATATAAACTCGCCACTGCTGCAACATGCAATAGCTTTCCTTGCTTCGCATATTACACCACCCCTTCACAACCAACCACACATTATACAAGCAGGTTAGGGAGTCATCAAAACTTTTAAATTGGAAACCACAATCCTTATCATTCTCATTCCTCTTTTATGCTGTAAATACTACATACGTGTGAAGCAAACTCAAAACAAATTTGACCGTTTCTGTGACACAACATATAGAGGTGCCAATATGCACATTAGAGGCATGAGAATTTACTAGAAGAATATTCGACAGATCATTACACCCAAGACTTGTCTAGCCTAACCTCTTCTTAAAATAGCTGTATAGTCTGAACTATAAACCTCTCTGTAGTGTTATAATACTTTTCATTGTGTGGTATAAAATAGTTACAAGAACATGCAAGACTCACCAAATTTACAAACTTGCTAAACTTAACCTTAAGGAAGATGAATAAATTAATGCTCATACTAATCCAGAGCTTAGTAATTAATGTTTTATGGCGCTTAATGTGATGATGAAAAATGAACATCACAAGAACGGCTTTGATTCGAGAAGGACAGCCCACAGCAAGTAGTAGAAATATACTCAGTATAAACATGAGGTGTTTCCATGCTTCTGTTGAGCAGCTGCAAGCTATTCAGTCTCACCCAAAGCCCATGCAAAATTACAGGAATGAGAAGAGAAAGCAACTCCTTATGCATTATGAAACCACAGTATATTTATGAAAATAGTAAATGCAGGTAGATTTGGGCCAGCCTCACAATCTTAAGCAGTAGAAAGTTTAGAAAATGTAAAATGGGAATATAGTTATAGTTATGTTAAGAGTATACAGTGTAGTTACTGTGAGAATAGAGTGTACAGTGTAGTTACTGAGAGAATAGAGTATACAGTGTAGTTACTGAGAGAATAGAGTATACAGTGTAGTTACTGAGAGAATAGAGTATACAGTGTAGTTACTGAGAGAATAGAGTATACAGTGTAGTTACTGAGAGAATAGAGTATACAGTGTAGTTACTGAGAGAATAGAGTGTACAGTGTAGTTACTGAGAGAATAGAGTGTACAGTGTAGTTACTGAGAGAATAGAGTATACAGTGTAGTTACTGTGAGAATAGAGTATACAGTGTAGTTACTGAGAGAGTAGAGTATATAGTGTAGTTACTGTGAGAGTAGAGTGTACAGTGTAGTTAATGAGAGAATAGAGTATACAGTGTAGTTACTGAGAGAATAGAGTATACAGTGTAGTTACTGAGAGAATAGAGTGTACAGTGTAGTTACTGAGAGAATAGAGTGTACAGTGTAGTTACTGAGAGAATAGAGTATACAGTGTAGTTACTGTGAGAATAGAGTATACAGTGTAGTTACTGAGAGAGTAGAGTATACAGTGTAGTTACTGAGAGAGTAGAGTATACAGTGTAGTTACTGAGAGAATAGAGTGTACAGTGTAGTTACTGAGAGAATAGAGTGTACAGTGTAGTTACTGAGAGAATAGAGTGTACAGTGTAGTTACTGAGAGAATAGAGTATACAGTGTAGTTACTGTGAGAATAGAGTATACAGTGTAGTTACTGAGAGAGTAGAGTGTACAGTGTAGTTACTGAGAGAATAGAGTATACAGTGTAGTTACTGAGAGAATAGAGTATACAGTGTAGTTACTGAGAGAGTAGAGTATACAGTGTAGTTACTGAGAGAATAGAGTGTACAGTGTAGTTACTGAGAGAATAGAGTGTACAGTGTAGTTACTGAGAGAATAGAGTATACAGTGTAGTTACTGAGAGAATAGAGTATACAGTGTAGTTACTGTGAGAATAGAGTATACAGTGTAGTTACTGAGAGAGTAGAGTGTACAGTGTAGTTACTGAGAGAATAGAGTATACAGTGTAGTTACTGAGAGAATAGAGTATACAGTGTAGTTACTGAGAGAATAGAGTGTACAGTGTAGTTACTGTGAGAGTAGAGTATACAGTGTAGTTACTGAGAGAATAGAGTGTACAGTGTAGTTACTGTGAGAGTAGAGTATACAGTGTAGTTACTGAGAGAATAGAGTATACAGTGTAGTTACTGAGAGAATAGAGTATACAGTGTAGTTACTGTGAGAGTAGAGTATACAGTGTAGTTACTGAGAGAATAGAGTATACAGTGTAGTTACTGAGAGAATAGAGTATACAGTGTAGTTACTGTGTAATGATAAACGAAACAAAATAGTCAAGCGTTCTGCAATGCTTCAAATCACAATATTATGTATATGCAGAGTACTCCTTTAGAAAGGAAGATGGTTTTCTCAAGCCTAACTGAAGAGGTTATGCTTACTGGATTCAAAAACAAAACAATCAGTTCTTCTTAGTGTTCAAGTAGCACATCATTGGGCTGTTAGACACTTTTTTATAATGGAGAGCAATTAGAAAGAAGTAGCTTAGCTTATTGTAAACACAAAGCATACTGATATCAAGTTGTGAGTTCTCTATATAAACATTTCATTAAATCCAGATTTCCAACAATACCAGTAGACTGATGATAGTACAATAGAAGCCACGCCCTTCTTTAGTGCACAAACACAGTGAGCTGTTAAGAGAAACTAGAATGCATACCTGTATCCTACATATCTGGTCTTATATAGTAGCATTATAATATAGCACAATAGTTGTAGCTAGCCCATCATACAATTCAACATGCATGCCACTTTAAGTCATCGGTTGCAGCAGTGGAATCAGCAACAAAGCAATATTTAGTTTATCTTGATGCAAATTAGACTTGATTTACTTATATTGAATACAAAGAAAGATAGTTGTTACTATTACCTTTCCGTAGCAGGTACATCAACCAGACTTGGAGGTTGTGCAACTGAAGAGGGGTGGTTCCGAACAGGTGACACATTATATTCAGCATTGAAGACAGAGTTAAGTCTATCAGGAGATTCTCTGAGGCTAAATATAATAAAATATATAGAGACTCAACATTAGATCATTATAGTCAGGCCACAGCCTACATGGAAACAGCAGCTAATTAGCAATACTATACTAATCAGACTACTATTTCCATAAAGACTAATTTTGATAATAGGCAGTCTGCAGGATAATAATCTCATCCAGTGTTTCTTATTTTATTACTGTGGCTGATTGATCTTAGTATGAGCTGAGCTACAATGACCGAGCAAGTCTAGACTGTGATTTTCTAAATCAAAGTTCTCAATTAGCTTCAAGTCTTAGTTTAAAACTGGGTCTGTTAGCTTAGTTATTACTTGGGAATTCAAGTTATTTGATAATCGGACATAACTGGTTGCACCTAATTGATTAGAAACCCTATAGATGAGATGCAGCAGCATGCTACACCTCATCAACAGCAATATGCTGCACTCAGTCCTTTACGTACTATTAAACCATTATAACCTCCCTTTAAACAGGCCTGAATGATTTATGTAAAATCTTCAAACTATTAAAGCTGTCTAACATTAACAAATATATGTTGTATTTAAAATAAACCCTTGCAACTCACGAGTTGAAAAAATAAAAGATGTCAGAAAACTAGTAAAACTTGTTGAGGTCATGCAAAGTCAGATATGTGCAATTACAGTATCTAAAAGTTAAACATTTGAGGTTGGCTTACTGGTCGTTGTGGCCTCGTAAGCTGGCTGTTACTTTAATGGCAGCTTCCGACATCATCTTAGGAGGTTTGGCCATCACGGGTGTAGTTCGGCCAGAGGTCTGAGTTGATCCTCCGCGAGACGGTTTAGATGTCTCTCTACTAATCACAGGACCTCGTCCACCACCTTTTACCTTTTCTTTAGTTATATTCATGTTGTTAATAGGTATACGGACCAGTTCCACTCCATTTACTTCAGCTGTAGTGAGATATGGTAATTCAAAAGGCTAATTCTTTGTGATTAGAAGAACATATTGATATTTATAGCTTAAAGTAAAACTTCTACATGCCATATGCCTATTGAACATATCATTAGAATATATTTTAAATAAATTTCTCAATTTTTTAAAAAAACAGACTACTTACAGCACGAAGATCGACGTGAACTCATCTTTCTGGATCAAATGGCGGGACTTTAGGTTATTCTACAACAATTTATTGAGAGTGATAACATAGAGTGCAGAGGTAAACTGCTTTCCTAACCTATCCTCACCGTCTCTGCTCTGTCCTGTTCGAAGCACAAGTAAAATCCTTTGACAAATTGACATTGTTTAATGCTGCATATAAAAAGTTTTAAAAATAGTGAGGTATATAGCTGTATCTTTATCTGTATTCTTAATTCACTCTTGTTGTAAGATTTACTGTAAAGTGTAATCAGCGAAACACATTAATATTTTGTATAACTATATTATATAAATTTAGATATCTATTACTGCTTTTAGTATTGTTGTTTATAAAAGAAGAATACTTAAATAGCTTGATGAATTTAAAGTTCTTTATCAATTCATAAATATCAGCAAAAATATTAGTACAACTACCAAGTAACTGAAATAAAAATAAAAACTGGACTATCATCACCACTGCCGCCACCACCACCACCACCACCACCAGCATAAAAAAAAACAAAAGTATTTATACTACATTATAATTATTACTAAGTTTTAAACTTTAACTGACATCTAAAAGGCTATTAGACAAAGTAGTTTTGCTAATTAAAAATAGACATTTTCTCTTTTATATATAAATATAACTAATTTGTATTCATATCATAACGTTACTTTATCTAGCTTCTACATTAATTGTAACCTGCAATACTATATAGCATTACAAATAGTAAAATAGTGATAAACGTAAAGCGAATTTTTTATTCTTTTACCACTTAATGAAGCATGCAAGTCTCCCAATTTGTTACTTGTATTTAAAAGTACTCATATAATCTCAGGGTTAATAGTGATCATTAATATGTTTTTGAATATCCTATTTTACCTTTTTCTCATAAAATTAAATAATTGCATCAACTGACCAATAGCTTAAGCCTTAATATTATATTCATTACTATTATTACTAATAGTTATAGGCTAAGACTTAAGCATAAGGCTGATACTAATAGTAATAACTAATAAGTAATAACACTATTTACTATTTAGCTTATATTAATCATCACTATCATTGTGATAATCACTTTATGACAAATAACACTTTTAATGAAAAATAAGTAAAATTTAAATAATTTTGAATGTGACATTCATATTGATATTATTATATAATAGTAATACTTGTAATTTATTATTTATACTTAGCTTTATACTTATACTTATAGTTATAGCTTGCTTTAAACTAAAACTTAAAGTTAATGTTATACCAAGTCCAATGTTATACCAACTGTTTAATACTCATAGTATTAGGTATACTTATAAAAATACAGTCGTGAGTGAAACATTCAGTGACGGTGAGGGAGTGATCGCAGATCCCAAAGTTAAACTTCAAGTTTAAGTTAACCTTTATCATTATTCATAATCATTATCATTATGAATATGATTATTTATGGCTTTACCTCTAGGCTCTAATTCTGAGCCTAGCCCGAGGCTCTAGCCTTTACCCTCGGCTTCCACACTTCTTCTTAATTTTAAAGTTAGTGCTGCACTTAGTCTTACATACTTATACTAACTTTGACCAAAATAAATCACAATGACAATCACAGTGTGAATGTCAACATGAACATAAAAAAGAATCACTTTTACTTTTACAACTCAAAATTCAGGCTGAGGCAGTCCGCAGTAGACGTGATACTAATAGCGGTAGACTAGTGATACTGATAGTAATACTCATACTGATACTCATACTGATAGTGATACTGATAGTCGGTAGTAAAACTAAAACTACATCAAAATGAAAATGTAATAATTCTAATTATAAACGCCAGCTTAAAAGTTACATAATTTAAAACTTCAACAGAAGTATAATTTATGGAGCTACAACTAAGACTGTGAAAAAACTTACTCACAAATTCAAAATTGAACTGAAATTTTATTTTAAAAAAAAACATTAAATTCAACGATTAGCTAATTGAATAGACCGATTTCCTTGTAAAAATTTGTCATTGGAATCGCTGTAATACGATACATTTTTTACATTATTGTGGTGATTAAATTGTTCTATAAGCAGCTTCAAGTTAGAGTTGGGGGTTCAATTTAAAACTTAAAACCAAAACTTTAAACCTGACACCCCAAACTACTACACTCATTCACCACCAACTCGGAGCTGATTATAGAATAATTAAAACATGATATTATTCTTTTTTGCAGAAGATTCAATCACTTCTGTTGTAAACAATTAACCTAACAATGATGGAATTGAATGGTTTACAAGTACAACTGCTAGTAAAAGTATTGATGTTGATAGTAAATGTAATATCATTATAATTATAAACTTAAAGTATTTTGATGTTTAAATTTTGTATGCGTAATAATCATTATTAATATTCATATTGATTTATCGTGCTGACACTTCTAGTTCTTTTTACTGTTTGAAATGTGGTAAAATTTTACCAGGTACCTCACACCTGAGCCTGAGGCTGATTGTGATAGTCATAGTGATACTAATAGACTAATACTGATAGTGATTGAGTTAGAAGTGCTAAGTCTAAGAAAGATTGGAATATCAATATGAATATCAATATTATCATTATTATAGTTATTACAATTAATGAATTATTATTTTAATTTTTAATTATTATACTTTGAATTATAATATTAATTGTATTTATACAATTAATGAATTATATATTGATACTCATATTTATAGCTATAGTTATTCTTGTTCATACTTATAGTTATAGTTATACTAACAATAATTGTAAAGTTAAAAGTAAATGTAACAGTAAAGCTAAATGTAATAACTAATATTAATACTATTTCTTAATACTTATAGTTATACTAAATATAATACTAATAGTAATTTAATAGTAATAGTAATACTAATAGTAATACTAATAGTTAAATATTGATAATATTGATACTGATAGTCATAGAGTATCATGTGATAGTATTAGTTTTACTAGCTTGTTTGATTTTGTAACATCTGAAACAGCATGGACTGTGACACAAAATTGAACAGCATTCACCTAAGTTTAAAACTGTTATACATATGAATAAGCAATAGCATTAGACTATTTCTTTTAGCTAATTCAACTTTATAGTTGATGTAAACGTATAGATTTAATGGCGTAAGAATTAAAAATGCATTGAAAAAATTATCTGGTTAAATGATTAGAATCGAAATGTAAAATCAAAATGTTTAAAGGCAAAATATTAGCATGGCAATGGCTTATGGCGCAACGGTGCTGTAATTTTTGCAGCATAGTATTTTCATGACTGACATTAGAGTGACCTCATATTTCAGATAACCAACGCTATGTTAATTGTAAATTGTCGCGGGGATGGCTCATTGCAGTGCCTACATTATATAATAAGTTGATTTTATTTTTTAAAAATATATAGAATCAACTCAACCTTATTTAAAAAGATTTATTTGTCAGTATTAAGCAGTTTAACTAGCTGTGGCTAATGTTTCTTGTTTGCATTTAAAATAATCTTTTCATTCATATTACTTTTGATGCGGTCAATTATTTTTCTAATGTAAAATTACTGAAAACAGAAATTACTTTTTTTCTCATCATTTTTTATTTTAGAAATGAACTAATATGACATTAGAGAGCATTTGCCTTTACAACATAATAAAATGGAAGACTACCAATCTAGCGGTGGTAACGGTTTTCCATTTCTAGAGTTGCCCCCAGAGCTCATCCTTCGTGTTTGTGATTATTTGGATTCGTTCACGGTGATAAATATTCTCTCAAAGGTTTGCCTTTTTCTAAGTGATTTGGCTAATGACGAATTGATATGGAAGACCAGAATTCGTAAACGTTGGCCGCGAAAACGCTATCCTGCAGTTCAGAGTAAGGGGCTGTATTTATGAACTACAATTTCAACTGTACTATTGTGAAACTTTATACTTCTAATTTTATTTATTAAAATAGGTTTATGATTAAATGTGTTATAGCCAACAACATAGATTGGAAAGATGCTTGCATTAGCAGAGAAAGTGAGTATAGAAAATGGGCTAATCCCGCAGAGCACATGCAAAGGAAAGATATTCATTTTGGTATATGTATTGATGTAGCCCATATTACCAAGGTATGCTATCAAACAGTTTTCTCTCCTCAACAGTTTGAATAGCCTGTGAGCTTGTTTGTTGTACAAAACCTATGAACAATTTTTCTAGTAGCTTCTAGTAGCTATGTATTTCTTTTGTAGAATGACCATCTAATTATTGGTTTGCGCAATCACACATTATACAACTTTAAAATTTCTGATATACCTATGGCATGCGGCTCAGATGAAGTTGCACAGGATGGTGAAAATCACTCCATATATGTAAATGATATTTCAAGCAAAAGTACATTCCAAAAATTTGCACATGAGGTGAATATTATTCTAAAAGAGATCTTATTTGACTTAAGATAAAAAGTTCTAGGTTTTTTATTGATAATAAGGCGAGGTGGCATAATATTTATTCGTTTGAAGGGTTGGATATGGGCCATCTGCTCCGATGAGAGTAAGCTGTGCAGTGGTGGATGGGATGCTAAGCTCAAACTTTGGGAATACTCTGGGGAAGAGATATCATCTTATAAGTAATTAGGTTCTTTATTAATTATGGTGTAATGTGTAAATTATACTGTTTTCCTATAAGGGAAAAACTGATTGTTGTAATTGTATTTGTTATAATGGGCTATCGCTGCATTTCCATTCCTTCGAATTGCAATGAATGCTATACAGATGAATTTGTGGTGGCGGTTTGCATTAACTTATGGTTGTGCTTTCATTCAATGCGACTGTTTTCATCCATTCCATAAGCTTGGAAATGTAGTGTATAGCATTTGCTCCCTAGATACTCAGACCTAAACTTTTCATAAGTGATGGTCTATGTTGGAATTAGCTGAAAACGTTGCAGACCGAAATATTTCCTATTTGCATTTCAATTATGAAAATTCTGCGTTTTAGATGTGGCTCTGCAGTACTATGCTCATCTATGATGGGAAATGAAATTTTAGCGGGCACTTTCAACAAAACTCTTTTCAAGGTGATCGGAGTCATGGCTTGTTTTAAAACCCATAATTGTTTTGTTTTACACCTTTGAAGGCAATTAGAACTTAACACTTTCACTATTTTAATGATCAAAGCACTCTTGTAGATAGATAGCAGATGTAAAGAGCCCATTGCATCTCGAAAAATTTATGCCAGAGCAGTTATTTGTATGCAGCAAACAAAAAGGTGGATAATTACTAGCAGCGAGAGTAAAATAATCAACATTATTGACAGAAATACTCTAAAAACCATCAATACTGCTAAAATTCCAGTAAGTTGCTTATATTCAAGTAACATTACCAAAGCCTATTTCATTTTATGGTTTGTTTCAACACTTGTAATGTTTAGCAAAAAACTTCAACATCTTATATTTAAAAAAGATTAATATGATGTTTAAAATATCCCATTGTAATTAAAACGAAGTCACCAAGAATTGAAGTGAACCAAGTTTTTGAATTGTTTACCATTATATACTTTTTAGCCATTTTATTCCTTTTAACATAGTAAACCACTGCACAAAAGGATATTTTTTCAAGATTAGTGTTGATTAATTAATACTAGACTTGCATCAGGACATTGAAAGAAATTACAAATACAGTTTATATTGTGTGGTGCACATAGGCCTACTATAATTTTCAGGCAGGTTATCCTCGATGTATGTCTCTTGTTGGCAATACAATGTACATTGGAAGCAACCTAGGAACAATTTATATATATTCTTTTGATGAACAGCTGGGATGTTTGACCTACATTGAGGTGAGTTTGAATTACTGTGTATTTGAGCACAAGCCAGGCTCTTTGCTGACCTTATTTTCTCGAATCGTTCTATAAGCAGCTCCGAGTTGGGGGTGACTGAGTGCAATAGTTTAGAGTTCGAGTTAACACTTGGCACTCCAAACTGGAGTCTCAAACTATTGCACTCAATCACTCCCAACTCAGAGCTGCTTATAATAGAATGACTCTACTTTCTTATGAGTAGTTGTAATTAACAGAGTATGGCAACTTTACAATTCAAGACAACTTGCCCATTCATGCCTACTATAGTTTACAAACTATAGTATATTTTCTAGACAATTGAAAATGGTCATGAAAAAGCTGTGCAATCTGTACGGCAGACACTAGGCTGCATTGTCACAGTATCTAAAGACAGTATGTGCAAAATATGGGAGCCCAGTGGAACGCCCTCCATCATTCACACACTCCATTCAACCAAAGAAAAAGATGAAATATGCACAGTTAGTATAAGTTGCTTTTATAAGTTTGGAAAACATCATAAGCTGGTGCTTGAAATTTATTTGTATGATGCTCATGCAGGTGTTTATTTGGCATTTGTGTATTTGTAGATGGACTATAGAAATGATAAATTAGTTATGGGTACTGGAGAAGGAACACTCTCATTATTTAGACTGAAACAGACCAACACTTGAAAATCTAGTGATGGCTAAACCACAGTTGAACTCTAAAAATTTTTAACTATAGTAAAATATTGCATTTTGATTTTAAAATAAGGTTTACTACTTTTCAATGACAATCAACATTTATTGATATGAAATGTTTATTCAACTAGAAGAATAAAATAGTTTCACACAGATGAAGGAAACAGGAACTAAACTTCATATTTATCTGCAGAAAATTAAAATCAAGTTACAAGCAAACAGCAACATCATAAAAATTGTCAATTGAAAAATGAAGGCAATAGTGTTTGAATGTTAACACACTACAAAAAATCACAATTGAAAATCTACATGCTGTACAATAAAAGCCCTATATTTACATATTATTGTACTAACCAAAGTTTAAGATTCGATTGCTTACATACAACTGAAGTGTATTCTTACTTCATCAGTAGCATGTGTGAAAGAAATTCGTTATTGATATTAATCCACTGTGTACTGACTGAAACATAAAACACAACAACCAACATAATAGAACATACATTACTACTTTTTCATATATTCATTGCACTTTAAACTGCATCTTTGTATGAGCTGAAGTTATCATCCGCACACTCAATTATATTTATGTTGTGAAACTGATTTGCAGATATAGGAGATGATCATCATTTGCTAAATACTCATGACTTGGCAAGTAGAGATATTTTAGATTAACTAGAAAACCTTTCTATGTGGTATGGCTACTTGGGCACAGAATGTTGAGAAACAATTGCACATTTTAGTGGGCTGAAAAATCATAGTTAATTCAAATTCTGTATAATTGATAACTATATGACATTACTTGATAATGTGTTTGCTATAATTTAATAAAATACATAAAAATACAAAAAACAACGTTTTAATAGTGACTTCTATTTCTAATTGACCTAGATTAAAAAATCAGGACTCCCCGTGACTGATTGAATTTTGGCCCAAGAAAAATGTGAGGAAGTCAAATAAGATTTTATATTTTGAGGTATGCATTTATTTCTTTATTTTTGTACAAATTGTTTTATAGAGCGGTGTGGAGTTTATGAAATACACAGTTTAACAAAAAGATCATACATTGACTACATGAGAAGATAATTCCAGTTCATAATATTATTGATCTGAGAGATACTAAAAGTAGATGAAGTTTAGGCAAGAGTGTCAAAATTTCAGTCATCATGAAACAACTCTAAATTCTACTGCGTTTACTGAATTTGCTATAACATGTGTTGCCGTGGCAATTTTGTGCTTTTTTGTACAAAAGCTGCAGGAGAGCCCTGATCTCAACCACCCTGATATCAAGACTTACGCTACTAGCGGCGGACAGGGCTGCGAGACCTTGACCGGCTCCTGCTACTCTCACTGCTACTTCCTGAACTGTTTCTAAAACATAGCAAACAAAGAAGGCTTTTTGAAATAGATGCATTACAACCTAAAACATGCAAATGTAAAGCATGGTGAAAATATAGACCACGTAGTAGACAACTATTTGATTATTACCAACTCATCTTCTCCTGTCTTCAACAGCTATTAGTCCAAAAAATGTTGAATAGTTAACATACTAAGAGGAATGATACAGACATTGACCTAGTAGCTAAGATAGCAACAGTAACCACACTGTCGCCCCCTGCCCTGAATTCTCCTTAGGATCAGGGAGACCTGGTTACCTGGACCTAGAGCTTGATCTACGTCTTTTATCACTGCTGCCTCGTGAGTAGTTGGAAGATGATTTACTTGCACCAGAGTTAGATCTATCACCATGTTTAGATTCCTTCTTCACTTCTTCTGCATCCTATAAAATTTTATAAAGCTGAATTTTTACAACATGGCTACGTTCGACCAATGCTTATTGAGGTAATAAAGCCTTGAAATTGTATGACTGAAAATGTTATCTTCCCATTCATGAAATTTGATGTTGAGACAAGCATTCTTTTAATAACAATAGCAAGGTTTTAAATAGTAGATCTATAAACAGGCCACAATACTGATTTTCTACGATGAGAATAACTGCACTGGTATTTTTAATTGTAATGTAACGACGTTTTATTAAGAATGATTCTCAAAAAGTGATTTAATCAAAATGTAAGCTGAGCACAATCGGTAGCGCTTCTATCCTTTAAATTTGACAAATTATTGTCCTGAATATGTTAAAATAAAGTTATTAGTCATTAGTAACAAATATAGCATAATGATAAAGAGAATTGTCTACTATAGTGCTAAAATAGATGTGTGTATATTTGTCTCAAGCGCCACGGCGTTGTATTATAAGAGACATGAGTAGTCTGCCAAACCTTATTCCAAATTTTCTGAAATCACTGATATAAATTTCGGTCCAATTACAGCACATATGCTATGTTAGCTAGCAATGTTCAAATGAAGCTTATTTGTATAGTTATAGCTTGTGGTTTCTATATTTTAGTTAAAATAATTCAAAAATGAAAAGGGCTAATACAGATCTGCTTCTATAGCCAACTTCGCAATTTTTGCATAATTATTCAACCTAGTATGGCATTTAAATAGTATTGAGCAGTACTGAAATTGTTAGTTGCATTATTACCAAATATTTCTGTAGAAAGTTTAACCAATGAACTTGTAAATGAAATAATAAATAACTTACTATATACAAATCAAACCAATAGTCAAATATTTACACTGGTCATTCAAGAATGACACAAACAATCCTTACATATTTGCCCCAAACATAACTGGAATATAAACATTAAGAGGTAAGTTAGATAATTACATCACTATCAAATGCATATTTCCCAAGGTCATCATCATCACTGTCCTCTTCGTCCTCTTCGTCATCGTCTTCATTCTCCTCTTCGTCATTCACATCAGGTTTGGGTTCGCTTGGAGCAGGCACCCCTCGGAATTTCTTTTTCTTTCTCCCAAACTGTAAAATAAAATAATTTAGCCCAGTTAATGCATAAATACTACTGACAGATTTTCAGTAACATCAACCAAAATTCTCCAAGATTAAAAAGATTCTTAACCTCATCATATTCCTCATCATCAGAGTTTCGCTCAATTTTATCAGGATTTTCATCTCGCTCCATAAAGCCACCACCAAAACCAGTCCTTTCCTCCACATGGCCCACTTTCGGGGTGTTGCATACATTACAAGTTGCTCTTCTAGCCCAATTTACATTCCCACATCTTGAAAACAAAAATAAATCAGATTTGTTGTACAGCTGAGAAAACAACAATAAAACTCAATTAATAGCATTAAAATTTATGTTGTTTTTACTCTTACGTTTTACATTGCCAATCATCAGCACTAAATAGTCCTTTACTTTTTTCTGCAAGCTGCTTCCCCAGTTCAAATCCCCCAAGTTTAACTTTACCTGCCATTTGAGGTTTTTCTACAAGATAGATTTGCTTAAACTTATATATCAGTAATTTCAACAATGTGTACATTGAGGCAAAAACAAGGAATTCAACATGAAATGATTTTATATCATAAGACTAACACTAAATTAACGTAATCATATAAACAATAGGATAGCCATCTACAAATATATAGGCTAGATTGCTTTGGGTGATTTTGCTCAACATATAAGCACCAATAACATAGCTTTATAATTAATAGTAACATTCTACAGCTAACAATAGCAACAACTACTATAACATCTTACCGCACCCACACCGATTGCACTTATCCCGTCGAGCAAAGTTGGTGTTGCCACATCTAAAAAATTCGACAAATAAAAAAAAATTTACTAACAGGGCAGTAAGGAAATGATTGTTGGAATAGCTGATGAAAATTGGTTAAAATTTCCAAAGGCAACTAGTAGCGATATTACCCATCAAGTTTAAGCTTGCAATAAAATTTGAGCGGGTAGCATAATGATAATTTAAGTCGTATATTCATTAACAATAATAATAAATCGTTTCATTATAATTAATAGTACTTAGTAGTACTATTATTAGTGATACAAACATTTGATTCATGTTTTGAAATTACTCTAATGCATCTTTTAATACGTTTTCTTTAGTCTTTATTGTTATTTAAAAACATATCAAATGTTAATTATATATCTAGCAACTCACCAAGTTAAACGAGCAGGGCAAAAGGCTTGTTTTGGGATAACCAAAAACTAAAACTAAGTCATACTAACTCTACGTCTTAGTTAAGTGCTTAAAGTCAACATTAAACTAAAATAAGAGTAAAAAAACTTACAAATTAAGCAATGATGAGTCCGTAGTCACTAAAATTCTCTAAAATAACTAGCTTTATCAACTATTAAAATTGAAACAATAGACAAAACTCAAAGTAATTGTAAAACCAAAACTTGAATTTCGAAGTTTCAGTTTGAGTTTCGAAAACTTTGTCAGTTTAGCGTGAACTATCAAAACATTTAAAGGCCTTTCACCACCACTTATTATCATTTTAAAATTGAGTTTGAATCTACTTTTGGTAACTACTTTTTGATAATGATTGTAATATTTATAGAGTATAGTACTGGTTTTACTAACTTGGGGTCCGGGCAACACCAATCGCCATCATTTTTCGCATACCCTCCTCTGGAACTCATTAATGATTAAATATAACTATACGTATCTGTTAATTTCACAAATTTTGTGTTTATTAATAATTACAAAATTGGAACTGTGTACACTAATTCTAAAGGCTTGAGAACATTAAACTTCAATTTGCAATTTAACTTGAGTTTCCTTAAAATATTAATATGGCAATCATTTATTGCGCCGCTTATAACTAATGTAGATGGGTAAATCTAGCGATTTCACTTATAGCATGTGTATCTGGGTATAATTTATTACAATAATTTTTATTGGTTCAATGAGATGCGGTTTTTCTTAGCCACATCGCGTTTGTGGGTAGGCAACTTTAAAGTTCTTAGTTCCGCGCCTAGGTTTCTAAGGATATGGCATTCTGGCTGAATTATAAATAACTTTTATTGGTTAGGGACCATTACTTCGGGGGCTAGGCCGTTAGAGCCACTGAACTAGAAATAATATCATTTCCAGTTCATTGGTTAAAGTTCACTATAAAGTATAGAGTAAAGAGGTTATATAAATCCCTCACTCTTTGGACTTCGTACTTCTAATACTCATACTGATAGTGATGGTAATTGCTCCTGAAGCAATCGTTCACATTGAGTTTGACATTGTCATTGTGATTGCAGCAATGATTATCACGAAGTCTCAAGGCACCCATTTTGAACCTGGGTGCCTTTAAACTCATTTGAAGTTCGTAGAACAACTATGGCAATTAAGTTTATTATATCATTATGATTATCAAAATGAAAATATTAATTTCAAGTTTATAGTGATACACTCATACTGATAGTGACACTGACAGTCTTAGACTTACTCTTACTCTTAGAGTTAAACTTGAAGTTAAAAGCATGGCCATACTCATAGTCTTGCCGATGCTGTTACTGTTAGTGTTACTCATAGTCTCATACTGTTACTATTACTATTAGTCATGGTCATACTGATACTCACAGTCATAATGAATGTGATATTCATAGTCACACTGATACTGATGATCATTTTGATTTTTTTCTAAATCAGTCACTCTAAGTCTAACACTTACAGTAACTAACTAACTTTGTCTCTCACAATTAGGCTACTGTTAGTTTTACTTTTATCATTATTTATTATGGTTAGGATTGTGAGGCAGTTGAACTTAAACTTAATGATGATCAAATTCAATGACAATCGCAATAGAAATTTCAGTATGAATATCAGTATGAGTATATGTATAGTTATCAAAAAATTTTCATGGCCACAGTGATGGTGATACACGGATGCTCATAGACCATAGACTGATAGAGTATTATAGTCATACCTTTTGGTACCTGTTTAATTTTTTTCTTCCCGGTAAACATTTAAATTTATATTTATTCATTAATGATGAATATATATATTTATATTACAATAACTCATAATGATAATCATAATCATAATGCAAGATAACACAAGATAGCAAATGTAGTTTCAAAAAGTTATTTGATTTATTTTAAATAAACTTTATTGAAACTTCTTAGAACCATAGAATTAAAAAAAGAATTTCTGATCTAGCATTATTTTATATCAGACATTTTTAAGCTCAAAATTTGAACTAATTTTCTGTCTTGTAAAAGTATATTTTACAACATAGGAAGGCAAAAGCTCTTAAAAAGGATCACTTACCTATATATAATGCGTTTGAATAATACGTTTGCTCTTTGATGATGTATAATTTATTTGTGTGTGCACATATTCCAACTTAAAGCTGAATCGGTGAGGCCTAAACTTATTTAAATCAATAAAGGATTTTAATTGTTCACAATGACGACTTTTGTAAAGAAGGGCTTGTCAGATTAGACAGGACAATTCAGCAGTCTAAGCGTATAGTGCAATTAGTGGTGCTACTGGCTACTTGGAGTTTTCATAATTAAAATTAAACAAATTGTAATTTAAGCATTTGTGAACATATATTTGTTTAATACATGCAGTAAATTTATGTTGAACTATTTCAAAAACTTAAATTATAGCTGCAGTTGGCAATTGATTTTTTTATTATCAAGTTTCACATTGCATTACCTATACATTAGCTAATGCAGATTGGTATAAAAGAAAGTTGTGGAACTTATAGACATTTCTAAATTTGGTATATAAATGACACATTGAATTAATAGTTTAAAAAGTAAAACCTGATTCAAAGTCTATCTCTGTGCCAAAATATTGTAAGATTTTAAAACTTGTGTCTCTGTGAAGTTTTAATACTCACAATCAGCCCTAGTAAATTAACCCTAAAAGGGAAAGTTAACTAGTAAAGTTGTCAACAGTTCACTAAGCAGAATAATCTCTGGCCTAAATGTTTGTATCCACATCAATAAATGCTATATTAAATCAATTTTAGCAAATTTAAATCACAACATATGCATAATTTATATAAAAAGTAAGATATACTGATGTGTTGGAACAAATATTTTGCCTATAAGTGGGGTTTGGGCCCTCCTGACACGAAATTGCTTTGCACTGTTAACCATTGTTCTTCACTTTTTCACCAGATCAACCTTATTGGCAAAAATCTATTGACACGCTACCCTGTCTAACTCTATTTGCTTCACACATTTAACTGTGTTTTTGCAACTTTTGAAAACAATATGTTTAGTAGCTATTCTTTTTAATTTTAGGTGTGCCCTAAGATCAAGACATGGCTGTTCTAGAGGGATTGGTGGTCTTTATTAAGGACCACCCAAGCATATTGGTGTTTTTATTTTTGTTGTACTGCCTAATATTTTATGTGTCACTAATGTTCACGAAAGGAAAACCTGGTAAAAATCCATTTCTAGGAGATTGTAGAAAGCCATTGCAGAGCTTTGTACATGATAAAACAGAACGTGACAAAATTCTAAAGCAAGGTAGGTTTATTTGTTGTTTCTTGTAAATTTTTCCTTCCGGAGTACATATATCTTTTGGTTTTTGTCGCTACTTTTAAAAAATTAGGACATATTTTATTTCACATACTTTAGTTTTTATTATTCTGATGTTAGTATTGATATTGGCGCAGGGTTTACAAGGAAGAAGGTGCCTGAGAATTTGGATGCTATTGTTATTGGGTCAGGAATTAGTGGTTTAACTACTGCTTCTTTGCTTGCAAAGGCTGGTAAAAAGGTGTTAGTTTTGGAGCAGCATGATCAGGCTGGTGGTTGTTGCCACACGTTTGTGGAGAAGGGTTTCGAATTTGATAGCGGTAAGTGGTGCAGATGAACCTAAGTTGGTAGAGTAACTCTAATGCACCTATGTTCAACATTTAGTAGATACTCTGGCTATGCATATTTCTTAGTTGTAGTTTCATCATGACATGTAAGGTTATGACTGTCATGTGCGTTTTTGCAAAAAAAGATATTAAACAATTTTATTTGCTATTTAGATGTGACAATAGTATTCATGCTGGAGCTTATGTCTCATTATTCAATACTCAACTCAGACTTCGTTAAGCTGTTTATGCAAATGGCATATTATAAATATTATTCTGCTGTTCATAGGCATACACTATATTGGCGAAATGCAGCATCGTACTTTAGGGAGAACTTTGTTTGAGCAAATATCTGATGGACAAGTTCAGTGGGCACCTCTAGAACAAAACTTTGACACCGTAGGTTATTCTTTCTTATGGCATCTTAAAGCCTGGCCTCACGATTGTGAGAATCACGCGAAATCGTCTATTTAACACGAAAAAAATCATATGAGAAAAATTGAAGGAATTCAAACGAAATCGTCTTCGGTGGGTGTACACAACGATGGCGGACGAAAAATCACAATCAACAATAAGTACCATTTAATTGGTCGATAGAATTTTAGCAACAGTATTTATTTCATTTCTACCACGTTTCTCTATTTGGCAATTTTCTGCTGTTTGTATTCCGTACAATACTCATTCACTGACTATTTATTATGTTTCCTCATAACGAGAGGATAACTCACGAAAATCGTCACACGATTTCGTGTGATTCTCACGATCGTGAGGCCAGGCCTTTAGACTAGCAAATGAGTTTTCTTCCAATAAGTAAAAAAATACCTAGAAAGTATTAAAGATTGTTTAAACTTAGTTGTTGTACTTATGTAATAATTTACTCTAAAGTGCGATAGTTATACTTTGAAGGTATTAGTAAGATAATATCATTGAGTCTAGTGGCTACAGTCATCTATTGTAGTATCTTGTAACAAGGATTTTAAAAATGTTTTTCATTACTTTGTAATTAATTTGTATAGTAATAATAGCTGTATGGGTGTGTATTTAGATGGTATCTTGAAAAGTGCAATAACATATTATTTGCTGTGACTACTCACAGCTGTTATTGTTCAGTTACTACTCAGTTAATATTATTGTCACAGTGTGGTTGTTCAAGTTGAACACATCTTTTAAATCAGTAAATGTGATGTTATTTTAGCTATGTTGACATTTTTGTTCCAAGTTGAATTAATTGCGCACTTTGTGAGAGCTTATGTTTACTATGTGTTATACTTACTGCTAAGTGTTTCATGTTATATTCTCTATATTACAGGTGGCTTTAGGTGAACCAGGCAAAGCTAAACTCTATCCACTGCTCAGCGGTAAAAAGGAGTTAAGACAAAGTCTTGTTGACAATTTTCCTGATGAAGTAAAAGCAATAGACAAGTATTTTGACATGCTTAAGGTAACTAATGGCTTCTCTATACAATAACTCCATGCTCTAAGATGTCACCTTGACCTTATTTATATCCTGATCTCGTGTTTTCAGAAAGCGCGTGGACTCTTCCTATACTTTGTGATGCTGAAAACGCTGCCTACTCGACTAGTTGACTGGATTATTAAGCTCCGTCTGCTCAATATCTTTACTAGTTACGGCGAATATGCCTCACTCACCACTCAGCAGTTTCTCGACTCCATCACTGATAATAAGGAGCTGAAAGCTGTCCTAGCATACTGCTATGGCGACTACGGTAAAATTAATAATATAACTTCATGCCAGTATATTATTATAATATAATGATATACTGGCATGAAAGCTTTGTCTCCATTTTGCTCGGTCGTAGGAAAGTGAGGTTTAGGTTAAAAGATAAAGTAAAAAATTTGCTTACATTTTTGCAAGTTGTTCTGTAACCTAAAGTTGAATGTTTTACAATGTTCACAATGCTTATAGTGATCAGTGTTACTTATAGATAGTTTCTAGTGAGGTCTTATATCAAGAAATAACATTTTATAGGTACAAGTCCTGACCAATCCAGTGTTCTCATGCATGCTTGTCTCATCAACCATTTCTCTTATGCATCGTCATATCCTGTGGGAGGAGCTAGCGAGATTGCGTTTCACATCATACCTGTGATTGAAAGATCTCTGGGCCGTGTACTGGTTAGAGCCAATGGTAGGTTCCAGTTGCATTAAACTCCTGTATTTTATTATAACCAAACTGGTGACATCGTAATTTAGGTATTTGTAATTACTATGAAATATTGGCAACCTTTCTAAACCTGATTTTGAAAGCCAGTAGAGTTCCAATGTTTTTTTCATGTTGAATTTTTTAATATCAATGAAAACTGTCTACTTTACAAAATTTGTCCTATGGCTTCATTATGTACGGCTAAATGATATCTATTTTAAATATGGTTGTTTATCTATATTGTAGAAAATATTTTAGGTGTACAAATCGTTACAATAAATAACATTAATAAGTCTTGAGCTTGTCAGTGATACGGCAAAGTAAACTTCAAGATAAAAACCTAACATACTATAGCATGTATTATCTAATAATATGTCTGTTTACTAGTAACTGATATCATTATGGAGAAGGGTCGAGCTGTCGGGGTACGAGTCTCAAAGGGTGAAGGACCAGTTGAAATTCGGGCAAAAGTAGTTATTTCTGCTGCCGGAGTACCCAACACCCTAAAGATGCTGCCTGCTGCTGCTGCCGAGAAATCAGGTTAGTAAAGAATCTAATGTCGGTCTGTGCATAGCTTTACCTGATATTATTATATTCACATAATGCAAGCTGAAAGATGGCAATAAAATTTCTAGTAACTAAATTATGTTACATACAATATTTTCATGAATTCGTGCCACACTCCTAACATAAACACAGTCATAAAGGTATAAATTTTTGTTATTTATAATAGAATTACCTGTAACATGCGTGTATATATATATATATATATAGATGAGCCGAAACAATGTAATTACTCTTTTCAGTTTTGTCAGAGTTAATGAGCGACGGCTCAGTTAAGAGTGGAGTTGGGGCCTTTAGTTTGTTTGTGGGACTTCGTGGTACTACAGAAGAGTTGGGACTGAAGGCTCAGAATCTGTGGGCCTTCACAGAGTGAGTGAATAATTACTATAATATTGTCTTTAGACATGTTAGTTGTTAGTATGAAGTGCTACTCTCTGAGCATTGTTTTATTGTTGTAGGTTTTATAATAAACAGCCTTTCATATAATTTATTAACTTTTGAGAGTAATTATTGAGATCTGTAAATCAGGTATCCGCTGCTAAAATGGAGAAGTTTGAGAGAAGGCAGATTCGTCTCTCTATCTACTGGTCCCATTCCCGGCCTCTAAAATTGTATGAACTGAGTGATGTGTAACTTGTGACTTGGCTATTCAATACTATACAGTGGTTATGAGATTTTGTTTAAATTTCACCATTGACTGCTCTTCCAGTGCTGATTTGTGTGGAGACTTCAAGAAATATTTGACTCGGAGACCAGACGTTGACAACCCGTCAAATATTCCTCTTATCTTTGTGTCCTTCCCATCTTCTAAGGTGTGTTGTTTACCTTCTCCACTGCACTTTGTAACATGAAGCTTAGTTATCACCAGATAACAAACAGCCTTTTGCTATTTCAAAGGAAACATTGATCTTTGAGTACTATCATGTATAGGTTTATACTCTTATGTAGTTTATTAGTAAAGTTTCTTTATATTTCACAGCATTTAGTTATATTATATCACATGCGCGCATATATACAATGTATGTGTGTGTATATATATATATATATATATATACCTCAATCTGTGGACAGCGGCTGTTTCGGGGTTTGTCCCCTCATCAGCACAGAACAGAGTACCATGGCCCACACCTTCGCAATAGTAGAAACCTATGTTTCTACTAAAGCATATTTAAAAGGTGTGTAAACTCAAGCCAGAGAGCTCAAGTGACTCTAGGGGTCACCTAGGAGTCACGAGCCTTGCAAAATGCTAGCAGCTTGAGTTTGTGACCATGGTTAGAGAGCTCAATCACTGAATGTCATTGCTGAGCATTAAGTGAGAGCATAATACCTATATATATATATATATATATATATATATATATATATATATATATATATATATATATATATATATATATATATATATATATATATATATATATATATATATATATATAATATATCATATATCATATATCATATATAATTTCTATTTCCTAGGATCCAACGTGGGAGGAGAGATATCCTGGTAAATCGGTTTGCACTGTTGTTACTCTGGGAAACTATGAATGGTTTAAAGAATGGGAGGATGAGAGGGTAACTTCTTGTTATTAGTGAACTAACTCTAGATATTAAGTTGTTTTGCTTGCTAGTCTTGAAGCAAAAGATATTAAAAGCAACACAGTTTTGTAGCTGCTACACTAGTTATTGGGATACAGTGCTACTCCATTCTAGTTATTAACTCTTAAACTTTAGGTTCAGCACAGGGGAGATGATTATGAAGCTCTGAAGTTATCTTTTGCTCAACAAATGTGGTCACAAGTTTGCAAATATTACCCTCAGCTTGAAGGAAAGGTGCGTTGTGTGTGCTGTGACCTATATATGTATGACCTTGACCTATATACACATGCCCTTGACCTATATACGCATGACCTTGACCTATATATGCATGACCTATACTGCTTGAGTGTAGACTTCAAGTCGTTTATACATCTCTGATGGCTATGCATATCTTCTAGAAGTTTCATATGTGCAGTTATTCGGCTTAAATATATTTATATGCAGCCAAAATTTCAGTGAAGTTGTTTGGTTGAAAAATATTTAATTGGCTATGTTTAGAATTGTTGTAAAAGTAATCAAATGTATGTGTTAGACGTCCGCCATATTTAAATTCTGCTGAATAATTTCAGCAGAATTTAAATAATTGTTTATTCTTTTTGCAAACATCTATAATTTGTTATGATTTGTAGGATGAATACATGGAGTTGGGTTCCCCTGTCACTAATAACTACTACATAAGGTCCACCAAGGGCGAGATTTACGGGCTGGATCATAATTATCTTAGGTTTAGACAAGACATCGCGGCTAAACTCCGCCCTCAAGTTGGTGTACCCGGACTATACCTCACAGGACAGGTGGGTTATCCATATTGTCTTCTTGTATTAATAACATTATATAACACTTGAAACAAATATGAAAAGCTTCCAATTGGTTTGTTTACAGCCTTAGTGCAAACCTCCTGTAACAAAAAGTTACTGGTGCTCTCTGTTATCTACACTTGTGTTGTAACTTATACATATAGTCTAAACTCTTAAGCTAACATACTCTCTTCCTGTGCACTAGGGACTGTTTAGTGGCTGTTCTAATATTAACTCTGTAGAGCTGTGTATTACTATATTTGGTGTATAAGGACTGTTGAATAGATGTGCTCTTACAGGATGTTCTGCTGTGCGGCTTCTCTGGTGGCATGTACTCTGGGCTACTCACTGCTTCTGCTGTCCTGCATAGAGATTTGTTCAAAGACTGTATGAAGTTGCACAATGTCATCAAGAAAAAGGAAAAAATGAAAGAGGGTGTGGTAAATGGAGTTCATAAATCCAAAAGTGAATAAAATACTTTTCTTCCTCGACACATTCTATCATAATATATCTTGTGTTCTATGGGTATAGTGATTCTTTAAATGTTGTCAAGTCTGCACATTTGATATATTTTGACAGATTTGTTGTCAAAATTTCTGTAATTAATTTCTAAATCAGTTATTGTTTGGTTTTTCTTGCCTTTAATTTATTGCAATTTGTGTCAGTCGAAAAGCACATGAATGTGAATGAGTGGAAGTGAGTAAACTGTGTGATGCATTACAATATTCAGTTGACTTGCAACTTGCTAAGGCCTCAACTCATTCTTTCAATGATTTTGTACTAATAAGTGGCTCAGAAATACTTTCGCCTATATTGTTACCGTTTTTTAAATATATGCTTTTACTTACCATAAGTAGTTGGCTGAATATTTTCTCTCACAGCTTCGGGTGGATTGTTGATAAACTATTGTGGTGTTGTAACTACTCTTTTAATAACTCACTGTAATTATTTCTGATGAATAAAGTTTTACCACATTGCATCAAGTATTACTACTTTTACAAGTGTTTTTTAAATGTTTATACATTCACTCATCAGTTAATGTATTGCTCTACGCACTTGTAGCTCAATCAGTTCACCCTACCTCACGCCTCATAACCCAAGAAGTGTTCACTTATTTAGGAATAATAACATGTAGGATTTTTAATTTTATTGCAAGCTCACAATTAGGAATTTAATGCGACTTGTTTGTGTTTCTCTGAGCCTCATACTCTGTTGAAAAGTTTGCTTAGCGGTTTATTTCAAGTGCAGACAACAGTTAAAAATAAGCTTTAATAGTGTCTAGCAATGGTGCCTGTCAAAGAATTATTTGTTTAATCCCTTCTGCTGTATTGCAAATTATATAATATAGTATATTAGTTTCAAACCTAATTTTGTATTTTATCAACTGTAATGTCTAAACATACACAAAAATGTATAATGATTAAGGCCTTTCAACTTAAAGGATTAATTCACCTTCAGTAAGTTATTGAAGAGTTACATTTCTCTTTGTATCTGAAGGTAAGCGATTACTTCTGTAAAGAAATCTATAGCTTAAAATGTAACATTAGGGTAAGATAACTGTTTCATAAAGTATGTAGAGATAGTCTTCACTTTATATGCAATATTCAAGCATTTAATCTTAAATGTATTTTATATAATTGTTGCCTGGTGTAATGGGATTACGTAGTATAATAATGGGTTCGTCCCCTCCTGCGTGGGAATACTTATAACTATGTTCTACTATCCAATCAGAGAGACCGGAAGGCAAGGTTCCGGTCAAGTGACTGTTCGCGGGTTAGCCAGCAGAAACCATGTGTTGTTGAGAGCAAGGACTCGGAGTAGTAACATGTGTTTATAATTGATCAGTGTTGTATAATAGTTTGATGTGGTGTTAGAATTATGTTTATCGAATTAAATAAAGGTTATCGTACGCAAGCCAGACTAGTGATTACTAGTTAAATTGACATTAAATACGCAGGCAATCCACGCTTGATAATTGTGCTAAAACTCACAACCGTGGTGGCAGCGGTGGGATCTTTGCGTATATCAAGATGACAGAAAGAGGCACAGAGCTACCCATTCGGAGGAATGAAGATCACACTCGATTGACCAACTCCGGGTCACAGGATCTATTCCCCCTCTCCTCCTCGGATAACGGACCGGAAATGGACAACGGACTGCCCGCGGTGCTGCGTCGAAGACACATATGGGTGTCGCGACAGACGGAGCGACAAATTGAAGAAGCCTGGGGACCAAGTAGGTCACAACACACCTGCCATGTGTGTTACGAAGAGCTCCCCTCACACCAAGGACTACAGCTGCACGTGAATGCACACTTCCTATTACGCTTCTGTCCGTGTGGGTTTCACGACGTCTATCCATACCCCGTTTTGGCACATATGATGGACTGTTTCACAGGCGAAGGCTATGTAGTGGACGCGGACAATTACGACCAGTATCTAGAAGCCGTCAGACCAGTGGTTAAGAAGGCTTTGACCTGGGCCGCATTATCCTCCGGGTTTTACACACTGCTAACAGCCGCCCGCCAGAAGTCCCCCATGGTAAAGACTGTCGCTGCAATCATACCCCTGCCAGACAACACCCCCATGGAAGCATCAGATTCCCCAGAAGAAGCGACACCAGCTCCAACCAGGCCTAACCTACTAGCAACCGTCGAGGAAAGACTCCTACGACTGCAGGATGAATTTACTCAACTGGCCCCCGACTTACTCAGTACTACGATAGGCCTTAGTGAACTGAAGGGCTCAGTAAGACGCCTTAAGCGTAGACTACGTGCACGGCAAGCACGACACCGAATCCAGTCCCTGCAAAACTAGGAGTTGGAAGTTGACAATTCCACCCCGCCTATCCTCGGGGTACTACATTGTGATCGTGTAAATGCTTGATCTGCTAATATCTGTGTGACGATCCAGATCTCTCTCTCTCTCTCTCTCTGTAGCTGGCCAGCTGTGTGTTGGCCGTCTGTTTATCTTACTTATATACATATGTCGTACATGTATTTGATATTTCTCTTCTTTCTCTTTGTGGGTTTTCTTTACTTTTTTACATTATTTTACTGTTTTGTTTTCATCAGAAAGTGGGGCTTTCTGCTAGTAAGGGCGGTGTAATGGGATTACGTAGTATAATAATGGGTTCGTCCCCTCCTGCGTGGGAATACTTATAACTATGTTCTACTATCCAATCAGAGAGACCGGAAGGCAAGGTTCCGGTCAAGTGACTGTTCGCGGGTTAGTCAGCAGAAACCATGTGTTGTTGAGAGCAAGGACTCGGAGTAGTAACATGTGTTTATAATTGATCAGTGTTGTATAATAGTTTGATGTGGTGTTAGAATTATGTTTATCGAATTAAATAAAGGTTATCGTACGCAAGCCAGACTAGTGATTACTAGTTAAATTGACATTAAATACGCAGGCAGGCAATCCACGCTTGATAATTGTGCTAAAACTCACAACACTTGTTAAATAGAACGTTAGATGGGTTGCAGAAATCCATGCGCTAGTTACATGCTACATGCATCACGTATGTTATTGCATGTATGTTAAAAAAAGAGTGTCCATATATTATAGAATATTGTTGTAGTTTTGTGCACTACTAGTTGTGAGTCTTATTGTGTGTTACTAGTTACTGCATCCTAATGCGAGGTTATGTAAGGATCCGAGTAGATCAGGAACGTGAGAATATATTTCAGTAAACAATACACAAATTAAAAAGAATGTGCATCAGTCGATAAAAGAGATAAACAATTGTCACAATAACTACATAAGTTAGCCTACTAGTTACTAGTCCAGTCCTCCTGTGTCAGTGGGCGCCGGAAGGTGTAGTTTACATGCAGGAGGTCGACCCTGATTGGTTGACCTATATTCTACTTGTTATTGTCTAACTGGCGGGGTATTTATATTACGCCGTCCTGACCGTATTAACTTGCGGTGCCTGCCGCATAAAAGACGGAATGACTAAGGTAGAAGCGGCATGACTGGCCATAAACTATCGCACATGTTTAGCAGGACACAGGGAGTGTTCCACTTCAGCTAGCCATTACAATATAGATACTGTAGATAAATAAGAGAAAAACTTGAAGTGCACCAAAAGTTGAAAAGTAAGTCAAACTTGTAGCATTATCTGAATCTAGCTTTATTTTAGTATTAATTTATGTTTTAATTGATGAAATGTGTTCATAAATATAATATTCAGAATATTTTAATTTTATAGGGTGGACAACTCTGCTTATGCTGCGCAAATTACAGGAAAAAGAACGATAGTGTAGTGGTTTAGATACAGCTTTTGGTCAGGCTGCATGTTGAAATTATTTTTTAAAAGTTGTAAATTCTATTTTTAAAAATACCATCATGATTTTTTTTTAAACTCACCATTGCTTGTCAGATGTTTTTTTTCAATTAGAAAATGATGCTTTCTACTGCTGTTATTGCAATATGATTTTATTATAGAATGCAAGATGCAAACTATTAAAGCTAGATACATATTTTTCCTTCTACTTGAGCAAAAGCTGTGTTCTAAATTAACGACTAATAATCAAGCCTGTTATTGTTATTCATGTTCTCATTGTATGATATATCTATACAGACTATATTATAGTAATATTAATATTTAATATCTTAGTTCATTTCTACAAAACAAAAATGACAGTAAGCTTGTACTTTTCTTATACTTTTATACATATTTCACTTATTATTATATAAAGACATAATTATTTATAGTAATTATAACAAGTGGTTGAACATAAAACAACCCCATCACACTGCATGTATTGCTTCTAAATGCACGATTCCAAGTTATCACAATGCTGCTGCAATTGAATTAATTTTGTTTTATTAATTGCTTACGCATGTCTCATGTTTTTGTGTGTGAATGGTATTATATAGCTATTGTTTTCTCACAAAATTTTACTTTTACATATGAATTGCAAATTTAACTTTGAGAGTGAAAAATTTAATTTTGGAAAGGAAATAATCATTAAAAGTTAGAGTAAAATAATAACAGTTTTTGTATTAGTGACAACAACACATAATATTGAGGTGGCTGTGGGAAGTATACCCCCATTACTCCCTATCTAAACACTTGTATTATATTATGAGACATAAATGTTCCAAGGGACTACAAGTCCGTTAGTGATGCCGCAGCTCTGTTCGGCATCGCATCACTCCCTGCGGTCACACCGCAGGAACTCTATACTAGCCAATCAGGACCAACCTCTTAGATATAAACAGCGCCTTCTGGTGCCCAGCCTCAGTGATACGATAACTATCAGCTAGATAGGCTAACCTTGTGTAACAGTTTCTATGTTGTACTCTTTTGCTAGTTTCTCTATAACTTTGATTGTATGTAATTAGAATTGCAATACAGTTCTTTCTTAAAGCATCAACTAGTTCGGTTCTTCGCACAACCGCATAGTGGACATGCAGTAATTATTCGAGCACACAATAATACCTCAAGTAGTAGTGCATAAAACTATAACCTCAATCTAGAATAACTTTTAGTAACACTTTCGTTTCATAGATATGTTAACATTATCTAAATTATGTGAATTGTAATGTAGGCTACATAAATAGATTTTTTATAATGCTAGACTTCTTCAAGTGTATTTACATTGCATTTATCGATTACTCCTAATTTTTATCATACTTTGCATTTTTAGTTGTATTCAATTCAAATATGAAACATTTCCAAGTCAAGGAAGCCATGACAAATTAATATTTATAAAATTTTTCCAATAATCCCAAACATTCAAATTTTCCAAAGCACATTTTTGCATTCAGTTTTTCTTGCAAAGTGAGACATGGATTAGATTGACACGCATGAATCTTGAAAATGTCTTTTCAAGATTAATTAAGGCACTGTGTATTGTGTTGACCACTGATCAGTCTTCAAATAGTATGCCTATGTTAGGTGATGACAATGTAAACTTATTAGCAGGTAATATGTTCACATTGTATCAAAGTTATATAATTAATATTTTCATGTAGCTTAAAAAGATTAACACAATTTCTGGAATTAATTTTTCTGGCAAAATTATTGCAGCTATTCCGACTTGTATTTTTACTATAATTGATAGCTTTTTTTGGGCATGTTATAAATATTTTTAGTTCAATTAATGGCCCTCATTGAAAATAAAATCTTTGTTTCTATTTTACACCCATATTCAATTTTTGCATTGACAGACACTATTTAACATTGTATCTATACTTATACTATTGTCGAGCTGGGCTAATCTTTTATTTGAACTTTAGTCTAATTTAAACACATGTATAATTGTATATAATGTAATTAAGATGTGCATAATTTTAGATATGGATGATCAACCCACTCCAACTCACTTCGCTAATCTACAATATGATGAAGATGGGAGAGCTTATCGCAGAACCAGGAAGAAAGTAAAAAAGGGCAGTCAAAAGCAAAAATGGAGACATGCTTTTACTGAAAATGTAGAAACAATTTCTTCCACAGTGTTCAGTACACATACTCAACAAGATGATTATAATGATATTACAGGAACTGTCTACAATCTCGAATTAACAGAACCTCTAGCCTCAACTCCACCTATCATTAGCCACACGCCTCAACCAAACATTCACACACCCAAAATGGGTTCTAAGGAAGAGGATAATGTGAACATGGCTCTAGATACTCCCCGCCACTCAAACCCCAAACCCCAATCACGCCCACTGCCAAAGCCTCCACGTAAGCATGTAATTATCAAATGACAATCAGTTGGTTTACTTAATTACTAAACATAATTATAATACAGTGTAATATTGTAATTAGGTCATTTTATAATTTTATAAAAATTCATTCTATATGGTTAATAATGACCTATTTTTTGCTATTATCATGTTCAGAGAGTATTTAAAATATTTTTTTGCAGAGAACATCAGTTCTGAGACCGTAGCCATTTTAAATCGACAAAGAATGCTTGATCAAACTCCAATGAGTGATCCACAGTTTGGAATCAACTATAATTCTTCAGAACTGGCCCCAGTGTATGATGAGCTTCATTACCAGAATTTGCCAGCTCCTCCAGTCAATAAACAAAAGCATAAAGAAGCTGATAAACATAAGCGTACGCCTTATCCCAGTCAGCCGATGACCCCCCTCCAGACCTCTCAACAGAGGCTGTCTAATTACCAGTCCATGCAGGGCATAGCTGATCTGTATCAAACAATTCCACCTCGAGCGGCCGGTTATGGTGAAAGAACCCCAAATCAAACTCGTCCTCATGATCAAGCTTTTCAGAAAGTTATAGGTGATCAACCTTTACCACATGTTGCCAATAAGACATCTGTTGTGCACGGCACAGCAGAGCCAAGTAAGTGTGACTATGTTAGCATGTAGCTGATCATACATTGTAGATTAGACCCAGGCTAACTTAGCTTTAGACACAAATAACATAGATATTAAATGTCTACAACATGCAGTCAGACTGTTGCCACTCAAACGTCTGTAAAATTAACATTATTTCCAAACTTGGTGAAAAAAGATGAACAGAAATTATGCATTTCAAGGAAATCGACTCAAAACAAAACTACGTTAAAATACGTCATGTAAGTAATAGTGTATTTCACTTATGCTTAGTTATAGCCTATATTAAAATCTGTGTTCAAGATTAGTTCCATTAAGCATTATTTGGTAAAGTGTTATAGTAAATTTGACAATTCCCTTTGCAGTGAGCGACGACGGGGCTAAAGTGTTGTATGACGATGAAGGAAAACCATACATTGAACTTAAAATGAAAGTAAAAAGAAAGAAGTCAAAGAAACAAAAAAGCAAAGATCGCAAAAAATTTCATGCCGGCGAAGCATGTTCTCCTAGATTTCCAAGTCCTACGCAGCATGCGGACCCTGGGTTCCACATCGCAGAGAGCATTCCTTCAGCTAGTGCCACTCACACACCAGGTAAAGGCGCTCTCTATAGCTACACAGATACTCCCATTTATACTGTCTCTTCTACATAAAACTTGTATTCAAGTAATTATGCCTCGTAATGATATGCTATAAAGAATGATAAAGTATTAAATAAGTATAATAAGTGGTAATTTGCTAAAAATATTACAATTTAAACTAGTTAAAAAATGTTGAGTAAGTTGTAGCTATATAGTGTTAATATTACCCAGTGACCCATCCTTGTGGTGTATAATTGTTAGCGCACCTGCTTGCAAATCAGAGGATAAAAGTTTTATAAGCTAGTAGAGGCTTTAAACAAATTATTACAATCTCTTTATTAAACTTTTATATTGTATGCATTTACGGATAAAATTCTATTTTTAGTGGGTTATAGTTCAAGGGCAAATGTTGCTGAAACAGGAAAGCCTAATGACTTCGCTGCTGACATTGAAAAGATAGCCTTCACAGTTTCTCAAGGATTGCACTCCCAATTTTCAAACCAGAATGAAGCTACTGTACCAACTAAAGTCAGTCAAAATCTTAGGACTAAGCCGGAATCAACAAGATCTGCAGCTAATATCCCACAACAAAGAGCTGCTAATAAACAAAATGTTATAGCAGCTGTCCCTCCCCCGGGTGTTGTTCCAGCAAGTCCTCCTCAAAGTGCTGTACCACCTGTCCGTCCTTCAGGTGCTGTACCACCTGTCCGTCCTCCAGGTGCTGTACTACCTGTTCGTCCTCCAGGTGCTGTACCACCTGTCCGTCCTCCAAGTACTGTTCCAACCAGTCCTCCTTCCAGTGCTGTATCAGCCAGTCCGCCTCCAAGTGTTGCACCACCTGTCTGTCCTCCAGGTGCTGTTTTAGCAGTCCCTCCACCAGGTGTTTTTCTACCTGTTCGTTCTCCAGGTAAACAGACACTGAAAACAGGTAACTCAGAAATGAATGTTAGAAATTGTAAAAGTTCAAACACCTTAAAATATTGACAACATACATTTGGATTGAGCACCAGCGCAGAGTTTAAATACTATATTAGTTTTAAAAGTGAATCTTTGATTGGATGTCTAGAATAGCTCTACTATATGCAACTAATAATATTTATAGAGATGGTAAGCACTCATCCTACTGAAAAACAACCACACCAAAAAGTTTACCAGCTAAAGAAAAAAGTTAAAAAAGGCAAAAAGAGTAAAGTTATGACAACTGAAGAACAGTTCTTCACTAATTTGCCACCTAATCAACAGCTGAAAGGTAAATGAGTATGCAAAGTATCACTAAAGTGAACTGTAAGATGCCAAATACAAAAATTTGAAAAAAATGAATACATTTTACAATTTATTGTTTGCTGGAGAATAAAGCAAATTTTTCATAATTTTCTTGTAAGAATTGAAAAAAGCGGCAAGGCAGCGTGTTGCCGCATATCAACCTGCTCCTGCAAGTCATCCGATTACTGTAAGTCATGGTGCCGCAAATCAGCCTGCTCCTGCAAGTCATCGTGCTGCAACTCAGCCTACTGCTGCAAGTCATCCCATTACTGCAAGTCATCCTGTTGCTGCAAGTCGTCAGCCTGCTGCTGCAAGTCATCCTGCTGCTGCAAGTCATCCCATTACTGTAAGTCGTCAGCCTGCTGCTGCAACTCAGCCTGCTGCTGCAAGTCATCCTGTTGCTGCTAATGTTCACCAACAGCGCCTGTTATCACAATTCCCACCACAAGGTCCTTCAGAGATTCCTCCTAAGCTATCTTGCCAAGCTCTGTCACAGCCAGCTGTGCCAGGTCAGTCGTTACTTACTCAATTCAAACTTTAAACAGATATTTTAATAATTAGGAATAACCTTATTAGATGCAGATTCAAATGGTTTTTATTAGCTTTATTTAAAAGAAAATTATCTTTGAGTGCTTCAATTTATAGTTTATACCCAGGCAACTTCGCATTAAAAAGAACTGTAGTTCTCTAATCTGTATATAAGACAAAATGTTTCATGATGTACGACATTACCTGTTTAAGGACATATCTAATTACACTTTACGCTATAAAAGGAAAAAAAAAATTGTAATGTCTGAACAATTGAAATTTACAATCCCAAACTCCAACAATTTGTTACACCATTAATCTCAATTACATTCTAGACTTCTTCATTATAAAAATGTGCTTCAACTTGAAAACTTGCAACTATAGACTTAATGATCATTTGAGTTTAGACTTATGACAGTTGCACGAGTAATGTAAAGTTTTGGTGCATAGTTTAAATCAATAAACATTAACTTGGCGCATAGGAAACAAGGCAATGTTTAGACTGCCAAAATATGAAAAAGGATATTATTTAAAAAATTTTAAACTACAAACACTGAAATTTAAACTTCGCAAAAAGATGCCGTATTTACATTATCTTTTTAAATTTTTCAACCACCAAGGCAAGATCATATATAATAGCCTACAAACTAATTCTTAAAATAATAACCAATACATTAATTGCATATTGTTATACGTTTCTTCACCTAATCATGCTCTTTTCTTATGTAAGGCTTCAATTTGTCAATATACAACTTTTCCCCATTACTTTTAAAATATTAATCAAGTTCAAACATATAAACCCCATTTTGTATTACGGTAATTCATTCAAGTTTAGATTGACTGTAGAACATAGCTCAACATTTCAACATATTTTGCCCATTAATATTAATAATTTGCTTTCAGGTTAGGGGAAGCAAATTTTAAATAATATCCCACTTTTAATATATCCTCTATAAGTTGTTGCTCCAACAGTATTTAACCCGTATTAATTCACTAAATTTCAACTATTCCTATCGAGTGTTTACAATAATTTATTGATCAGCATGCTATGCTTATAGTCAGAAATAATTTTGCTGCTTGTATTACATTAAAGTTATAGGAAAAATTGTCAGGTTTTCATAGACAAAACTATCGCTTCCAATTGAAAAGTAAAATACGATAAAAACAAATTTTCGCTAGCAAGATTGTTTGACGTTTCACGAAAAAAATTATAACGAATATATATTGTTTTTGATTTTAGGTAAAAATGACACCTCTAATAAGGGCACAAATGGAAAAGTAGAAAAAAATGGCACACCGATGTTAAATTTTCCCAAAACCCAAACTCAAACCCCCCATTCCCAAACCTAAACCACCATCCTTAACACCCAACCCCACCCTTAACCCTAATATTGAAAATGTGCTATTTCTACCTGCTTTGCCATTTGTGCCATTACCTGTGCCATTTTTACCGGACACCATTATTTTTAGCATACACATAACTAGCTTTAATAACATAACATTTTATTTGATGACTGTAGCATGAAAGCATGCAACTAGTGCCAGTAGAATGTTTTAATCAAATTTTACCGTACTTTCTCCCTTACTATACCTTCCATTTATGTGTGTGTGTGTGTGTGTGTGTGTGTGTGTGTGTGTGTGTGTGTGAGTGTGTGTGTGTGTGTGTGTGTGTGTGTGTGTGTGTGTGTGTGTGTGTGTGTGTGTGTGTGTGTGTGTGTGTGTGTGTGTGTGTGTGTGTGTGTGTGTGTGTGTGTGTGTGTGTGTGTGTGTGTGTGTGTGTGTGTGTGTGTGAGTGAGTGTGAGTGAGTGAGTGTGTGTGAGTGTGTGTGAGTGTGTGTGAGTGTGTGTGAGTGTGTGTGAGTGTGTGTGAGTGTGTGTGAGTGTGTGTGAGTGTGTGTGAGTGAGTGTGTGTGTGCGAGTGTGTGCGTGTGTGCGCATGTGTGTGCGTGTGTGTTAGAGTGTGTGCGCGTGTGTGTCCCTGATTTCATTTTAAAAACCTCCCAGCAAGGTCTTATTATTGACTTTATGTTTGGTACATGTATGTACAAAAAACAAAAAATAGCCATCATATGAAATAAATATTACCATCTGCTTGAACTAGATTTGGCAAAAGCAAAACCGCCTCGATCTGGCACAAGCTCGCCAAAGGCAATGGTATGCGTCAGGAAACATGTTGCACAGCACTTGTCGCCTGATGAAGAGTTTAGAAGGGCACAAGAAAGATATTGGTCAAGGATACAACAAGAGAGAATCAGCATTGAACTGCAGCAGGCAGAGAGCAATAAAAAAAAACTTGCGGTAGAACAGGAGAAGATGAAGCAACAGTTGCAGACTCAAGAAAGGAGTAAGCATTCTATTCAACAGGAAATGCCTCAGGTTACTGGTAGGTAAACATCATCCCACAATGCTTTTACTACTTAATCTAAAGAACTTATTACAGTGAGCTCTCTTTCTGCATTAACACGCTTATAATTGGTGTGATTAGTAAGCCAGGAGTGAGAAAACTAGCTGTACTTGAGGTTTGTTAAGGCTTCTAGTTGGAGGATAATCTTAACATTTTTTAATTTGTTAAAAGTCGCTATAAGTTTATATAAGTACTAAAGGAATTTAGACCACGTATTATACACAACTACCTGCATAACCCTTGCTGTGAACGCTATGCATAAACAAGAGAAAATGTGGGTCTAATTGGAAAAAATTTAAGCAGAAAATAGTTCAATGTAATTATATGCTCAACAAAAAACTTTTGAGCAGAGAAAATTTTTAGCTGTACTTTTGCAGTACCAATTTTTTGAACACATTAAATTTTATGCAAGAGTATATTATTTATTATATTATAATTAGATTTTTCCATTTATAATCATTATAAATGATAGTTAAAAAAATTTACAGCAGAAAACATTGATAATAAAAAGCTTGATGGAAAGCCAGCACACCCTCTAGTGCCAGTCTTATCACAACAATTATATGCCGATATTATCACTGAAAGTTGTTTTCCACCAGCAGTTCAAACCAAACTTAAAGAAACAAGCAGCAAAGCTTCTATAGGTAAGAAAGAATTAAATAGTAAACACTCGAGTTCATTATATTATTTAATTTTCAAAATTATCGTTTTAAGCAATTTTTACTTTGTCCAACACAGCAAAAACACAATTTTTAAAAATGAACCACTGTCTATTATAAAACGTCATCGTTATTGTTCATATTGGTTATAAAAACATACCTGTTGCTATTTTAAGTAGGAATTTTATTATAACAGAAGGCTTCTTGTAGTCAAGTTAATGTTTATAGGATTATTCTTTAGCATTTCAAAATTATGTGCATGTATGACACATGAGTGCATGTGTGAATCTTTTTTTTTCTAAGCGCTTACCCCAGTGGTTTTTATATTCTACATAAGATACTTTATTGCACAAATATCCCCCCATTTCATCTGTTTTTAGGCAGCTCAATTAATAAAAAAATGATCTTTGTGTTTGGCCAGCTTGTTTCTACCTAATGTTAAATTTAGAACAAACTTCTTAGTTGTAAACCATCTGTTTAATTACTAATTTATCACCAAACACTAGCTGTAGTTGAATTGCAAGACCTTATGAGACATTTTACCTATTTTCATATTGCAAAACCGAGTGAGTCAAAATTCCACCAAAAATAGATCATATGATTTTGTCTTCAGCTGATTTTAAAACACTGTTTCCAGAATATTGAAAGATTAAAAGATAGCAGAGGCATTGTTGAAAAACTGTAATCCTAAAGCTGCGTTCAAGAATATCTCGAATATTTATCAATTTTTACAGCTTCCAGATCAACGAAAGATGAAATAGAAGATACAAAGATAAACGAAAAAATTTCTACGTTAGCTAGTCAAGTTGAGAATCTGTTCAAGATCGATGACAAAATAAACAATTCTTTGAGTGTTAGCAGCAAGAACTTATGTGTACATAACTTGGAGCCGAATACTAACCAAACCAAGATTCTGGTAACTAGTGAAAGAAAAGATAAGGAATTAAAAGATGAAAATGCTTTGATGGAAAAGCTACTTTGTGATAATATAAAATTAGCAAGAGAATTGAATGATCAGAAAAAGGAAAATCTCAACTCTGGTGTCAAACAGCAGGGAGATAAAACTTCAACAGAAAAGACAATCAACAAAACAGCCCACGATAAAATCACAATAAATATATTTGATGACCATTCAAAGATGAAGGATTCACCTGGGGATATGCTAGATGAGGCTATATATCATGTCAGGAACTGTATAAAATATGCTCAGGCTAGTATTATAGTTGAGAACGTTATATCTTCTCAAAATAAACACATGGCACCAGAAAAAGAATCGGCTCTTAAAAATGAGCCAGCATCAGAGAATGTGCCAGAACCAGGAGATGAGTTGGTCCTACAAAAAGAAAATGAGCCAGCACCAGAAGTAGGGTCGGTTTCCGAAAATAAATTGGCACCGGTTGTACAATCAGTTACAGAAAGTGAAGCAGAAACTCCTAAAGGTAACTCAGCACAAGAAGTAGAATTAGTTCTAGAAAATGAATTGGCACCAGAAATACAGTCAGTTCCAGAAAATGAAGCAGAAACTCCTAAAGATAACTCAGCACAAGAAGTAGAATTAGTTCCAGAAAATGAGCCAGCACCAGAAAATCCCACAAATAACTCGGCAACAAAAATGGAATCAGTTCCGGAAAATGAGTTGGCACCAGATGTAGAATCAGTTCCAGGAAATGAATCAGAGACTCCTAAAGATAACTCGGAACAAAAAGTAGAATTAGTTCCAGAAAATGAACCAGCACCAGAAAATCCCACAAATAACTCGGCAACAGAAGTAGAATCGGTTCCGGAAAATGAGTTGGCACCAGAAACTCCCAAAAGTAACTCAACACCAAAAGTAGAACCAGTCACAGAAAGTAACCTGACACACGAAGTAAAATCAATGCTAGAAAAAGATTCAACACTTGAAAAATTGAGTTAACAAAAATGTCATATTATTAGTTGGCTTAAGTAGTTCAATTTATTTTTTCAAAATATCGAATCATTTTAAGTAAATAATAGGAGGATGCTCCAAAAATAATTATAATATTTAGAATATATTGAATAAAAAAGTAGAAAGTCTAGTCTAAAATTACATAATTACAGAAGGAACACAGCATTACCATACCATGTGTTGCAGTAATAAATCTCATGATATGGTCTGACAATAATATAGCATTACATCAGGCAACAGGCTTTTGGTTGGCATTCGGATTTCTATGGCGAAGTTTGATATGTATGATCGCTGTAGCATGTAGTAAAATATTGCCTATTGATATCGCTGTGATACTATTTCATAAATAAAGAGAACATCATGCTGAAAAATGCACAGAGAAAATTTGGCGAAATAGCATCTCAAAGCTATAAGCACCTAACAGCAAATGTTTGAGTTGAAAGAAAAGCGAAAAAACCTCTACAATATGCAAAATATGATTAAAATAAACAATTAGTGTAGCATGATAATCACTACTAGGAATATATTACATGAGATAAAACTTTTAGTTCTGACTACATGAGTTTGCTCAATAAAATACTAAAATGGTTCTGATATACTATACTGTATATATATAATATGTTTTGACATGGAATTGTCTTGCTTCTATTTATACTGCATAATAATAAAACAGTAAGACTTGATACAGAGTACTAATATTCCACATGCTAAGAGTAATAAATATTCAGCTCATTCTGAGTCAACACAAACTCATAGTTCCGTAGTCACACATACTCTCTTTTCATATTTACGGGGTGCAGGTGTTGGTAATGGGTTGGCTGAAAAGACGTCTCCGTTTGTTTTCGAGTCCTGTCGGCTGGTGAAATGCTTTTTCGATCTAGATCCTTCACCTGATGCTTCCTAAATTTATACATCACAAATTGTTATTTGAAATATAAAATATAATTCTATTGTTACGACTAGTTGACAAATTTGATTAAAATGGAGCGAATATCTGCTAGCAATAATTCTATTTATAAATTTTTGTTGAAATAAAATAAGTTGAGTTCAAGAAATTAAAATAGAAAATTAATACAGGTGGTGGTTATTATATACACTACACACAAGTAATATAAAACGATAAAACTGCTCATTATATAACATTAAAATCATAAAAGGCACACCGGGTTGGTCAGGATTCATGCATGACTTCAACAGCAAAAAACTCCACTGAGTTGGCAAAGAAACTCAAAGATCACAACTCATGACAGATTAAGCATGAATTCTCTTGTCTTACAGAGTGGCAGTCATGTGTAAGTAGACCGGTGTGGGCCGATAGAAGTTGGCCTACCGTAGAAGCTTCCACGGATAGAGGGGGCATGCACAGCAGAAGCAGCTACTGATTACACAGTATAGTTATAAGTACACCACAGCTGCTGCGGAGGCCTGAACCATAATAAAATAGGCAGGGCACGGCTACGCAGAGACGAACCATCTGTTTTCTCAATAACTGTGCACAAGTATGATAGATAGCAAGAAAGTGGTCATGCAGCAACTCAAGGAAACAAAAAGTATGATAGCAACCAGTAGCAAATGTACCAACTCCATGCAATGATAGGCCCGGCAGAGTGAGGGTGGCAGGTTATTGCTAACAGCATCCAGTGGTCATGCGCCAGCCAGCCATTCAGTGACAGCGGCTAACAGGTGGGGGTCATGTTAACTTACTCCAGGAGAGCATAAATCCGCATCATCTTCACAAGAGGCAAGAGGTGCTACACTGCCAGCGGGTGATATGCTCATTGGACTATCAACAACAGATTCTAGAAGTGCAGAAGGCGAGGAGTGAAGGAGGAGATTAAGGTTATGCTGGGGAGATGAGCTGTTAGGTGCACAGTGCACCTTACTGCTCCCCTTAGCAACAGTACTGCTCCCCTTAGCAACAGTACTAACACTTGGCAACTCTCCAAGCATACTATCCGATGTACCAAAGAGAAACGCCCGAATCTCGGGGCTATCAAAGAATGGATTTGTGTTAGCGTTAGCATCAGGGGTCAAAACCGGAGGTACCTCAGAAGAAGCAGACCATTCTGGTGGTATATTGGTAAGATCTAAAGACTCGTGACTAGTGGAGACAGTATCAAGGCGGCTATGAGATGCGGCAGAGCCGATGCTAGTGGTCATAGGAGACCTCATAGCACCAGAATTGATGGGAGAATCTCGAGGCAATGAGGCTAATTGTGAAGTCTTGGGTGATTGGGCACCTCTATCCTGTGTTAACAATAAAAATACAGCTTATTTAGTTAAATTAGGTGCTCGGAAAGTTCAAGAATAGAGCTTGGTGCTATTGTGGACAACAAAACATATGTCTGTGCAACACTACACACACTCTCAACTATGGGAACTAACATAAGTAAAACACTGAATAATAAACTACACATTCTAAAGTATAATCAACGAGTACTTAATTGCTAACATGTATTTAGAGTAGGAAACACTAGACTAAACATAAGTCACTGTTTTCTGATGGGTACGATGGATCGGAGTGGAAACCTGTAAACATTAACCAACATGTTATGCAAGGGCCTTATGTGAAGTTTAGTTGTGATTTACATGTTAGTTGACTGAGTATAACACAATATTCATGTTCCTAATGGTAACTTTACCATTTTATTCTCTGTCTACTTGACAACACTTCTCCAATATGACATCTAACCATTGATAACTCAGGACATGCAAACTATATACCATGTACATATATACTATGTACATATGTACCATGTATGTATATACCATGTACGTATATACTATGTACATATATACCATGTACGTATATACCATGTACGTATATACTATGTACGTATATACCATGTACGTATATACCATGTACGTATATACCATGTACATATATACCATGTATGTATATACCATGTACGTATATACCATATACGTATATACCATGTACATATATACCATATACGTATATACTATGTACGTATATACTAACACCTACCCTTGATAAACTGGCATAGCCCTTATTACTGACGGGAGATGGGATAGATCGGCTGCTGCTGGTAGATTTGTTTCGCGGAAGCCGAGTTCTAAAATCAAACACAGAACATTTCAGTGAATAGCTGACAGCCTTACAGAGTGAGCTGACCAATGAGTAGCCTAGTGAAACTGTAGAAGTAGATTTGATATAACCATGGCATTTAGTGATGGACTTACCCGTTGAATGAGTGTTCCTTCTGTTGGCTGTTGATGGGACTGGTAGGACTACAAGTACAACAGACACTGGTTATACATCCATGGGCAATGGTTGACAACATACCAACCATGTATCAAATAATTTCACAGTCAATTTAAATAATAAGTTGTTAGCAAATGGCGAAAGAACACAAAAGAAATATTAATAAAGATACTGCGTTAGACTCGGAAGAAAAAAGTTAACAGAAACTGATTGTTTGAGCGTATTTAGTGACAGAAATAACACAAAAGGTGACACAAACTGCAGCTAAAAGTGGGGTTTAGGGAGCATTGAATTCTACAAACGTAAGTAATAGCATGAGTTCTAAGGGCAGACAACTACTCAACTACTGCACAATTTATTTAGTGAGTCACACAGTCATAAAATCATCACATGTTTGATTATGTAGAGAAACTATTGCATGGCAGATGATTGAGAGAGACAAGCTGTGTGCGAAGAAGATTTACCTAAGCAAATTACGAATTTGCTTTCTAGGGATGAGGTCAACCGTATCCTCATCAAACACTTCGTGATTCGACTCAACGCTGGTTATAAGAACAAATTTTAGAGGTGCAGAGAAATGGTAGGGAATAGAGCAATATAATTATAATAAGAATTATTACTGCAAGAATTTCCCCCATGCAACCGTCACTATGTTACAGACACGTAGCAAATTGATGTAATGTTTACATTAGCCTACAGGCAGGTATAAAATAGTGCTTAGGAAATGCTTTTACCAGAAACTGTTTTCTTAAATTAAAAACAAAAATATTCAAATACTACAGCAACAAATCGTATAGACATGAAATTTTTAGTTTTACAAATAAGATTCTAATTTGACAAAAAAACAACATCAGGAGAAAAGGAATGTGCATGAAGATCATTTAACATGTGCCAAAGAAAAATAGAACATATAAACAACAAATTAAACATGCAACAATCACTAAAACAAACCCAAGCAAAATTCTTCTTTGCCTAGACGAGACAAGAGTGACAGCAGTAAAAATTTCAGCAAATAATAAAGCAGCATTCCATATTATTGTCTACAATCCACTTGTATAACTACAACCAACTGGTATAAAAACTTTTGCCATTATAGATTGTAAAGCTGGCAATTACGATTATAAAAGGGGGCTGATTTAGAAGTAGTTTAGAGAAGGTAATAAAGTGACGTAGTTACCTTTCATCCTCCGACTCTGTTGACACATCATCATCTTCCTGCATCACCGCACCTCCTAACAAAACATTTACCACACATATTGAAGCAGAAGTAACGGAACATTAGCCACAGCAGTAGAAAAGACACATACATTTCTACAGCTACAGCGAAATCAACTCTTGCATTTGGTTCTCCAACCACCTGGTGATGTTACTGTACATTTCCACACCACATTGCTATCGCTACCTACACTCATGCTACACGCAACATCTATGTTTAAGAAATTGATCAAATAGTAATATAGAAATGTTAGGTGCTAGCAATTACTATTAAGATTTTGCATTAGGAACCTGGAAAAGGGAAAAAAGACCAACAAAGAAGCATTGCTATTGGTTGCTGGAAGGGAGTTTAGCTGAACACGAGCTACAACCAGGAAAGATGGCGTTAGCAGCAGATGAAGTTTAGGAAGCTGACCTAGTGCGAGTAGCAGCCTCACCTATTCTATTTGGTGCACACTCACTAGGGGAGCCGTAGTGAGGTCCCCGACTATTTTGTGAGCGTAAATCAGAACTGAAACTAAAGCCATGCCTGGCACTGTGACCAGTAGCTGGAGCAGAATGGCCAATGGAGTGAGACCTAGGAGGCTTTGCAGCCATTTCCTGTGGGGCCACCCGATAGGCAGCCCCTACATTTCTTGTTAAAGTGTTTGTTTCTTTAACTAAAATTGTTGCAAAGCAAAGCTGATTGCAAGTAAAAACAATTGACATACTTGACTGATGGCACAATACAAACTACAGAGCATAGCAGATGCATTCTGTAAACAATGACAACAGATAACTACATGCAGGTGGAAGGCTACAGCATGATGACTCTTACAAACATGTATTATTTTCAATGTTTTAAATAAATCAACAAAATTAAGGTATTGTATAGAAATAAGAACTTCATTTGAAATATATAAGGCAACTGGGAGCACTAAATGCAATTCTGTGCCCATCATGCCAGGCTAAATTGGCATTAGAAATAAAATTTATTTCAAATATAAAACTTGCTGAGATTTCAACACCTAACATCCTTTCTAAGCCTTTTCAAAGACAAATAATTTACTGATCTGCTTAGTTATGTGCAATATACCGCTAAGGCCTACCAGAGAGAGAGGAAAGTATAGCTGTATAATTAGCATATGGTTGAGTTCTACACAATACTTCAACAGCACTAACAATGCCTTAACAAGTACCAAGCGTCTCTATAGCTGATGGGGTGAAAGATTTATAATAAGAACTTGTCAGTTGCTCAAATACAGGATTAAAAGAAAAATATGGACACTATTATTGAAGGATATGTAGAAGAAAGGAAACCCACCGCTGTGTTTTTCCTCATCAGCTCTTGCTTTCAAGATGTTAGACTTGATCTCTATTGGTACTTTCTCTTTATTTCCAATCACTTTTACTTGGTTATTTTGATATAAGTTCACATCTTTTGTCGGACGAGGTGGAGGTACTGGTGTGTCAGATAAGCCTTTAATCTTAGCCTGTGCTGCCTCAGAATGCTCTGAAGAATACGGGTTCAGGTTTAAATACAGCGAGGAAGAATACAAGGGGGAGATAATCAACGAACTTGACAGTAAAGCTACAACCTAAAAGCTCAGCCGGATGCACAAGTGTAGATTCATCAGCCACTACAGGTATTCTATTATTTGCAAATTGTTGTTTAATAGAAAACCACTATTTACAGGGGCAGATGTTTAGCATTTTTGATAAAGACTTTCATATGACATTTAGCCAAGATTTATCATAAAGTGATAATTATATAATAGATATCACAACAAGAATTGGACTTTGAAGTCATTGTTGGTTACTGATTCACAGCAAATACCTGTCACTGAATCTGCCAGAGTAGCGTGTGTTTACCTAGAACAGTGGGAGAAGCTGCAGAAGGAGTTCTATCTCTTCCTGACAAAGTTCTGTCGCGGCCAGAACTCCTTTCTATGCTGCCGGCTGATATGAGATTATCTAGTCGGTCCATCGGAGAGGTGAGTTCTGGAGATCCACTGCCGTTTACCAGACTCATGTTAGCACCATTAGGGGAGGAGAGCATAGACTGCGAGGGGGGAGAATTGCACGCTGGCGCTGAGTCAAGTGGCGACCCACCAGATTTTATGTTACTGTGAAGCAAATAAAACCAATTCCATTATACATTATCCCTTATATTATATATTACCATTTACATTATATATTTTCATCTATATTATAAATTATAATTTGTATTATATATCATGGTCAACATTATATAATATTATTCATATTATATATTAGTATTTATATTATACATTATTATCTATATTATACATTTCATTGATATGGTACTAGCAGTAGAATGCTAGCAGGCATTAAACTATAACAATATCATGCACACATAGAAACCCACATATTTCACTAAAAATTTAACCATTTACAAGATTTTGAGTCTAGAATTTGTAGGCTTAAATAATAAAATTAAACTATGGTTTTAGAGAGGACAACTCCTCTGTAACGTTGCCCGCCTTGAATCATAAGCAATCTTATAGTAAGTATGTATTTCAATCAAATCAATAATAAGAAGCTGTTTATCTCTTGAACTAACACTTTACAGTTCAATTGGCTAATAATTAACATGGCATGAACGGTTATAATATACCAAATATCATCAATAGTATGAAAGGTTCAAGAAATAATTAAAGCAGTTTTTAATTACCAAGTTTATAGAATGTAGCTGGGTGAAGACTTCAACACTAGAGATTATTTACACATGTCAGTTATATTCAAAATGAAATATAATATTATTACATACAAACTAGCTAAATTCTGCAATTTATTACATTATGAAACCTTCAAGTATCTAAAAAGCTAGAAATTTAAAGTAGAGATGCCCTTTTTCAACATTACGACAAGACGCAGCCAATTTGATGACTTATAATATACTCTGAGATGGCCTCACCCGTTGAGCTGTACCAGTGAAGCAGGAGGTTTCCTTCGCTTGATACGATCTTTTGCTTCCAGCGACTGACGCCGAGAGAAACGTTTACTGGGCTGTCGTTCAAACCTAACACTCCTCCTGGCTTGGTTTTTATTGAGTTGTTCAAACTGTGTGCGTCCACTGATAAGAAACATTTATACAAAGTCAGAAGGAGCATCATAAACAATATGTCATCTCAATTTAACAGAGCATCAGCTAGACAACTACGTGCTTGAACTGTCCCCCACTTATTTAAAATTGTCTATTGAATATAAATATAATGTAAAAATAAACTGACATTTTCCAAGTTATAAACTCACTCACTATCACCAACTAACTTACACATTGATTGACTTGCACACTGGCTAGCTTACATATTCACTCCTAACAATCCTTATGAACATTTACTTTGCCCCAAGGCATGCTTCTGGGTCTCCATGTCAGATAGAGGGAAGAGAAACAATTTAAACTTTAAGTATGCTAATTAGGATTCAACCTACCAGCTAAAAAGCACCTAGACCACAGCAATACATGGGCACTTACCACTGAGTTAAACCTAGAGATCAACTTCTTTCAAACTATAGAGTATAAGCTAGGATAAGCAGAACTACATCTGAATGTATAAACCGACCTGTATCGGAATCTGGAACCCAGTCTAATAAACCCTTGCTTTGATCTCTCCTGAAGAGGCTGAACTACGACCCTGAAGAAGGTGTGGTGCTCAATGGCGCATTTCCATAGGTGTTTGCAGGCTTTAGGATTTTCAGTTCTGCAAAGTTGATCCACCATATAAACCCCAAATAATCAAAGTAGATGAATCATTGAGAAAACCACACACTCACCTGCTGACAGTTGCCAAATTTACTCAATTTTATGGGTGCAGCATGCTAGCAAGTTTTAGTTTACAGAGAAAAAAAAGAAAGTAGAAAGTGAACTTTACATCTTGCAACCGTTGGCTATAGTTCACTGGTAGAACTGCTCAGGGTATGATAATGTCAACACTGATATGTGTACAATTATCAGACTACTCCATTGAGCTAATCAAGTTTTCTAGAATAATGTCTTGGCATTTGCCCTTCTACTACACTCGAGGCATACCTAAACACAAACGTGTGCTCCTGCTTTATTTCTGTAGGCTGCTCCATTCCCTCATTGTCCTCCACCACAACCAATATGAGCTTCTTTTTCTTGAAATTGAATTTTGTTATTTTTGGCCTGAAAAGAGAAAAATTGTCATCAAATGCCTAGGCTGGAGGGAATGAACTTGGAAAAATCTGATTTAAAAACTGTTTTCAAAAATACCAATATTTTAGGACTCTACTGAATAAGAAACTTGAAATGATCCATGTCCAAAAACAGGGGTAGGAAAGACTATTACAAAGGCAAATAACTTGAAACTTGAGCAAAAAGTTGACCTTAAATACAAATACATGTATGAGATCAGGCTTAGCTCTAGCAGACGGTTAGGTGTCCCTAAGCAGTGACACATGTAAACATTACTAGCTAAAGAAAACAAGAGAGACAGTGAAATGGTGAGATTTAATATGACACTGTCACTAAAGCAGCATGATGCCGACACAGTAGCTATTCCAAGCAGGAATTATTCACAAAATAAACATTTATTATTTAGCTATGACAACGTAGACTTGGAGGACTTTGAACCAGGCAGCTGTGAGCAGGTAGCATACCTCTATAATCAGTTTATTATGACAAATAGAGAAAGCAATTACTGCAACAAACATGCTCTGGAATAGTACACAAACCACACCCACCAAGATGGTAAGGTACTAAACTCTGAAGTATAAGCAGGACCTTATTAAAAGCAAAAAACACTTATGTTCAGTAAAGAAAGAAAATTAGCTTTACATTATCCAATCATTCATTCTCTGTTGCACTTATGATTAGTTGTGGTAATGCAAGAGCTACAGTTAGTAGCAGTGAGCAGTATTTGCTAATAAAAAAACTGAACAATTGAATTAAAATGGTGAACAATGGATATTGAGTTTCAGTGGTATCTTAGCTTATAAAACAAACGCCAGTGATTAACAGAAGAATGACTGACTATTTTCCCATAGCAGGGCAACTCCCATCTACAATTTATTAAATCTAAACAGTATATGTATGTATAGGTATATATGTGTGTAAATATTTAGACAGAAGTAGAGAAATACTAAAGCAGTAAAGCAATCGCGTAGTGTCACTCCACTTCTACATAGCTATTATAATACATGTGCTATATTTATTTAACATTAGAGTCGAAGCTAAAAATGTTTACATGACTTTACAAACAATCGAAGGTCACATTGAAGTGACAGTAACACACACTGTAGAGTTCTGCTATTACCTGCAACTGCTAGAAATTAATTACCAGTAGTTTGTTTAAAATAGGAAATAATAGTTATTCTAGGCTACTAAGTAAGTACCCCAAGTTAATCTGCTACTGAGTTATTTACCAGAAACCTGATTGTTAGAAGAGTCAAGATAATTTTCAGCCACTTTGATTCTAACAATTTAATAAATACTCCAATAAAACTGGTCTTTAACCAAGGTAAGGTAACTTCGACATGATGTGATCGAATGACTCACTCTGCAAGTCCAGCAGCTTCTTTCTAAACAATTATTCTGCCTCTTACAAACAAGAGTACAAACCTGAAACCGCACCTTTTATTTCTAAAAACTTAAGAGCATTTCGAATTTCAAGATCAAATTATTGTTTAGGCACGGAAAAGAGCACCATAGTGTGGTTAGCTATCAGTATTAGAAGAGAACAGGCAAATTACAATAGGTCCATGATGATTCAGTCAAGTACAGTTGTTGTACAGTGGTGAGGGTGCCGAATGGAATAAAAGAAATATAGTGTAGTCTGGTGAACCAAAAAATCTCAACTCCTAAGAGAGTTGCATTATTATGCAGTCAGCTAAAACTCTTTTTCGTTCCCTTACACCAAGTCTGAGATATGTGCCAGTAGGTAATTATCATATGTCACTTCCATGAGCTAAAGGTAACAGATCCCTAGTCAATACCATGAATTGTGTATTGTATATATCAGTTATGGAAAAACAGGTAAGCTGCTAATTTCATACTGAGTCACACTACCAAGTGAGAATAAATGAGCAAAATTAACAGCAATATAATTACTATTCATGATTTACATATATGCAAATTATGAACAGTATATAATAGGCTACAGAATGAATTAGCAAACTGTTTTCTTTAAAAATTTTTGTTCAAAATTTTTCTATAGACTTACAATTCTAAACCAATTTGTATAGAAATTGAAACATCATTACCCCCCCCCCCCCTCATAACAACTGCTTAGTTGTTTTAGAGATTTTCAGCTAGGACCTACTCAAACTTGATGCAAGTTTCATCTTTTCTACAAGCCCACTAGATTACACCACTTGGTTGTCAAAGGGACTCAAGTACTAATAGCTTAACATAACTTAGTCAAAACCTTCCAATTCGTCTTTTTACAAGATAAAACAAAGAAAATATAACATATCAACCGTATATTTTTACTAGCAGAGATGCAAATTAAACACTAACCCGTCAAGGAGCTAATAACTTAATCCAATGACAGCTGTACACCTATTAATTACAATAGAGGGGAACAGTTGATTGCTGGGAAACTGTCATATTAAGATTATAAGTTCTATTAGCCTACTATCAGTCAGTATGAACTAGTCAGCTAGAAACACCAACAGCTATGAAATACAGGAAGGTAGATAGCCAACTCTCGTTGTATGGAGGTAGGAAACCTGCTGAATAGACAACAAAATATGCCCAATACTTAACCAGCCAAACTCATGAGAATAGCTACCTAGGGTAAAAATTGAGTAACAAATTGTATAAATTACGGATAGCAAATAATATATTAAAACCTCTGTGCCTGGAGAATTCTCATAATTACCATCTATCGGATCAACTTCAGTCTTATATTAAGTTTATAGACTAAAAGAACAAGACTGAGTATTTTGTTATTTAGCAGTAACTAGTACTATACTCAGTAACTAATACTACTCTTCAGCAACTAGTACTACTCCTTAGCAACTAGTACTACTCCTTAGTAACTAGTAATATACACATAGTTACTAGTACTACTCTTCAGTAACTAGTACTACTCCTCAGTAACTAGTAATATACACATAGTTACTAGTACTACTGAGAGATCAAAAGATGTCCACACTTCACTACCACCAGCAGTCAAACTCTAGCTAGTTGGACAGGCAGTTTGATAGACAGAATGATAATAAATGGTGGAAGACAAAAAAATAGGTTTTGTGTTAGTTTTGGCATATCAAATATACAATTCTCACAGTAACAATCCTAACCTAAGATTAAATGCTCATGAAAAACTACGGGTGTCTGTGACTGGTACAGCATCTTACTGAAGTGATTAAATATCCTTACAAAATCAGGGTTTTTTTTAGAAGAAATTAATGTTTTTATATAATATTATGCTTCCTTCGCACCTCTCCTAGCTGACATTACAAAACAGATGGGCTTTTTACTTGCTGCTTTCCAATGAAAGGTCAGCAGAGATAGACACAGTCTGTAAGTTACATACTTTAACTCAACACTTACCAGTAAAATAGACCTATTTTTTCTTCTCCTTCGAACACCAGAACCCCAGTTGGAGTCAGACCCAGTTTATAAGGAAGACCATCACGGCCCTGCAAAGTCATACAGATTACAACATCTCAAAACATTTACATGATGTACTTTTTGAACCAAAAGCAAAAGGCTAAATTGAGTACAACAAAACCTAATACGGAATGGTTGAAAATTATGATAAATACAGAACATTACAATTTTGGCAAACTTCATTGTGTTTTAGCATAGAGAGAGCTGAGAGCAAGTTTGAAAAGTAACATGTAATTGAGGCTACAGGGTAAACAAGCAATCCCTGTGGGGAAGAAATACACACCAGGACGTAGTGCATGTCCACACCATACATGTCTAGTCGCTTCACCTTCAACAGGTACTGCAGCTCAGCCTTATCTGGAGTCATCCTTTGGCCACTAAAATGTACACAAGTTCTTGTTACAAAGATTGGGTTCAATGTTTAGATTGTGGCCCAGGACATTACAGCATAAGATTGTGCAGTCTAAATTCTACAAGCTAAAAATTTATATCAAATAACCATTGTAAACGCTCACACTAAGCTGTTACAGTACAGCGTTTAGCTGGTATGGTTGTTGAAAAATAGATTGAACTGTGAATTTTAAAATCAATATTTGTTATTGACAAAGCAGTATACTGCAGTAGGAGAGACACTTGTAAGATGTAACACATGTATACAAGTACGGGTTGACAATACAATAGTATAATGCTGTATAGTAATATAATACATTACAATAAGATACAATACAACAAGCTGATTGAAGACTGATACTGTGGATGCAGCTTGCTGCATCATGATTGGTCATTAACCTTATTATAAAAATTAGAATGTAGCTAAGGCTTCAGAACTTTTGGTGGAAGCTATAGAATTAGCAGGGACTTAGTGTTATGAGATGGAGACAGAAAGGAATATTCACAGCCATTGCAGTGATAACAGGGCACCGGGAAGGCTAGTTCTAGAAAAAAGAAATGACTAAAATAGTGAAAAGCAAGCAACACCAAACTTTATGGTGAAAAAACTCCGTCAATTTGTGAAACTTTTGCAAAGTACCTGCTGGCCTAAAAATAAGGATGTAAATTTACTTAGATACCAGACTCTAAAGATGATAGTGGGGGTAAAAGTATGCCAATCTTATCACCTCACTCTAAGAAGAGAACTTGAACACAATGATCCCATGCATACTGTATAACCCGGCCTTTATAACTCAATGGTGGGGGTAATCAAGTGCCAGCAAATATTTGTTAATAAGAATAAGATAAAAGCGGCTTGGGAATAAATGTGATGTCAACATTTTAGTAGATGCTCAGGTAACTAAAAAAATATACGAGATTTGCTCTAGTTTTATCGTAAAGGAAACTTATAAACTTTGAAGGGTCCAATATAGTTGATCTGAAATTAGGTAAACTTTTCAACAGCAATGAAAGTTTTTTTTGTGAAAAATCCCGTGCCACAAACTGTACCCATGTTATAACAATACCATTACCATGAGCTTCTAAAGTTATAAAACTACTAGACTGGTGAGTGAGAACATTATTGCAGTCAACAAATCTCTAATCACAGCTGATAAAAAGAAGTGTTTGCCAGATGGTGACTATTTCCTCAACAGTACCGACAACTGCTTCAGTAACTCCTCTACATTGATATCATGATACAGCAGCCACACCTGAGCTGAGCCCAGGTGTGGGGGCATTTAACTCAGAATTTCAAACCTAGTAAAAAATCTGTAATAAAAGGTAGAAAATCAAGCCTTTGGGAAATTTAATAAACTAAATATAAAATAAACATTTGTAAGCAGCAATAGTCGTACACTGTCACCACCCTGCTCAATATTTACACAGCTTTGTGGGCTTCAATTTTTAGAATCGCGCATCAAACGAACCAAATATTCATTATTCAAAGGGAAATGTAGTTGGTGCTTGGTACTTCCACTTTAGTAACACAGAGTTTACTAGATATGTCGTACAATCTCTTGAGTCATACCAATGTACTGCATATTTCTATCGACGTGATAAGAATGGCAATTTGATAAATTTTTGTCATTGAATAATTTCACGATAAAAAGTTTCCCAAACTAATTGGTAATGAAAATATATGTAACTGATCAGCCAACCGACCCATATGTGGTAAGGTGTGACACCATTGAACTAGTTATTAGTCAGTTAGTAGTAGCATAGCAACTCATGACTTAGAAATAGAAATTCTGTAAACCTGGATCTGTAGGGCACTGTTTTTTGAGTTGAGTATTGTGAGGGTAGAATATTCTGCGTGTGCAAGTAGTGAATACCAGAAGAATGGAGGAAAGGCAGCGGTGTATATGAACTGAACTTCACCGAAGAACTGCTAAATATCATGCTGACACTATACTCAGCATTAGCAACTAGTCCTAGCTTCCCACAAAATTACCTGCTACCTATATTCTAGTTTTCAAAATAATCAATAATATTTTACATTTGTGAGTATTGATTGTCATTTCTATTTGCTGATAATACACCATGTGCAATTGCATTAGATATGTCACTGGAAAAGCTGATTTTTATTAACCAAACTCACTGGCATCTTGCAAATGGCTCATCTAATTTGCTTTTAAAAAAATATTAAAAAAGAAAGTTTATTGGGCAACTTGTGAGTCTTTTACTGTTTTTACAGAATATACTTCACAGAAGTAGTACAGCAACGCTGTTCTTAGCTTCAGTCATCAACTGTCATTTGTTAGAAGCAGCTTGAGATTAAATTTCTCAATTCATGAAGAAAATTCTTTTTAAAATTGGGAACCGAAGAACCTGCTACAATTAATGTGTCCTTACTTAAAGCATTATACGGAGCTCATCACACTGATAAGGCAGCAACTGGCAGATTATCTCCTACAGCTGTCGCTCACACACACACACCCAACAACCTATGCATTGTCTAACCTTAATGACTGGTATTTGTTGAAGATTTCAAGCTCCATTTCCTCCGACTGATTAGGCATGAACCGAAACTCTGATATGAAAGCTGGAGTGTGGTCTTCTTCGTCAAAGTCTCCAAGCTCAGCTAAGCAATGACAAAACATATATTCAAATAAAAGTATAGCAAATATCTTGTGTGAAATAATGGATAGCTTCCTTTACCTCCCCCCCCACCTGTTTGGAAGATTCTCACACTTTGGGCCTAGACTGTGAAATAATTTGCAACTAATAGAAACAGAGTTGGTAGAACAGTTGTACCTGCCTTTAAAGAATATTCAAGTTAGGATCAAGCTAATAACAGAAGAGTGAATTGTCAAAATCTAATGATGGTTGACCCTACCATTGATCCCCTACTGGCTAGGTTAAAGCAATCGTATAAAAAAGGATTTTTTGATGTAAAAATAGCAAGCACAACCAACTTTAAACATGGCCAACTGCCGGATTCAGAAGTAGAGAGAAATAATGAGTTGTTTAGTCTATATATATGTTAGTGTATACCAACATAGGAAACAATGGGCTGGGCGCAAAATAATTTAATCATAGAAATAAATGAGCCAATTTGTTCAGTGCTTTGCTATAAATTCTGCATAATTTGTCTGCTAGAATTATGCTAACTTGCCACTTGTATCGCGGTATAGTTTTAAAGTCTAGTTACAGACAGTTGCAGGTAATAACTCAAGGTAACAACTTTTAGGAAAAATATGTGTTCCAACAGGTCCAGTTGGTATTACAAGGTCACTAGAACTTATACCAAGTGCAAGACTCTAAAGACAAAGTAGGAATATATGTTTTCTACTCCTCGCATTGAAACATAAAAATACTCAAGTATATATGCAAACTTTGCTATTAAAAATCCCCAAGCATCTAAAACAAGAGTCTTGGAACTTTTGACGACTGTAGACCTATAAAATAAACGTTCTAGAATTAAAAGTAAACCAACCTCCAGACTCCTGGACTACCATTTGGATAATGGAACCGTGTATTTTGAACGATATTGTACCCCCAAATTAAAGCAGAGACTTTCCCCGGTAATTATGTAGTTTGCAGAAAAACAGAACTATTTTTGTCAGTAAAGCAATGTTGGTGGTCTTGCTCAGCCTGCTTAGTACTACTCTATTTAGTGCCTACAGTACTAGTACTATTCTACTTGGGTATACAGTACTAGTACTACTCCATTTAGAGCATACTAGTACTACTCCACTTAGAGTTTACTAGTACTACTCTATTTAGTGCCTACAGTACTAGTACTATTCTACTTGGGTATACAGTACTAGTACTACTCTACTTAGAGCATACTAGTACTACTCTACTTATACCCAGAGTTAAAAGCTGCAGTAAGCATGTGGATCAAGTATGAGTAAATCATGCTTGAAATTGTGAATCGCATGAATCACACCGTCATACAATATAAACTCTCAATACTTACATTGTAGAGCGTAAGCTGCAAGTTCAACAGCCATTGCATCATCTGGACATGTTAATGTTCCATTCAGAATGTCTGATTTACATTGCTGGAAAAACTGGTACCTAGAGACAAAATTAAACTTTAATGAATAGACAGTAAAATAACCTTGCCTTGATCTGATCACATAACAAATCCCACCTTTCTGAGATTCACTCCAACCCATTAAAGTTGGGATAAATTTTAAAACAAAATTACAGTTGACAACAGCTAACCAGCTAATTCCAGAAAGGTTTTAGGAACATACAACCAGGCAAAGCAGGTAACCAGCTGGGAAAATAAGTTCCAAGTGTAGAAACTTAAACTGAAAAATGCTTAATTTAAAATTATAGATTTCTGCAGATCGTTTTACTTTCTAAAATCACCCTCGCTACAAAATAGCTAGTTGAAAACTGACGGAGTTCCACAAACAGTAAGTAAGCTTACCTCGTGAGCTCCTCTTTCAAAGCTGAAGGTTCTGTGGGGAAAAACTTAACTCGAAGTCTGAGAGTAAATGGAGGTCCAACTGCAAGAAAAAAAGAAGAAAACTTGGCAATTGCTTAAAAAGCCAACAAATAAAGAACAAAAATCATCATTTATAAACTTATGCTAAGAAAAAGCTTTGAAATTTTCATTTCACAAACATAATAATACAGTCATAACATGCATACAAAGTTTATTGTTTACTAAAGGCCAAACATTGTATTTATCTTTGACTTCATTAAATGAATTCAAACTCAAAGCCTACGCAGGCATTCATCGCAACATGCAACAAGTCTAGTAACAAAGTACCACTTCACAAGCATCACACATGTACAGTTCGAGCAGCACACTTACTGAGGCTGCATCTCATACATTGTAAATTAGTTCCAGGTTATCTATAAATGTACATCTATGACTCAATGCTGCATCACCCGGGTGCAGTAATGCTACTTTAGACACCCTCTGCTTTAATTATACTTTGTTGAAGCGTAGAGACTGGAGTGAAGATACAGTTTGTACTGCAGCTACAGTTCTAAAACACTTGGCCTTAGGTCAGTAAGTTGTGAATACAAGGGCACATTAGTATACAACGTAGAGTTACTAGTCACCAGACACACTTGGCTTGTTCCAAATACATGGCTATTCTCAGTTATAGTCTCGAAAGATTGGTGATTTTACCCATATACCAAAAAGTTGACACGAGATTCCTAGTCGCAAATGCATCCGGAATCTAGATGCATCTAGATTTAAAATGAGTTATGACTTGAAGAGGTATGCATTCAGCTAATATAATCGCACATTTGAGTAGTAAAGTAAACAGTGAGACCAAGCTATGCAGGCTATGCAGTTAATCTTTCTATATAACTGAAAGGTTTACAGGCCGATGTTGGCAGTGAAAGTTCTTTTCATACTTCACAGTGAGTTACTGCATTATGTTAACATACGAAGCTGATTTCAACTCCTATGTTCTGCAACACACATCTGCTGGCTGCAGTGTATTATATGTTGCTTAATCAGGGACAGCCAAAAATAGAGCTATTTCCGTTTTTTGTAAACAACCAACTGTTAAGTACACTATACATTCAAATATAGAAGTACTGCTGATTTGTTTTGCAAACTTAATAATAACTTAAAATGGAGGTAGTAAATTTAATGCAGCTTTTTCAATTGCCAATTTAATGCAGTCTGTTACAGCGGATGCATGCTGGCAAACAAAATGGAGTCTGTTGTATAGGGTTTTCATGACTTCATTACTTTTGATGGTGACAATTTAATCAGGCTTAGTCATAAACCCATAATGACAAAATTATTAATTAGAAGAATAACTAACTACTCAGGAATATTTATATCAGCTTCAGGGGACACTGCCCTGGTTACTGTGGCAGTTGGAAACATTGCAATATTATTCAGTAAATATATGTTTTATAGATGGTAGGCTAAGGAAACGTAATGACACATTGGTGTCTTTCTCAACTTCTATGATCGTGCCGGCTCTATAGACTAGGAATACGAAGAGTTGGCACAGCACTAGTTTATCTCATCAGAAAGATGTAGTAACATAATATAATCAAGTAATACTATTTTGGCTGCATGATATTATGTTCCATTGTAAAAATTCTACTAAATGAAAGAGCCAAAAATCTCACACCCACTTTCACTTACTTTGTACTTGCTTCTTGATCTTTTTCGTGGCATCAAGCCAGTGCTGCAAGAAACAAGTAGCTGTTAATATAACCAAGAAGGGTGTGCATTTCAACTTAACCACTCATTAAACCTAATGCTTACAGAGGCAGGGTGTCTGAATAAATTTAACAGGTTATACGACTAACTATTGAATTTCACAAATAGGAGTGTTCAGTGTTTTTATTGAAAAGCCCTCCAGCTATACTTCAATCAGTCAAAATGTGTATAAGCTTAGAGCTCTGTACACCTTATAGTGCTACTGTCGTAGCAACTAGTAATAAATTACTTAGGTTACTAGAAAAAGCAATCACTATAAAACAGCTAGCTTTACATGAACATGAACTGTTTAAATAAACGAACTAACAATCTAATCTCTCCAAAATATTTTAAGATGCTTTAGTATCAGGAAATCATTGAAAATCAATAACTAAATGGCAGTATTAGTAATTACTTACGTTTACATTGCCTGAATCTGTATACTGGAGACCGAAATAGCTGGTTTCCAGCAGATCAAGATGGTAGAACACTCTCTGGTACAGCACATCGCCTAGTGAGCCTTTCTGCAAATACACAGCAAATGGAGATAAACTCTCTTGGAAGGAGCAGACAACTTTGGACTTTCTTTCCACTCATAGAAAACTATTCTAACGATCCTACAGATTACCTGGACATGAGTATCAGACTACAGTTCAAACGTAGCCAATAGATTTCAGGCTTATCCAAGTTTCATGTACAAAAAAAGGAGACATCTAATCACGTGTGAGATTATAGAAACAAGGCACTTGTACCCAGTGGTTTAGCTAAGTTGTGGGTTCGAACCCCAGCAAGGCCATTGGTGATGTCAGAAGAGTATCATAATCATAATTTCGGAGTTACTTTGGGTAGTCAAACCATGTTGGCAGAATGGGGGAGAGGCTTATCATAAGGGGTTCTCTACTTCACACATAGGATGTTTGTACCCACTGGCACTTGGATCACCAGAGATGTATCCACTTTTAGAGGACACAGCTGTGAACTTATACATGTTGATTAGAGAGTTAATAATACTTTCATTAATATTGCAAAATGAAATGAATAAAATGCAATTCTGGTAACTTAAGAAAATGGTATTTGATGAGTTGTAAAATTCTGTAGTCAAATTCATAGTTGTTATATCTACATCTGCATTTCAATAATCACATGTAGTAGCTAGTATTCTAGATCTTGGACTGATTCTATGGGTGGAGTAGTTATTAAAATTCAATGCTATAATCATGTGCTAAATCACTAGATTGAAGAACAACATGTTCAAAGAGCTGAACAACCCTCTACGGAATTTCATATTAACAACTAAGTACGAAGTAGAGAAGCAAGTTGTTGAAATTAGAAGCAATATCATAGAAATAAATAACTATTTCACTAGTGCCAATCACCTCCAAGAAATGCTACTACCAAAACTTTATGAATAAAGTGCTAATATTTCACAGATATTTTTGGATATGTCACTAAATGCAGCGACTACGATAAGATTCAATGAAATTAGTCACTGATCAAAATGATTCATAAACTGAACACAAAGAGCGGCAGTCTTTCAGATACAGACTAGCTGTACCACGTCACAAGTGCTCTGCTATGTATGAATAGGCTTTGTCAACAGCCAACAGCTACGGTATTTTATATTACAGATTAGGGAGGTGATCTACAGTCATCAAATTAGCTAATAACATTCCTAAGGTGCACCTGAAGGCAAATAGGTAGATATTGCATGTTGACCCCATTAACATGTGGTACCCAGCATAACAAATTCTCAGTCTTGGCATGCTATCATTATTTCAGTGACTAACTTTAGCCTATATTGGGCTCCAGAGCTTAAATTACCTAGTCAGTTCTCCCAACTAACCCCAAAGTAGTATTAATTAAAACATGCCTGCCACATGCCACTGAAGTCTATATGTAGTCTAGACCACATGAAGTACTCTCACTGACAAAAAAACTGCAACATGCAAACCTTACCAGTGTGCAGAGGTAATTCAGTTGGACTAATAATGGTGACTTTATATTTGTTTACAAAGGAGATAATTTGTGGTATTCAGACTCCACTTATAATTCAATGTACAATAATTGGCAACATATAATTTGACTCATTTGCTTGGTTATTGTTGCCTAAACAATGACTCCCTTTGTCATGATCCATCAACACATTCCTAATCAGCTTTCAATATGGTCTACCTCGAAGGTAGTCCAACTAGTTGCTACTTGCTAGTAATAGAAATTTTGCTAAAACACATGCAATATGAAATTTTTTGCTCAACTATCCAAACTAAAAGCCCAGAGTTGCAAAAATCGTGTTAACTTATTGATGAGCTCTTTTTCAAATTAACCAAGTAAAACCAAGTGCAAATTCGAATAGGTGGCTACATGATCCTGCTTGCTCTATTTTCAACGTTTTTGTATTTCAAGATAAGTTGCTTGAATCAACACTTGATCTGCCAAATGTTGATAATATAGAGCAGCTTTGCTATTATACAGTGCCAGCACACTCGTGACCCGCTTGACCTATTACAGAGTTGGCAACTGCATAGTGCTATGATAATATTCTAACGGTATAATAATGACAGCTGTGTAATCAACTCAGGTGTAAAGGGTAAAATAGCAAAGCTGTTATAATCATCAAGTACGCTGTGAAAGTTGGCATTTTTATAGTTGTCTAAGAAAACGGAGAGCAAACATCCAAAATCTGATTATGGCAATCTAAAACTATCTTAATACACCCAACTAATTGACAAATATACAACAATAAAATTGCTTGTGACCATCATTGATATCCTACAGGTTAATTATAAATAGCATGTGTATTGTGTATACACAATATGAATAAGCTTATGAGGTGTTGCTATATTTGAAAGTTAGCATGCATGTAGTCACTCAGTTGTACTTGTAGTCGAACTTGAATAAAATTAAATTAAATTTGATTGATGAAATTTTTTATTAAAAATATAAACTCTGAATGCAGTGTTTAACCAGACAGGCATCTTGCATTCTCTTTAGTAGTTGGACTTTATTAATATACATACTATCATATTTATAATTATTATATCAACTACTTTAAGTTTATGAGTATCAGTATTGGCTATTGATATTACTATTAGATACATAATTGATGATGTAAATATTCTATAATTACAGTAAGTAGACTTCAAACTGGACTCAAAGTAAAAGCATATTAATTATTATATACTTTGTCTTAATCATGTACAAGTACAACTACATAAGACTGAGTCTACGAGTAAACTGTTTCAGAATATAGTAGGTAACTAATATGTATAATAAATTTCTTCTTACCACTAATAATGATTTTCGTCTAAAAGTAAAAGTTGTATTACATATCAATTATCATTTCTTGTATTTAGAAACATCAAGCAGTACGGTAATACTTACTGGAAGTTCTATCGTGACATCTGTTCCATCTAAGAGCATAACTGTGCACACTATAACATTCTTATTGGCCTTTTTCGAATCATTTTCAGGTTGCTGTATTCCTCTTTTTATCCCTTTACCTGTACGACGACGACTAAGAAAACGCACAAGCTTTGACATATCGGCCCGTTCTTAATGCTTGCAAGAATGTAACAGTCCCAAGTATCATGTATAATTGCTAGTAATATTGGTGCATTAATGATTTGTAATTGGAAAATCGCAGATTTGAAGCCAATAAAAAGCAATTACCACCTGCTCATTCCTGTCCGCTACCTTTCTGCGATGATCAAAAATACCTTGATAGAGATATCTCAGACCTAAACATGATACAGGTGGTAAAAGTTGTTGTTTGTGTTTAAATTTATTTTGTTAATTTTTTTATTATAATAAAATAAAATTAACTATAAATTAAAATTTTAAATAAAAATCTAAATTTAACTGCATTGCTATAATAAAGTTTTATTTTTTTAACTACGTATGTCAAGGACAGCTAACCAACTATCTCTTCAGCGGATGTATTGTAAAGAAACTACATAAGACGTATATTTCATCATTTGTCTTTGTTGTACAGCCTGTACAGACAGGTGTACACATTTACTTTTAGTAATTAATGAATATCACAATGACAATGCTAGTGATTATACTTTGTAGATAAATGACAACAGGCAATCATTCAATTATGAAGCTCTAAGTTGTAGCTTTGATCAATTAAACTTATTTTCATTGTGATTGACTTTGACTTTCAGTTTGATTGCTAACTCTTAGTCTTAGTCTTAGTCTTACAGTTGCAATTGAATTAGTATTACAGTTACTGTTAGACTTAGTTACTCAGTCTAAGACACTTGGGCAGTAATTGTGGTTATTTTATTAATATTATTATTTGTTATATTTATGGCTATACTTTATTATTATAGTTATAATTATCACAATTACTATAACAGGTTGTGAATTAAAATAACATTAACAATATGAATATTGAATATCAATAGACAATATCAATATGAAATTGAATAAGTATAACTCCATAAGTATAACGTCAACATTATCATTATGATTATGATTAACGTTAAGTTTAACTAGTACTACAAGTAGAGTGCATTACAATTTACATTCGAATGTAACCAATTAAGTTTAACTTTAAGTAACCAATGTAACCCATTAACTTTAAGTAGAAAATTTCGCTTTCACTTTGACTTAGTATTACACTTGGACTTCAAGTTTAAGTAAGTGGATTACGCACTTTGCCTTTTAATTTTGTTTTTAGAATTATTTAGTAAATTAAAGACTAAGTTACTCTCACAGGCACTAACTCTAAGCTAAAACCATTACTTTTTATTGACATTAGACTTAATATATCAAAGTAGAAATGTAACTGTTATAACAATTAGTATTTAAGTTTGGTTTTTTAATGGTTTTGACTTGAAGTTGAAGTTAATTACCTTTACTAATACTTGTAGTTATGCCATAAATTGTATAACTGTATTTGTCTTATATCTAAAGTTTTAGATATATGTATAACATTAATTAATACTAAATCATTGGCAATGACCAATAAATAAACATTTACTCTCTTTACTATTACTTTTAGTATAGTATAATTATGGTTATTTCTCCATTGCATGAGTAGTTTATTTGTTTTAATTATTTTGAATATATTGATGAAACATTAGCATTTTATTTTTTATGAGCCACCATTTAGATTTGTGATTTAAGAGTAACTTTCAAGTTGAGTAATGTTTTTAGCGAAAAATACTGCTGTAACAGAAGCAACCTAGCAATTAGCTAGCTACATGACAGCAACTATTTAATTTATTTTATTCATTACATGCTTTTGAGCACCACTTCACGTGATGCATGTAAAGCATAAAAATAGATATTTCAACATATTTTGATACTGCATATATGCTTCATGCAGTCCCATTTTATACTTAAGATGGCAGGAGAAGGAGAAGTTTGTACGTGGCTACCTGCTAACTCACCTGTAGAAGGTGTCTCTTATCCACTTTCTGTCCCATACTGCGGCAGTAAGTAATGTTTTAGATAGAGCATTGCACCTAACATTTATATTCATTTAATTTGTATGAAAATTTACTCATATTACTAAAAATTAAACTAAAGTAACTGCTATATTTTTGGTGCTTAAAATATTTCATGATAATTTTTCAATATATTATTTGTTACTAAAATGGAGTGAAAACATTATGTGTTATAATTCTATAGCTTTTAAATAATACTCATATTCTTTAATAGTATTTTTCTTGTTTCATTTTTTCCACTGTTGGCAAACTTATGTTGTGTAAATTGTATGTTTTAACAAAGGTGCTAGGTAATGACTTGTTCGTATTGCAGGGTGTGGAATGCCTCCCGAGTATTGTGAGTTTGGGCCAGATTATGAAAAATGTAAAGAATGGCTACAGACCCATCTTCCAGAAGAGTTCGAGAAATTAGGTACTTGAGCTATAAACAATTTTAAAACATTAATACCACTATACAAATTTCATTTGAATAAAGTTAATAATTATCTACTGTTTATATTATTATTATTATATTATTAATCTAATGAAGTTGTCTTTCTTCGCTTATCTAAAGTTATTGAGGGTGAAGCTATAACTGAAAAGATAACTCTAAAGTTTGCTCTATGGCAAATGCAATGTTATGGCTCTGCCTGTGATAATCTTTGCTTTGGAGTAATGTCTGTTGACTTTCAATCAGAATAGTAGTAGCATATGCAAACCACAAGATAGGTTTATTACTCTTACGTTTCAATATTATAAAATATATAAGGTTATGCAGCACCTACAGAGTTGCTCGGTTTTCTTAGATATAGATGTAGGAGAAACTGATGAAAAAGAAGAAAAAAAGAGGCAGAAAAGAGGTGGCAAAGCTGCCCACAAAACTGTGCAAGCTAAGAAAGCTCCTCAAAGGATAACACTATCAAAAGCACCACGTGGCAAACGTAAAATGGTTACCGTGGTTACTGGACTGGCTACATTTGGTATTTGTCTCCCCCTAATATTATACTATGACCTCATAGTTTAGAAATTATTGTCATTTGGTTACACAAAACTGAATTGTAGTCTATGTGTGGCATATGCTGTTGGCACTGCTCCAGGCCAGTCAGTAGATAAGAGGGTTAATAAGGGGAACCAACCAATTGTTTTAACTCAGGACTCTTTCCTGCTAGTTTTACCAGCAAACTGGGCTGTGCTAAAACAATTAGACAAAGTGTAAAATGTTGACTCAAAGTGCTGTGATGAATGGCTTGTGAAATACTAACACTGCTGATGCTGGCACTTTAGTCAGCAATGTGAGCTCTTCAAAGGGATTGCTAGAAATATATATAAGTTTATCATTTAATAAGCATTTCTATGATGGAATTGGCATTCATATGTAATAGTGAATATAGTGCATTTCAATCTACTTAGTAATGTCTGTAATTCTGACCATATTAGATGTTATGAACTGTATGTATGCACTACTATACACTACGCATGCTAAGGCATTAATTAGTTTAAAACTGGTGTAATGCTATTCTGAAAAGTTGCAATAACTGACAAATTAAATTAAGTTCTTTCTTGCTAATGATTAAATATTGAATTGAGCAATAAATAAGTGCCTTAATTTAGCTCTTTTGATATCATATTTTTACCCAAATGAGTGAAGAACCCAACATAAAGTTATACTGAAGTATGCTAGTGCTGCTTTAGTATTTTTCTCATTAACAAGTAACTGAGTACACCAAGTGCATGACAGCATGTGTATGTCTCTGTAAGTGTTGCTCCCACTTCAATAATATGTTGGACTTGAAAGTAATCAGTTTCCATTGTTGAGTTAAGTTTTTCTGTTCTGTTTTAATCAAAATAAAATACGCTATAGTTTAGTGCTGGTTGTTTATGGTAACATTATGCTGATTTCTAATGCTAGTGTATGAAGTTTACTTAAATAATAATATTTGATGGTACTTAAGTATAGGATAAATGGTGTTTGTTGGCAGGTATAGATGTGAAGGCAGCTGGAAAGTTTTTAGGTGGTAGATTCGCGTGTGGTTCCTCAGTGACAGGTGAAGATGAGATAGTTATACAAGGTGACTTTGTAGATGACCTATTTGATGTGTTGCCTGAGAAATGGCCGCAGGTAAATTAATAAATTATTTAGTCATATAGTTTTTGTTTTTTTTTATGTTGAGTATTATTTTAAGTTGAAGTTGAAGGTTTAAACTATAATAATATACTGAAGGTATTATGCTGCAGTTTTTATTAGCTCTTTTATTTAATGACTTTGTTTCCAGTGCTGTACCGTAAGAATTGTGTTCTTTTGAATCAGATTGATGAGGATTTGATAGAGGATCTTGGTGAAATGAAGAGATGAGTATCTGATATACCTTCTTGTTTGGAGCCAACAACCACCCCCACCCCCACTTATCTACTTGTAGCTAGTTAAGTCTACGGGCTACATACTGAGTTGCTCAACTTACCAACTGCTTGATGCATTATTCTGGTAGCTCATGTAACTTACAGTTATACAAATAGTCTTGTCAAATATATTTTATGTTTTAATATGCAGTTGAAAGCAGCCAGCTGTGGCACATTTAACAGCTGAATAAAAAAAATGGTATTTTACTATTTGTAGTTTATAATATTGTTGTTATTGTTAAATGAATAATAAAATTACTATAACAATCTTTTATACAGAATTTTCAATTATGAAAAAAGCTATTGAAGTAATTATAAAAGAAATGAAATTTAAATAACATAACTCATAAGTGATATGTTCATATGGGATTGTAGGTATTGCAATTGTCAGCTTGGTGCGCTGGAGTCACATATGCATGGGCAAGAATTTCAGAAATTATTAAAAAAAACTATTTCATTACGAGACGTTGATAAATACTTTCAATACAGTCTCACAACCATCAGTTGTAGAGCCTCCAAATACTTTATACACAGTGTCATAATGTGTTGACTCTCATCTATGCGATTATAGACTCAGAATCAGATAGTTCAGGCTCCTCAGTGGTTGATAATGGCAAATGAAAGAAGCCACTTGGTCTTGATTGTAAGGCCTTCATGGTCACAGGCGTATTTGGCATAGAAACACAGTTCCTAAAATTATTGGAACGAATTGATGATGGCGATGTAACTCCTAAATTATGACTTAAACTCCTCGTTATATGGTCATGATGCGTCTTATGGCTGTAAAATGATTGGTTGTTGCCAATTGTTTGAGGAAGTATTTCACTTGACAACTTTAGTCCTACTTTTTCCTTTTTCTTGTCGCATGAGGTTTTCACATGCTTAGGCTTAGAGAGTCCAATTTTTTGACTGATCCACTTTACTTTTTTAATAACATCAACTTGCATTAAATCGATGCACATTCCTATCAGAGCCAACCCAATCAAGACGTAGAGTGCACATAAAACAAGATTCTGTTTTTCGCCTGTGCCCTTGTTAACGCCAGGTACAAAATCTCCAAAGCCAATGGTTGTGAGTGTAACAAAACAAAAATAAGCTCCTTCAAAATAAGACCAGTCTTCCCAAGCTGTGAAAAGATAAGCTCCTCCTACAATGTATGCAGCCATTACTATTAGGCAGAGATAAGTTGGAACAGTTGTGTCATGTCTCAAACTTGCGCTATATTTAGTTTGAATGATCTCACGCCATATTGATATTGTTGTGAAGTTGCCTTCATTCTCTCTCAGAAACTTTGATTTGTTTTCCTCTCGATTTTTGCCAATAACCAGAGCGCCTAGTGCATCGTTGATGTCAGAATTAGCTAGCTTCTGTGACCTATATTTCAGCTTGTGCTTCTTGGCGACACAGGCTAGGCAGCATATTGCACAGCAGCATGTATGGTAGACGACACGGAAGGCAAGAGCAAATGCCCGGCCTAACTTTGCTATGCACATGAGTGTCAGAGGCAGCCCGATAATGCAATATACTATGGTGACCATTTGTCCTGTTAATGTTTTTGGTGTTACGTGTCCATAACCTAAAAAATAAACACAATTTTCTTATGACGATTTCGTATAAAATCATGCACATACGTATGTACTCTAATTCCTTACCTAATATTTACTCTCTAAGCTTTACAGCTAGTGCTAATGCATCGAAGTTCCTAGTTTATTTCTGTATAAACTTTATAAGAAAAATTTGCTATGCCAAGAAAGTACTGTTTGACATTTTCAGCAATAGAGTGCAATTAATTATATGGATAGTTAATAGCCTAACACAGAAAGATGAAAGCATACAACTAAGGGCAGGTAGTCAATCACTCATACTCAGCATTCACTACGAAGTTGAAACACAGTTGACTATGCTTAGAAAAGTATGGATTTTGTGTTTCATTGCAGTTAGAACTTGTACACTCAACCAATGACTGAGCAGTTTTAAATGATGATGCTGAACCTAATAATGAGGTGCTGCCCACACACTTGAAGCTAATAATTATACACATTACATAAGACCTGAGCTCATTAACTTTGTTATGCAGTGCTAAGTGCCTGAAGCATCAAATATTTTAGAGCATTAAATAAAAGTTGGGGCAATAACTTTATTTCCAGGCATCTGAGAAGCACAATGATTGCAACTAAGGCTATGCATGGTTATAGCTAAGGCTATGCATGGTTAAAGCTAAGGCTATGCATAGTTACAGCTTAACACAATTATTTGATGAGTAATTGCTGCATGGTTGCTAGGTGTGGCTGGGGCTAACTATAAAACAATAATGCTAATAATAGAAAAGAATGTTTATAATAAACCTGCTTGGCTTGAATTATAACTTTTTTACAATTTAAAATAATATTTTAGATCATAGTTTGTGGCAGTTAATATGAACAGCATTTTAGTCAATCTCGTATGTGTAAATAAAACTGCACAAAGAAAAGGCATTTAAATATTTATCGCAATTACTATATCACCCTTGAAAAAATACTCCTGAAGGCTGCAATTATTTTTTCACTTTCTTTTTTCAATATATGTTTTATGTAAAACAATTTGACTGAAAATAACACACCATGTAGACACACCATATGGCTTTGAGTTTAAATGAATATGTAAATAAAAACTCAAACTTGCTATTTTTGCTAAATTTGTTTTTAAAAAAAATGCAAATTATTTGCATCATAATAATATATTTTTGGAATAAATAAGCAGATCCAAGAAGTATGACAGATAAACATTCAAGTTGCACATGAGTTTTTTATTTATTTTCAATTTGTATGAATACCCTATGCTTTTTTATAATAAAGTTAAATTGATTAGCACAAGCAAAAACATTTGCCTAATTAATATACAATTCCTGTATTATTCTTTTTGTTTATAGTCTTTTAGATCTCAAGCTCACTAACTTTGGTGGAACAGGTGATAGTGGAAGACACATAAGTGCTGCAATAGCTGCGAGTTTCTATATATATTTAGTACATGTTAACTTAGTATTGTATATCATTAATTTCCTATGCTGTTATAATACTTAGGCTCTAAATGTTATTTACCTTAGAAATAAACAGTAATAATTAGAAGGCACTACAAATCTCTAACTTTAATTATTAATTTGATCTTTCACATTAGGTAGGGATCACTGCATCAATCCGTGTTTATTTAGTAGGTATAATATAGATGTAGATGGCAGACATATTTCGCACTTATGAGCTATATTTAATATTTTTTGTTGCCCTCAGATGATTGTGTTTGCATGCATTAAATAATATAGATTCCTAACGTGATTTGATGCAAGTATAAAATATAGTTTTTATACTTAATTTGAAATCGAGACAACTTGCAGTAAGTTTCAACATGTTCAAATAAGACTGCTGGCAGCTCTGAAGTTTAAGATTTTACAATTTACAAGTCTTGTCATAAAAAGCCTGCGATCTCAACTATGTTGGCCTGTTTAAAAACAATTATTGACACACGAAATCCACCACCAGTGGTACTGCAAGCAAATTTATAGCTTCATTTTACATAAATAAAGTCTAAAATTTGGCTTACCAATAGTAGTGATTGCAGATACCGCATACAGCAAGGCCTCGGGAAATTCCCATTTTGAAGTGATGTTGCTACCAACTTTTCTGCCATCCCAACCTTCTTTTTTTGTGACTTCATTATAGATCTTTTCCTGGTGTTTTTCAATTAGTTTTTCTATTTCCTGTATCCACATTAGTTTTTCTATGTGTATTATTAGTGGTATACTATGTGTAGTAGAGTTGGAGTTGTGTGGTCCTGCAGGGGGGTATGTAGTACTAGCTAAGCTCACTTCTTGCTCTTGGGTTGCAGTGGTTACAGGTAAGCTATCAAAACTGCTTTTTAGAGAGTTTGAAATATTTTCCACAGAGTAAGTTCTGCTGTTAGGTGTATTTGATCTTGATTTTATATCTAGTCCAATAGTCTTATTCCATAGGTCTTCTAGAAGTGCCTAAATGAATTATATAAATAAATGATGCATGTGTGTATTAGTTTTATGAAAAAACTTTTTTTCTGCCAGCTTCATTGATTATTCTATTAAAGTAACAATTTGACATTTTTTATTACAATAATATTTAACTGTTTTAAATTGACTCACCGCTTTCAGGCCTTCTACTTCCCCACGAGCTCTTTCTATATCTTCCTTCTCCTTATTTGACTCCAAATGCTTAAACAATAGTCCACCAATCACAGAGTATGTGACAATTGCAATCATTAACCCTAAAGCTGAGAATGCGACAGACACGAATGAGCTCCAACACTTACTACAACTACTACAACAGGACTTGCTATTTTTACCCGGAGACGTCATTGTAAATGTTTTTGTCTAATATTTTATTTTAGACAATAAAATTGTTTGAATTCTAGTAATAGAAATAAATACATTTATATAGATATATAAAGTGCATTTATAAATAATGCAAACAACCTAGATAACTGACCACTACATCTCATATGCAAGCTGTATGAAAAGTCTATAGATATTCAACATTATTAATTGGCCTTCTGCTAAATATTATCTTATATGTTAACCATATCCATCCCTAGTCGTAAGAAAATGCTATTATGTTCACGTAGCCTACACACAATATAACATAATTATTGTATCATTGATTGCATTAAGTCATTACCATCACAATATTTATCATATGTGTAGGTGTGCGTATTATAATTTTATATTTTCTATGCTATAAAGACAGTGGAGTAATTATTGCTGTGCGCTATAAAAGTGACATGTTTATAGCGTATTCGCATAATCTGACTTGTATTCTGGTTCACATCTGTGTAGCTTCATCTTGTGTTTGTTGCTTTTTGGGAGATATTTCAGATAAAATAATTAGCATGTATAGGTAGGTATCACTGTGCACAAGGTAACCTCTTGCAGTAAATGTGTATAGCATATTATAGTGCTCTAAATAAACAATATTATCATAAAGCTTTGGATAACAGTTTCATGCTTATAAAGATCTTTCTAGTTTTTAAATACTCTGTTCAATCAAAACTTCTATATAAGCATCAAAGTTAAAAAAACTACAAAACAGCTGCTCTCATAAAAGAAATTTAACTACAAAACAATTGTTTTTATAAAAGAAATTTAATAACTTCATACAACTATAATATGTTTTTGACTAGGTAATGGCTCATACAAAATCTATTGAACACCAACACACTAACTTAACAGCATTTGATTAATTTATATAGTGCTATATTTCCTAATTATATTTTCTTCTAAGAAGAATTGTTTCATTGGTAGTCATTTTATATAAGCTACTCAAAAGTGAACTATTATGAAGGGTTGAAGGTTGCTTTAAAAGCATGATAAACATTTTCTATCTTAAAAAAACTAAGTGAAATTTGAAAGACCAACTTTCTTTAAAAACACCTAATGCATAAGTTATTAGTACATGAAGTTTGCATCATTATAAGTCAATCCTATTCATGAAAATCCATCAAGCTTTGTATACATTAAAGTTTAGCTCAATTTTTAAACACAGTATCACCCAATGAAAAATGTTTTAGAACAGCTGTAACTATGTGCACATCATAATGGTTTCATGCACATGTTTGAACCACATCGTTGTACATCACCACCCAGCTTTTAGTGTATTCTTAGTATACAAAATTGGGATCTATCCATCTCATCTATGGAACTGAAATGAGGCAGTCAGTAGACAACTATTAAACAAATTATAAGGAGAGCAAACTGCAGTGTTGTAGATAATAAATAGATGATTCAACTCTTGAAATATATTTCAAGTCAGAACCAATAAAATAGTTTAAAGTTTGCAATTAAGAATATTAGTAATATATGTGTACGGTATATAGTAAAACGACTATAATGTTTTCTGCACAATTAGGACATATGTATATAAAAATTGTAATACATTTTATACAAAGATTAAAATAATCATAATTTATGATACAGAAATATTATATAATTAAGTATTATGAAAATATTGTAGGAAAAATTATGTTAATATGACATAATTAGTATGCCTGCATTGCTCCTCATAGGAAAATTGTACAAGATATAAATATTCTAAAAGTTACTCTATATAAAAACAAGTAATGAAGGAAAATTCATTATGCATATTTCACAAAAACGGGAATGAAATGCAAGTGTAAAGGTAGTTTCAGTCAAGAATTGTCTAACCTTGGTAAGACAACTCCATAAAACCAATAAAATGTCAAAAGTAGTAATAGAATATAATATATAGTCATATTGTGAGCAAATGGTGACAATATGTAAGTAAGCCAGCCGGTTGTAAAGTTGATAAGAAACAATACAATACAAAATATTCTTTGAAAAAACAGAATATATAGTACATGACACTCCTATAAAGCAGTGTCATAGCAATAATAAGACTTAATAAATATTATGGCTGTATTTTTGATATAAACGGCACCAGAAAATTTTGAACTTTGCTCAGTAATAACGCATGCAGTAGCCAATTGCATTCTTCTACGTTGGCCACCTCAAGCACAACGTCAGCTATCCCTAGCTCTTCAACATTTCCACATTGATAACACCGTATAGCTGTAAGATGATACATCATATAGCTATAAGACCCGAGCTCGGCTGGCTTACACTGGTTTACTGTCTATTTGCAGGTCAAGGTTAACATTGCCGCCAATAAACGGAGCCGGAGACGTGGTGGGAGCAATCGGATCTTCTAGACCCAGTCTATCTAGTAGGTAGTACTTGTCGATGGGAAAACTGTAGCAGACTCTTATAAACCAAACTCTAAACTCTACACGGTTGCTGTTTAGCGGTCTTGAGCAGAGTTCATCAAGCTGTAAATAGATATCTACATTTGAGAGACGAACATACTTCAGTAGTATAACATCAGCCTACGGCCAGAATAGTAATTTGTCATTTAAATATAGTTTCAGTTATGACGGCCAGAAGAATATTGCAATGTTGGTGCACAGAAGAAAGGCTCTAGACTCACCGTCTCATCGTAGCTGGTCATTCTGAATATGGCCACATTTTTGAAAGATTTACCAACTTCCACATCAAATGAAGCGCCCTACAATACCATAGAGTATTTATTGCTATACTCAATATAATGAAACACTCCGGCAAATGAAACAATTGGGTTGGACTAATTTAACAGACGGTCACATTAGACGTACCTGCTGTGGAAAGAACTGACGGGTTTCATTCAGCACATCCGGAGTTACGTTCCAGGAAGGGCTCAAGTTGGGAGCGGCAGTCTCGCACCGAGTATCGTAGAAGCTGGCCGGTTCTCTTGGAATGGGACACAGACCAATGTATCTCCATCTGGCTTGCTTCACTCTCCGTTTATACGCTGTTAACATACAACAGGCAATCAGTACATCTACCGTGTGTTGGATTTTAGAAAAACTTTATTACTGTATAAATAAGATGTAGCGCGACAAATGAATATGCTCACCAAATCTTAGCTTAGCATTAGTAGCTGGAAATGAGTGCGAGACTTGCACGCCGTATGTGAAATTATAACCTCCGTCACAATCCAGGCAATTGTCGTCAGTGATTTTAAAATCCGACGGAGATGTAAGACCAATGTCCATGAGCTCCACAGGGTTGTAAGACACTGCAACAACCAAATGACCATACATGACAAAATGTGAACTATGAACAGATAAAAGAACTATTGTATATTGTATACTATTATAAAGAACTATTGTATATTATATACTATTATATTGTAGTGGAACATGGGCATATACAGTAGACAGCAAACTAGCTTCAATATATACCTGCTTGTCTTCTCTTGCGTCTCTTCTCCGTTTTACTGACTTCATAGTTGATGACACTTCCTACGGAACATAAAATATATTTGTATTTAATCTGTTATATAATTTCACAGCAAAGTGTAAAGCTTTAAGACACATACTGTTACACCTTATTACAATGTGCACTGTATTCTAGTGTGATGGAAAACAACTATAGCTTACCAACATCCTGAGCTATAGTTGTACCGAGCTTGAATCGTAGAATCTCAGGCTTAGCCTCCGTGCTGGCCGCGTCGACAAACTCGGCCTTGAGATGCTCGTTGATGGTGTGCTCGTTGAAGTTGATAATACCCAGACACTGGTTGGTGCAATGCCTCCACGAGCACTTTCTATCACCAGTCGAACAGCCATCTCCTAATAGCCATTGGTGCACTAAAATTTATAACCACCAGAATTAATAATGTGCTAATGCTACGAGGTGCTATTGATGGTGATAAGTTAGCAAGACTCCTGCTTATTATTATTATCATTATTATGACAACATGAAGATAGATAAGTTACTTGTAGGTAGAAGACGAGAAGTTGCAGTCATTGGAAATCCTTCGTCATCCCTGTAAACAGTGACTCAGATGTAAACAGTGACTCAGATGTAAAAAGTGACTCAGATGTAAACAGTGACTTGAATGTAAACAAAATAGAAATAATATAATCCTAATTTTTAAAAAAAATGCAACTCTTAATATGCAGAACAAGATATACTTACATCATTTGTGTGGTTGTTTCTTTAAACACATTAAATTCAGTGCTCGGCGAATCATCATTGGTTGGCTTGTGGCGAATTTGAAATAAAGCAAATATCACACCAACGCTACAAATTAATACAAAACACAATAATAGCAGTGAGCAAACTTTGAGAAAAAGATAAATTATATAAACTAGTCATTTAAAATTATAATTTCAACTTCAGTATAAACATCAAATAATGACAACTCCCTACTCACCATGCCACCATAACCAGCACAAGTATTAGGATGAGGATCTGCAAGAACCTGTTGGAACAAACACCTGGCACAGAGCCGCTCTCTTTGCTTTCCTGTTTACTCATCACGGGAGGAGTGCATCTGTCTGCATGTCGCTTCCTCTGTACTGTCACATGACTAGTAAACACAACAAGTTGAGTGTTACACCAACTATAAGTCTGTAACAAGCTTACAGTCTTTAGTCTTTATAAAACTACACACAGCATGTCTATGAAACAGTCTGAGACTGAGCAGTATGTTACACTGCTAACACACGCCCACCTTACTGTGCTGCTAACACACGCCCACCTTACTGTGCTGCTAACACACGCCCACCTTACTGTGCTGCTAACACACGCCCACCTTACTGTGCTGCTAACACACGCCCACCTTACTGTGCTGCTAACACACGCCTACCTTACTGTGCTGACACTGGTAACACGACTGAGATCTGACTCGTTGGAGGCGGTAGAACGGAGGCTTCCAATACGCTTCAACTTTTGAAGTTTTCTGTTGAATCTTTCTAAATAGGTAATTTTGTTTTCTAGCGAATCTGTTACGTTTACCAACTCCTTAACAGCACCAAGACTTTCCATAAACAGGCGGTTCTGTAATACAGCCACATACCAGATATAAATACTTTGTGCCGAGTACGACATTCATATATTAAGCTACGTAATGACTTTAGCAGCCAGAAACAATACATATTGAAAAGATAACTCCAATTTATAATATTCACAATAAATAAACATGGCATTTCCATGTTTTCAGCTGATGACTTTCAAATAGAGTTTAGTTACAACATGTTACTCACCTTATCTACAACCTTGAGCTGGTCTATAACTTGGCCATTGGGCAGCTTCACATCAGAGGTTGTCTTCACAGCCTCAGGTATGACAACTTCCAACTCCTGGGCTATAACTCCTGTCTCTATGGCATCCTTGTCTTCTATGCCAACCGCATCGGCAAACTCCTCGCTATATTTATAGTTATATAAGGAAATGGCTTGAAGATTCTTCAACTGCTCTTTCGTGTCAACCTGAGTAAAGACAGAAATAGCTGTGATCTACTCAAGACAAGGAGCGTTTGGCGTAACTGCCGCAATGGCTTCCCTGAAGTTGCAAACTCTTACTAAAACATTAATCACTAATATGTAATTATTCAATAACTTCCACAAAAATACGGAGATATGTAAATACAACGTGGACGTTAAAAACAAACTGGTAACTGCAGATTGCACCAGGTCAAATGATTCACTACTTCATTTAAATAATGGAAAGAGCGTGTGCAAAGAACCAGTGGAGCAGAAAAAAGATGTTTTGTATGATCAGCTGAATCTCTTTATAACGCATTACAAGCTCAGTTAAACAAGATGACTTCATCAGCCAATATGTCTCTTCCTTGTAACTTCAAGAAATGCATAAAAAAAGACATAGAGGCCAGTACTGACTTTATGTTACAGTCACTAAGCTGTGTACTGAGTACTGGGTCACCGTTTCACTCATATTTGAGATTAAAAGCTTGAGGTTTGCCCCTGGGATTTGGTGGTTGGGTTTTTAGGTTTGGTAAGAATGTGATTCCTAAGAATTGTTGAGAGTTTTATGAATATAAAATGTCTGCCGTTAAGGAGTTTCAATGTAGCATAGATACATGCACTGCTAGACACGACTAGGCCCTGGCTGAGGGTAGATAAGATGATCACCTGCGTTATATCTTCCTTCACCCTCTTGTCCGATGGCTGCATTATGGAACCCATGACCTTGACATTGCCAGCCACCGTCAACGCCTCATCTGGAGTGTCGGTGTTGATACCTACTTTGCCAGAATGGAACACCGAGTTGGGTGTCTGACCGGGCTGCCATTTTACAGGTTCGGCTTCGCTGTCTTGGAACTGGCCGGGGTTTGATGCCTGCAAGCGAAACAGCAAAGTGATTCGTTAGCTGACTGCCAATTACAAGGGCGGAGATGAGCTGATGTTAAGTGATACTCTCATCAACATAATAGCGTATAAGTCATGCAGCATTGAGATTCAAGTAGATAAAATACTTTTACAAGTTTCAGTTTATGTACACAACAGCTGTGAAATATCAGGTAACTCGTCTCAACGACTAGAATGTGTAATGGGCAATTAAACAAGATTATACACTTGAGTATCGGAAGGGGTGAATGAAGATGCACACTTACTCTGACGATAAGTTTCTCGGAGCACTGTTGTATTATGGGATACTCTTTGCCTTGACTGTGAGCATATATACCGACAACTAGGAGGAAATATCTCTGGTCAGGGTTGGGTTTGCCTCTCTTTCTCATGTTATTTAATGTTGTGTCGGAGAAATGCAGCCGTCCTATGGTTATCTGAATGTAAACCAGACGAGACTTAACGTATATTTCTTAAAAGTACTTGGATTTATTATTACATCAATAGAGAGGAAATAGAGTGGGCAGTGTGGAACTAAAATTAAGAGTGTGGCACACTTTAACAAGAATAGACACTCATCAGTCGAGTATAGTACAGGTTAGTCCAGGTGTCAAAGTGTTGCTATCACTGATTACATCACAACCAGATAACAACGTGTTGAAAAACATCAGTTGGCAGTGTTATCACACACAATCACCTTACTAGGAATGCAATAGCTTGTTCAACAAGCTGTAAATGACCAAGATTATATAGAATCATAGACTGAGGACTGTCTGAGGACAGGGGGCATCTAGACAGCCCCCACAATGACTGTCAAAATGATAGGATAAAGTTTGAGACTAAACTTTGCTATGATACTAGAGATAGTGCTTAAAGTATACCTTCCAGGAGTTCTCCGCATTTGGATGAAGTGGGACAGGGTCAAACTTCCTTTTTGATCGATCAGCTTGAGACTGGTCAACCTGGATCATCTGATTTGGGGCTTCCTCCTAGAAATACGCACTGGTGTACAGCATATGCAAGAATATTGTTTTTTTATAGTATAAACATAGGGTAGAGTGCGGCATATGCAGTAACATACTACATGCCATATAAGTGTGCATACACTGCACCCAGATGAATTTGACAACTAAGTTGGGTAAACATTCCACTACAAAATGGTCCATAAGGTGATGATTAATCATAAATAACTTGAGAAATAAATTTAGAATTAGGAGTGAATAATGCAGACAACATTGTACAAACACCATAGCTTCTAGTAATGGATTTGTTCAGTTATGTACCAGGAGCATGCAAGAGTGTAGGATGGAGTAAAATATAAATAGATGACATTTACGTCAGTGTTGCTATGGTAACCAGCACTCTTCGCTCAATACTCGAACACAAAAGAAAGGCACTCGTACATGTTGTATTCATACTCAATTTTGATTGGCTAAACATAATGCAAGAGCACAATTCGGGGCTCATTACTGATAAACAAGTGCCGAGTTCAAAAAATTGTATACACACATGATATATCCGCACGTAGTCTACATACGTGGAAATATATTATGTGGGTAGAGTAGTTATCTGCTCAATATGTTACTTGGCAATCACAACACTGCTAAGGAAAAAGGGAGGAGACAGTGGTAAGCGAAATGCAAAAATATTCTTTCTACGAGTTGAAGCAAACTATCACTGGGCCAGGAGTTGCTAAGCTGACAGTACCTTTACGCCGTAGAAGTGCATGTATATTCCTTCAACAGGCTTTGGTCCGTCTGGTGTCATGATAAACTGGAAGGAGTCGGTAAAGCTGATGCAGGATGTTATTTGGAAATGATTCTTCTTTTGGCAGACGAAAGCTTTATCGATCTGAGAAAAGTTGAATCCCTTGTCACCATCTAGACGGTACGTGTTGACATTCCTGCAGGAAGAGTTCAGACAAGTTAAAGCCATATTACAAGTATTACGCAATCAATACGCACCCTGATATCTTACAGACTCAACTGTGCCCATTGGGCTACAGAGAACTACTTTACACAGAGTAAGCGCATCTGTGCGAACAGTCTCTAGTTTAATTGTAACAATATTTAGCACAATCTCATTACTATCTATATCCCTCGGGCTACTATTGTCACTAGTTCTGTCCATCTGGTATTCTACCATACAGAAAACTATGATAATCCACCCATTCCCTGGCACACAGCCAGCTGTCTCACCGCCAACAATGTCACACCACTAGCTGCATATCAGAGGCACGAGATTATCTTTTCTCATGTTAATGTGTTAGAAATATTTTTCCTCAAATAGATTAAGAAACTGAGTAAAGCTTCCATGGCTAAATACCAGCAAGGTGTTCTACCAACTTGGTTTACTCCATGAGTGAAGTTGAACAAGCTGCATGGCACGGCAGAGAAACAGTAGCACAAACCTACCAACTGTGGCTAAATAATTTTGAAACTCCCAAAAATCCCTTTACACCAAAACACCATCAAAGAGCTTGTAATTAAAGGTAACTACACAGGAAATAGTTTGGCTGTTGCGCAACATAATCTACATTATACCATCTAAAAGACATTGAAGTTACAGTCTGGATGTCCACCCTTGCTATCAATGCAAAGTGGAGTTAAAGCAGAGTTAGACTATACTTACACTTTCTGGCCCTGGGAGTTGATCAGCGAACACCACGCCTGCTTACAAAACTCTCTCCACTTGATTGGCTGGTAGGAACCTCCATTCAACATCCCAGGTGAAATATCCATAGACTGAGAGTTGCTGTCAGTAGCCTCATAATCACACGATTGTGTGGGGACTGGCATCGGTTGAGGCTGAACTACTAGCAAAATAAAAGTCAGACTAAATGGAGGGAAGAACATAATACAGTGTGTATAAGAAAACTTCTCTAATAAAATTAATTGTAAAACACTGATAACAAGTATTGTTATATTGCCATTATGATGAAAGCTACAACAGTGGACAAAGTTGAGCCAAAGAATAATGAAACCATGAAAATTATAAAACTTAAAGGCAAGAAGTACAAGTTGGCCCACCTGGTTCTTGTTTAACTTGCTGCAAATGCTGCTGGTGTTGCTGCTGCTGCTGCTGCAGAAAGTGGCTGTCTATAAAGGGAGGTGATTCTGACTCATACTTCCTCTTCTTACTACCAGGAAACTGTGAGTGCATGTCTGGGCTGCCACTACACAGAGACAGTAAACAACAGGTGATACAGTGCTATGTCTGGGCTGCCACTACACATAGACAGTAAACAACAAGTGATACAGTGCCATGTGGCCATGAATATTCAAACAGCTGAAGAATTACAATGTTGGAGGCAGAGGCATATCCAGCAGCATATCAAGAGCGGCAGCATACAGTTGCTATTTCATAAGCATGTAGGAGATTCAACTCACTTGAACTGGGGAGGAGGCTCAGGACCTCTGACATACTCATTTGGAACAAGTTGTGGCATAGGAGTTGGTCCTGCGTGTGGTCTCTGCATCATAGCCGCTACGGGTGGGGGTAGTATCTGTCCACTGTTGTGCATTGCAACCTGAAGATATCAGACTACTGGTTAATATTCTGTCACATGTTATATGATCTAATTAATAGCACCAGACATCTAGACCAGGGGGTGATATTGATGCAACAACAAATTTGTAAGATAATCAACAAACGCAATACCTTAAGTATATGAGCTGCACAATGTTGAAATGGAATTAATTATGAAATAATCAATTAATAAAAGGATTAAAATGTGATGCAAATTAATTAGACTGAAAAGTGTAAGCACAGCACAGCAATTTGATTATATACTGTCATGATTCAGAGAAATGCAGTGGTACTGCTGCAGGTAGATGCAGCTAAATCCATAATCCCTGGTTTTGAGTAATAGTAATCCGCCAGTACTAGCCAGGGTGGAAGAAACATGACAGACCAAATCTTCTAATTAACAGAAATTTCTTAAGAAATTCGTTACAACTATTGGAGTATTAGACTATTGAGTCATCACCCATGATTTTACTTTTTCAACTTACAATTAGCAAAACTGATATTTGCCAGAAACTTCTAACAAATATACTGGAACTGAAAAATACAATGCTCCCTCCATATCTCACGGTTCCATTTCTCCAAATCTGGTATTCTACTGTGTCATAAATTGAGGTTTTGGGACCCGAAGCTTAGTGAGATATGGAGGGAGCACTGTGCTTCTTAGTAAAGCATCTTTCTGTGCACTGTATACCAATGTTGTATACACCTAGTCTACCGGCTCTGCAGGACACACTGTGCTAGCTGGTTAGATGGATCAGAAGTTAGAAGAACTAGTCATCAGAGAACTGGTTATTGGAGTTGAAATTTTTCATGATTGAAAATGTGGTCTCCAGCTTCCATGTTATTTGTTTAAAAATGTAATTTCTTAACTACTGCACAAAGACATTACACATAGCAGACATTTCTCCGACACAAGTACATTACTTCTAATAACCAGCACCTCTGTGCTAGACTATTGCCAATGTGCTGAGTCATGTTTTAAAGGAAATTGCGTATTTTATTACAGACTTTATTGACTGGAGGTCTACAAAATATCAACAATTGGTGCTAAAGTATATGTTGGTTGCGAAGGATGGACAGTTGGCACTGTGAACGGTCCTACCTACAAGCAGGTCCACCATCACTAGGTTTCCAAGCTTCGCATTATGCAAATGGAGTTTTCATTTGAAAACAGTTGCATCGAATAGAACAGCAACCACAAACTCATCCGAAGGAGCATACATTTGCATAATGTGAAGGGAGATGCAGGTCTAAGTAACCAACGCCTGTGACACTCACCTGTTGCTGAAGGCGCTGCTGGAGGAGCTGCCGTTCGTGAAGCTGCTGCATCTGCTGATGCTGCAGGTGTTGCTGCTGTAAGATTCGGTTGTGTATATGTTGGTGCTGGCTCATCTCCGCTGGGAAAGAGTTGGCTGGGTCAGGAGACCCCCTCGTATGATACCCGGAACTCTGGTTAGATGTTTCTACAGCAAATGATACACACATATAACGATATAAGCTCGGTGGAATATTATGGTAATGCATACAAAGAGCGGAAGGGCTCAATACCTCATTAATCACAAAACATTCATGTTTAGGCGAAGTATATTATTTGTGTAAAAAATAGAGAGTGGCTGCATTTACTGCTGTGTCTGGTGATTGGTTGGAAAATGTTGGGAAGTATTTTAGGGAGCCTGTCACCAAGAGGTGCCCAGAATTTGTTCTACGTGGAACTAACTATATATATATAGGTAGATCAAGTATTGGCACAAGACCAAGTTTAAGGTGCACTAGGTGTATGTATGATGAAATGGTGAACAGTAAGTTGAGCAGGGAACTCTAAGACTACCCAGATTTAAAGGTACACTCTTTTTGTAAAATCTACTTGAAATATAACTGAGAAAACTTAAATTTTCAATTACAACTTTTTTGGACTCTAATCCAACTTATCCAAAAAGCACATGTGCAGAGTCATAATGTAGAATAAATGAAAGATGCATCAGCTTTTTGAGTTCTCAGCCTCCCTGTAAGGGTAAATTCAAAAGAATACAGATTTACTGGTGGTATGTACTAAGCTAGCCTAGACTCTACCTGAACAGGCTGATGGGGAGAGCAGCTTATTGTTATCAGGAGAATACGCTTCAGAGCCTGAATACGGAGGACTATCCGGCAATCTACAACCGCAATAGTAGAAAAACTCCTGAGAAATATGTTTTGACGGTTATAAACACACCCACTGCACACGTCATGTGGGTTATAAGGCACCAATCAAAATTAAGTGAATAAAAAGTCAATAAGAAATCAAGATGGTAACTTTGTGTGAAACAAACACAAAGAGTACCTAAATACCAGTTTATAATGCACTGTTAAAGTTGATTAGCTCAACATCAAATACTGCATGTGAAATTTAAGTACAGATAGCATCAAATTTCCTTTTTAATCAAAGAGGCATAAGAGAATTACGTGATGATATGACAGACAAGCTGCCCATGATGTCTAGCCGTAACTTACGTATGGTTAGGGACGAGTTTGTCTACATGCGGAACCTGGGGAGACCCCCTTGTAGTCTGAGTGTTCAGAATATCGTCTGGAATGTTGTTGTCAGCATTGTCAAACAGCTCCGTCAGCACGTCAAGTGTATCGGCATCATAGTTCAAATCCCCTACAATGGTAGAGTAGTTATTACACAACGTGAAAGTTTGCATGTAACAATATACTAACCTATTGATCTGTAAAATATACAATTCAACAGAAAGTAATCTCAAAATCAAATATTACACATTATTTCAATACTAGATATATCATAGCAGTATAAAGTTTAAGTTTAGGTAAAGTTTTCAAAAGGACTTGAAAGATTTTCCAAAGTTTATTGATTTCTTAATAAAGATACACATCGAGAAAGCGTTAAAACTTCATTATAATTAAAAAATCCTTGCAACACTAGCCTATACTATAAGACTATGAATATAACTATATACTATAAGACTATGAATATAACTATATACTATAAGACTATGAATATAACTATATACTGTAGACTATGAATATAACTATATACTATAAGACTATGAATATAACTATATACTGTAGACTATGAATATAACTATATACTATAAGACTATGAATATAACTATATACTGTAGACTATGAATATAACTATATACTATAAGACTATGAATATAACTATATACTATGAGACTATGAATGTAACTATATACTATAAGACTATGAATATAACTATATACTGTAGACTATGAATATAACTATATACTGTAGAGTGTAGACTATGAATATAACTATATACTGTATACTATGAACATAACCAAGTGCAGCTCTGACAGTAGTACAATCACCAACTTCTATGATAATTTACGATAAGAAGTCAAATATTGCAATATTCCCACACAACTACTACAACTGAAACACTACTCATCAAACAACATGCTACAACACTACAATACCTGGTTTATTGTGCTTATAAGCAGCCGTGTTACTACCAAACCTAGCAACTGGCAGAATCTCAGCTTTCCAGTGACCATTGTTACCTAGATTCATCATGTGCAGGCAGTCTAACTTATGAGTCGTTATTACACAAAATCAAGTTGAAGAAGTTTTAATACTTGACCTGCTGCACAAAAAGCTACTAGTATATTGAGACTTCAAGGTGAGTGTAGTGGCATTATAGTGAGCATTAGAGGATTATCACTGAATGGTACGGTATTCATAACACCGTGACAAAACACTGATTAATGGCTTTTTTAACTTATGACGTGCATCTATTTAATGGAGTTGCTCCATTTGGTGTTTGCTTCGTCCTACAGCTGCCTCTGTAGCGTAGCAACGTCTTGGTGCATGGAAAGACATTGAATAGCACGTTAGATAGTTTCAGAAACTTGCTAGCTTGTAAGAAGTTACCAACTATTGTAGTTATTAACTCCAACACTACCAACCACTCTTGCTGGCAATTCATAACATTTAAGGAAAATCTTGACTCAAAGATTTTGCCTTCTAAACAACATTGTTAGGGAAGGATTGAATATTAAGGCATCAGAATACTAGTTTAAATTTGTTAGCAATTTAGTACCTAAACTGGGGATTTAAGTTAGGGCCTAACAGACTATATCATACAGCAATTCACGTGCAAGTGAAACACATTGGACTGTTTTTATATCTTGTCAGCAAGTAAGATAAAAAGTAGATGAGTTATACAATTGAAAACACCACAAATTCAGGAAAGAGCTGCTTAGATTAAGATAGAGTGTAAAGTTCGGTTCTTAACTGTTGCCATTGATAAGTAAATTGAGAGGAAAACATCCGCTGTGCGCCTGGTAGAGACAAATCTCTACAACTAGTCTTATCTTTCAAGTGTGCATGTAACAGATAAGGAAAATCTGGACTCAGCATTAACAACCATTGCTACATGACAACATAATAGTAAAAACATCCCCAAATAACTAATTATAATCCATTGACATTTATTGTAGTAAAACCAGTATATTTTTACCACTCATCACAAACCATCTGGTAGACTGATTATACAAGAAAAATTTACTCTAGATAAGGCAACACAAATATGAAAATGAAAGCTACTTCATTTTTAGGAAATGAGTGATAGATTTCCTCTGATCAATCACTACTACTACTACTTGAGTTCCATATTCGTATGTTGCAGTGCCTTGCAGTTTGTCACAAGAATTGGCAAAGCATCAGAACCAAGTTCTAAATTTAACTAATTCCATAGTTATACCACGTTGATCTAGCCAAGGAGAGATGGAAGAAGACTTACCATGTGCAGATGTTACTTCCAGGTAACAACAACCAAATATTTTCACAGTTAGTAACTTCTAAAGATGCAGTACTTAGATAAAACTAGAAATTGAGTACCTAACGGTATGACAAAAACATTGAAAATGAAGTCATAAACTCCATGATTCCTCAAGTCATTCGTACGCAAATACCTTCCATTACGCGATGATTCTCATATTTCAAACAGGATAGAATAGTATTAGAGAGCGAGCTTCACAGTTGAACTATCTTATCATTAATCACCGGGGAAATATAGCCTTTTATTTATTTCCTTGACGGTTTTTGATCAGCCATCTCAATGCAAACCTTACAGAATAAAAACCTTCGTATTTTACAATTTTTTGCCTAAAACTAAATTTTTTACTTTTGAACTTCGAAGAAGGAAGTGCTACATGCTAAAACTTCAGCATGAGATAAAAAGGTTGTGCAGAGCTCATCTGCAAAACTTTTTCTGATTTTTTTTAAAAATATGATTTTTACCAACTTTCATCTGACTTATAACATAAATTTATGCTTTTAGCTGCTTGACTTTGTTTTAAAATTAGGACCCCATAGGTGCAGAATTTGGGACATTCCCCAGTCTATAACCACAAAGTATATATTCTGATTTCCTCATTGCCACTACATCCAGCTAATTAATCTTAGAACTTGCCAGTAATTTGCTGAATAATAACTATATTTAGTAGTGAAAGTATTTTGCACAAGATTTGGTGACTGTTAGGAATAGATACCCAAATTTCTAGTACTCACAGCACAAGTTTACCTATATGAGGGTTTGGTGACACAATTTCTCAAGTGTTAGCAAATAACTGCTTTAAGAAGGTAATTGATGATTTAAATTAATTAAATTGATTGATCCACTGATGTATTGCAAAACATGTGAATACGTGAGGGGCAAAACCTGACACCATTGCTCAAACTAGCACACTTCTATATTTATATTAGCAATTCGGGTAAATTTAGCAAAACCTAGTGATATCAAAAAGTAATAGAAACAATTATTAGACCACACCGGTCTAATGGGAAAAATAACTGCATTGGCATAACTCCCAGAAACCTAAACATCTAAAAGCAAGTCAACAGAATTAGGACCGATAGTTGGTGCATTTATCAATATGGAACTTTAAAATTTAAAAATGTTGACATAATGGAACCGACTTGCCCGAGTTGAAATTAATGGAGTTTGCTATAATAAATAAATGTCAGTAAATAAGTACATAGCTCACTAACCACCCATAATATACTAATGAGAAAAAAGTCTGAACAAATTCTCAGAAGTTAAATTGTTTTGCCAGTGTTTAGCAATTAATATATAATGACTCCCCAAGATTTCAAGGCAATATACAGTAAATTTATATTAAAAGTATGCTAATTTGTGTGATAACCTGCTAAAGTATTTCCAATGCAGAATTTAAGAGCAGAATAACCAGGCTTTAGGAAGATCATTGGAATGCTGTGTAGAATAGTTTATTCTGTATAGCATGTTGTATTCTGTATAGAGTGGTATATTCTGTATAAAATGTTGTATTCTGTATAGCATGGTGTATTCTGTATAGCATGTTGTATTCTGCATAGAATGGTGTATTCTGCATAGAATGTTGTATTCTGCATAGAATAGTGTTAGACCGAACACAATGACCATTGAATACATACAAAAGCAAGTGCCAGTCTCTGCTTGGCATGTGCTTGCAGTTTGCATTGTGACAATAGAAATCAACTCCCTTTACTTGCCTTCATTCATCTACAGCCCCACCAAATAGTTACAAGAGCAAAAAACAAACCTAGTTAGCATAATATGATCATCACCTATCCAGACATGCAACTACATAGTGTAGTTCTAAATCTTACCAACCATCAATACTCCACAGGGTGCCCTGTGCCCTTTGAGAACCTAAATTTAATACTCAATAAAATCTTGAGCTGAAAAACTCATTGTCCTGATTTTTTACCAGATTTGCTAGTTTATAGTGACAATAGACAACAAATGTTATAATTATTCACGAAAAACCACAATTATTATCATTTAGAATTGATTATAAAACTGGTGGCCAGCCAACTGTGTTATTTAAAGTATTCCTAGCAAAAGATTTAAGCTGATTATGCATTAAATGCCAAATATAATATTATATTATTATGCATTAAGCACACATCAAAAACCTCTACTGTCAGAAACTGGACTCAAGTATGAACTACTTAAATCCTAATATAAGAATCAATAGCTGACATTATTTACTAGCTGGGTATGAATCACATAGTTAACTTGATGAAATCAATTTTTAAACAAATTTAGCAACTTTAAATGTGAAAATAAACTCACCAATATAAACCCATAAACATCAACATTAGTATACTATATAATTACATGTAACAGAAGCCGATGCCAACAATTGATAAAATTAGACAGTTTGATCACTTTCTAACACAACATGCAGTTGACCAGAGAAATACTAAAAATATTACAATTACACTCAGTCATTGTTATTATCATATTTCCAGTCTGATTATAGTGATATTTCAATTCTGATAATACTAGCATACAATACTAATTACAATAAATCTCATGATACTATACTAATATTATGGCTACTTGTGTTCACTTATTAGACTTCGCTTACTTACCTCTAGCTATAATATATGCTAACTCTAAGCCTAGGGCCACACGGTGCGTATTTTCGCATGCGAAAATTAAAATCACAAGTAGCAAAGGTGTCCACTGTAGCGTCAGTGATGCGTGATAAATAAAGCTTTCATTTTTAAATCGCACTCGCTTTCAATAAAACGCAATTTACTGGAATATAGCACTAAATGAAGAAATTGGGCTCGCTGAATAGCTAGGCTCGCTGAATAGCTACCAGCCAATTAGGTGACGGCGACAGAGACGATTCGCACTTGCGTTGAAAATGCAGAGCGACAAGTGCGAAGGTTTTCTCAACGCGCACAGTGGACACCTTTGCTACTTGTGATTTCAATTTTCGCATGCGAAAATACGCACCGTGTGGCCCTAGGCTTAGTCATTTTATAACTAACCCTTCTAACAATAATATATGCCCAGTAATATAACATACAATCTCAACCACATAACCATAGCCATGACTATTATCATTATGGTGCAGTAACACTGACTGTCACTACAAAGGTTACTTCAATTGCCATTCTAAGCAAATAATAATTATACTAGAACTAAATTACTAAAAGATTAATGAAAATTACCAGGTCTTATAATTACTACTGCTATGTAGCTATGCTATTACTCTACTTAAATCCTATACCAATAAGAAGCTTATTTCTAGTTGTTGAGAGTAAACAATTAGTTATACTAAAACCCCAACACACAGTGATAAATGTCTGGAGTACTTGAAACTTCTCAACTTAATATATCACTGACTTAACTTTATTTGCAAATTAGTTGATTTGAACCAAAATTGGGCAAGTCAAGCCAAGGTCCAAAAACCGCTAAATTTATATTTTGATCAAATTTTTGAGTCTTAACAATCTAAGATTGGTTTTATTTATTATAGAGATTTATTGAATTTTAACTATTATTTCAAAGCTAATTATTTTTAATTTCATCAGTATTGACACTTTATAGATAAATATCAACTTATAAACAGCTTAAACTAAGGCTAGCATTTTATTTTGGAGCTGCTTAATAGATGCTGAACTACCACCAAATTCGGTTAATTAGGCTACATGCAACATTATATCTATATAAGAATTTGATTTAAGTCAATGATTGAAATATTTTGTCTGGTCCATGACTTGAATTGTTAGCAACTGACTTGACTAGCCATTAACTTGACTTAAATTTCTAAATTTTTTCCGGTACAGTTTCTAGATAACCTACTACAAAACCCTGTAGTTACTAGCTAGTATTTAAAGCTACTTTTTTTTCTTCTCTACATGTTCAAAATAATTGTAGTACTATCACAATAAACTAAGAACTATCATATTCATCAGCCATATATGGTCTTATATTAATATTGTTAGTATCACTACAGTGAAAAAATGCTTAACACTTATGCTAATAGGAACACTTGTCGAAAATTGAGTTGATTATAACTTTAACTAAATCTGGTAGCACTAGACAGATAGCCCTGCCCATAGTATCACATTACTATTAGTAATAACTTGGTTTAAATCAACTACTCTTATAGCTATCTGCAAGTTTAAAATGAAGATCAATGATAATGTGTCAACAACATTAATAGCAATATAATAGCAATCATTGATGTATTGAATTTCACTTTGAGTGATACTGATGGAATGATAGTAATGATAGTGGTGAAATTCAGATTGATTTTGAGTAAATAAAATCAGTAAACATTGGCAATCAAATTAAATATCACAACAGTACTCAGTAGTCTTAAATTTCAATTTCAGTTAGACTTCATGTATTGCTTTTACTTTTAGTTCAACTATTTCCTATGATAATGATAGCTTAATTTAAGTTGATCGTAATGAATTAATGCTTTAACTTTAAGGCAACTGCAAGATGTGAAGTTGAACTTAAACTTAAAGTTAATAATAATATTTATAATTATTGTTATGATTGAGTTTGACTAAAACTAAATTCTAACAATTCCCTCAAGGCTCAAAGTCACACTGACTCGGAGTCTAAAAGTAAATCACAATCAGTTCACTACTTCATGCCAATCACTCCCAGTGAAAGTTAATAAGTCAATCGTTATCCTTCATTTCAACGTCAATCATAATCACAATGAGTATTACTATCGCGATCTGTGAGTATCACTATGAGTATGAGTGACTCCGTAAATCACTAGGAGTAGGTGTAACTTTAACAGTAACACTATCGCTATGACTAACTGTATCACGAAGTGACTATCAGTATCAGTATAACTGTATAAGAATGCTGAATGAGTATCAGTATCAGTATGCCAATCTAAATAACAATGAGAATTATAATCACAACTTGACTATCACTATGAGTATGACTATGGGTGAACTATGACTACCACTATGTGAATCAGTGAATGCATACTCATACTCAGATCTATCAGTATGACTATGAGTATGAGTATCAGTAAGAGACTGAAAGTGAGTATGATACTCATACTCACCCTCAGTCTCATACTGATACTCATAGCCATAGTGATAGATCAATTAGACTTAGTATAACTATTACTATTAGTAAGTGTTACTATTAGTATTAGTATTAGTATTACTATTACTCAGTATTAGTATTAGTCTTACTGCTATAGTCATAGTGTTACTGCGTTAGTGTTACTCATTTTAGCATTTACCTTTAGTTTTAGTTTCACCATTTTAATTTGTAACTACTAAACTAATAATAATATTACTATTACTATTAGTATTAGTATTACTATTACTATTAGTATTACTATTACTATTACTAATTAGTATTAAATAATTAATAAATACTAATACTAATAGTTATACTTATACTTAGAGTTAATGTTATACTAATACTAATAGCAATACTAATAGTAATAGTAATAGTAATACTTATAGTATAAGTATTACTATTACTATTAGTATTACTATTAGTATTACTATAGTTTAACTATTACTATAACTATAAGTATAAGTATAAGTTATACTTATACTTATACTTATAGTAATAGTTAAACTTAATGTTATAGCGATACTTACCTAAATTTGCTTCAATAACCTGATGATCATATGCATACTGATCCATTTGAGATGTTTGGTGTCGTCCCACAACCTTAAAACATAACTGTATTTAATGTATTGAACTCAAAGTATGCGATGTTTCGTGAAATTTTGTTTTTAGCTTCTTGAATATTTGTTTACTCACGTTATTTTACTTGTCTCATATAAGATATTATGCGATTGACGTAAATAGAGCATATCTGCGCTTCTTTGTTTTACTTCGTACTCTTTCAATGTTTTTATTACTAACTAAAGGGCTTAACAACAGGCAACATAAACCTAAACGTAACGTCATGTCATCAAGCTGAAAGTTTGCAGTAGAAAACATTTATTAAAGCAGACAACTCTATTGACTAATTGAGCCGGTGCTGTCGTCTTTCACTTATGTATATAATTATACAATATGCATGCATTTATTGAAATGTTCTATCCAATACCACATAGATATAGTGGTCATAATAATACTAAAGCTCTGATTGGAAACTTCTTTACAAAATAAATGGTTTTGAAATATAATTAATAATTTAAACATACTATTTTAACTTATTTTTGCATTGCAATTACTCTACCGGTGTAGCAATAGTGACTTAGCATTGTATTATAATAAATTATATGAAAGAAACATAGCAACTTTGAACAATTTTGATGCAAGTGACAGCACATTTCAATCTATAACAATTGCTATCCATGTTAGAATTTTAGGACAAAAGAGTTTAGCTCAAGACATATATGCAGCATTTTATTTATTAAATGCTTTAGGTATAGTTATATAATAATGTTATTTCCCATCAGCCATTTTTATGTGTCCGGGTTGAAGTTCTCCAAGTGCGCTATTGGGTACGATCTATGACACCTCATTGAACATTTATATCCAATGAATTGACTTGAATGTCTATCTCTCCAATAGGAGCCCATCGCAACTTTTTTTAATCAAGCAGTGCTGGAACCTCGAACATTTGTAAAAATGGCTACTATTTTACGTTACAAAGTGTGTCTAGGAGGTTAATGAAATCCCTTGAAGCAATATAAAGTTGATGGTCACTGAGGGCACCGTGGTTGGAATCCCGAGTTTAGAGTTGGGAGTTTAAAGTTCAGACGAAGATGTTTAAACAGACACTGCAGTCAATGATTCCCAACTTTGTGCTGCTTCTAGCAATTCCCGATCCTAAACTTATGATAGGCAATTCATAAGTTATTACAACTCGAATAAGTTATTGCAGCAAGGTAGTTTTTACAAACAGATATATTGTTTGAATTTACACATTCTTTAAGAAAAACAGAAAATAACATGAACCCTTGCAGGCTATAGCCAAATGTGTAGCGTAAAAATAACTCATGTAGCTAATAGCGAGTTTCCTATCAACCTTTCTTTTTAGAGGTCAGCCCCGTGATGGTAGTGAACAAGGGTCACCTAACACTGCAAGGATTTGGACCTCATTTTGGTAATATTTTCCCATAATATGTAGCTCAAAGAATATGTGATTAAAAAATTTCTAATACAACTACCTAAAAATAATTGGAGAGCTGCTGCAAAAAGAGCCATAAGTTTAATTTGCTAAACTTTGAATACGGTATATATTATGTTATAATATTTGGAAAACTTATACATGGCTATCATTATTGCAATTTACAGTACTTCATTACTTATGCTGTCCATGAAATGATGTTCAAGTCTAACAATAATAAATATCTTGCATTTTCATTTTAACAGCAATCGGTTGATAAGTTTAAAGGTCAACCAATCAGATGATGGCTTACAACTTGCCAGAAAGAAAGATGCTGTCTGTTCATGTATATCTTACCTCTTGACATTTGCTTACTGCATGTATAGGTGATATGAGAGAAATGGAAATGTGCTTAGACTGTGCATCAAGAGTGGGCCATCAAGTGTAAAGGTAAATATACTACTATAATATTTAACAAAATGTACTCCCACTAAGCAAACATTTGCAACAAAAATAATGTTTATTGAGTATTATCCTTGTGATTTCCAAAAGAATAAAAAAATGTTTTTTCATTTGTTTGCCTTTGCTTGTTTAAAAAATTTTTATTCACAAATACAATATATTAGCCTTATTTGGAAGGTTTTTTTTCCGATATACATGAAGTAATACTGAAGTTGTGAGTTTGTTGCTTCATAAATGGCATACAAAAACCTAACTGGTGCCTTCAATGGTCAGTCTATTGTTGTTTCTTTCTTGTCTTAGAATAAAAATTATTGCTTAAAAATCATTTTTTTTAAATTCATAAATTTTAAATTCATCATTTAAAAATTACCAGAACTCAGTTTATGTTCTCTTTATTATTATTTGCCGTTGGAGTTTTACAAGACATCTATATATATATGTCATAGAAAATACTTTTGATAAATAAGCAGTTAAGTTTCATGATTTTATACCTATGAATAAAAAGATAGTAGCTGCTTTAGTAACATGCATTCAAAGGAGCTTGCTTTGATTATTGTCATACATAATTATTTTCTTCCTTTGCAGCTCAGGTGATGGAATAAATGCTACGTTAAGCTCCCTAAAATAGGCAATATATTAAAGCACTATGATTGGGGAAAAAATAAAAGGCCACCTATACCAAGCTTGTTTCACATATCAGACTGCTAAAGTCGTGCAGATTGAATCAAAGTTTATTGGGCTGCTTTACCACGTTATACTAGTAGGTCTGCTTATTTCAGTAATTGTGTGGATATTTATTCTCAACAATGGTTATCAATATGTGGACCATAAGCACAGCACCAGCTCTACCAGTAAAGTCAAAGGTGTAGCTTTGAGCAGTTCATCAAAAAACAAAAAAGCAATTTGGGATTCGTCTGATCTGTCAGGAATTCCTGGAACAAACGGAGCTTTTTTTACTGCTACCAATATCATAGTTACAAATGAACAAATGCATGATGAATGTCCCGAATCTGAAAGGATTGGGTATACGGATTGTGACAGGGATGAAGATTGCAAGCCAATATTTCAGCCATATCACTTGGGTCATGGAATTTCTACCGGAACTTGTAATACAAGCACACATACTTGCATGGTATCAGCTTGGTGTCCTATAGAAGATGACAGTGGTGCTACATCCGGCAAATATTCCAAGCTAAAATACACAAACAACTTTACTGTTTTTATCAAAAACAATGTTTATTTTCCGTTCTATGATAAAAGACGAAGTAACCTAGTAGAGGACCTTAATACCAGCTATATTAGATCTTGCCTGTACCACCCAGTCAAACATCCATATTGCCCAATTTTCAGATTGGCAGATATCGTTGGTATGTCAGAAACTAAAGAGTATGAAACTTGGAGGGTAAATGATGAGCTTTTTGAGGCAATGACTTTAAAGGGAGGTATAATAGGTATCACTATCATATGGGATTGCAACTTTGACTACGATGAAAGGCAATGCTTACCTGCATACAAGTTTGAGCGGCTAGATAGCTACGAGGGCAATGACATTTCTCAGGGGTATAACTTCAGATACACTTCTCACTACACTGAAGATGATGTGACCAAAAGAACTCTGGTGAAAGCTTATGGAATATTATTTGTAGTTCAAACTGAAGCAACTGCTAGAGCCTTTCATTTGCAAACATTCTGTTTGAATGTGGGATCTTGTCTGGGAATATTTGGCTTGGCTCCAATACTAGCAGAGCTTATATTACTCCGTATTCATAAAAAGAGATCTCTGTTTGCAGAAAGAAAAACTGAAAAAAGTGGTGCTATTAAGGATTTGTTGACTGAACTCAAAGCTTTGCGGGAGAAATCTGATGAGCCAGTTGAAGATGACTGTGCATAAGTAAGAGAAGACAATCGCCATATTAGACAAAGTATTTCAGCAATGGTAGTATTAGGTAGTTTGAGTAATTGTGTCTTTAGCAAGCATCTGTGTATAAACTATATAAGTCAGCACTACGTTATGAAACACTTATTTTATTTTCTTTTATAAATATTTAAATGTTCAATCACAGATATACATGTAAAGTGTAAACAACACATATAATAACTATTACTTATGGGCGATGCATGAAAAATGCTGCAAAGAAGTAGAAACCTATAAGATGTAAAAGTATTAGTGTATTACCTTTTCTAATTATGCCATATTATTAATCATATTATAATAGAAATATCAAGTTCATAAATTTTATAAACACACACATTACATAAATATTATGCAGCTGTAGTCTGTACAGCATGCCAGTGTAAACCATAGACCTAATCTGGAGGCATTTATAATAACATTTGGGGATTATATGCAAATATTTAGCAGAAGAAAACCTACAGATTATATTCTTGCAACTGCAGCAGTGAAATGCCAGCAGAGCCATAAATTCTAATATGTATTCATGTATATACTGGCTATGTATACCTGCGTATAAGACCTGTTGGCTTACAATTTATATGTGAATAAGTTTTGAAGCATTTTAAAATTGTTTCCAAATCTCAGCTGAACCACATAATATTGGTCTAATAAAGCTTTTAGTTTGCTATTATATTTTTCAAGTCAAATTACAATAAAGACACTGGGCTGCAAATAAAAACATAGGTTGCACTATTATAAAGATTTGAAATACAAAAAGCTCGGACTCATTTACTGAGGATGCTTAATACAGATGACAGTGTTTGCACTTCAACCAGCCCGGCTCTAAACACTTGATATATATAACATCTAAAGCCTGCAGAGTACTACAGTATTATATAACTAGTCATCTTGTTTTACAAGTGTTTTGTTCTGCACCCACTTCAGAAAATGTTGGTGATGTGAAAGTAAAAACTCTCAATATATTGAGGATGTCTGCTTCAAAAATATTTACAAGCTATTGGGCTAAAAATCTGACCAGTTAAAGCAAATAGCAAAGCTGTGCAGTAGCTTGACATGTGCTTATGTCTAGTGAAGCTGGAGACAATCATACACAACCAACTACACATACACTTATGTCTTACTAAGGCCATAAAAACTTAAGCAACATTGTGCAAATATTTTGTATCATTTATTATTTACATAAAATATGTAGTATATGTAGGCATGTTCTATACAATTTATTGCAAAATATATGTTATCTTATTGGAAGAAAAAATATATTAAAGCAAATAGAGTGTTTAAATTAATTGGCTAATATTATGTAGCATACGCTCCATGTGTCTACTCATAGCTCTATCGTGCTAAGTTCCAGTATTGTCCACGGATAGTTACTAGACGTTCAGTCTGCAGTAGCAAGATAGTGGTATCAGCAATGATGGGAGTTGTCAGGACTTCACTGCTACTATAGCCATGTTTCTTGGAGAAATTCTAGGATCAAATACTGGAACCAAACTGCTAGAGATACCTGAATAAGAGCAAATTACAAAAGTGATCTAATAGCTTTGTATTGTTACTGTGCGCGTGTGTGTGTGCTCACGAGTGTGTAATATAACAGAATTTATTGTTATTAATTGCAATAAATTGTGTACTCAAGTAATTTTTTCCAATTTTGCACTTAGTCCACACTTTAAGTAATACAAAGAAAAATATACACGCTCAGTAAAATGATCGATGAGCTCCCACAAGCAACTAATCCTTGTAAACAGAGCTCTGGTTACATAAATACATACCGTGTTCCCAGAGATAGAGCACCCTGTCTATGAGTATATAGGCTTCCACCAGTGGAGCTAAGGCTAACCGGACAGTATACGCCCCGACTACTGCCCGCCAGTGAGACTCTATTAGTGATTCACACTCTTCAATCTCACTAGATGTGACGTCATATTCCATACCAAGACGCTTGAATGCTCTCTCCGCATATCTACAGAGTGTAAGTTGTGGAGTTCAAATTACATTTAGTCACAACATCTGGCACAGGATTGCATAAATACATTCAATAGCAACTTCTATAATATATACTATAAACTTATATGATATATGCCTCTATATTATATATACACTCACTCTTTAAATGGTAATTGTTCAGAGCTCTTTATTTTCAACCTTCTGAACTGAATTTGTGATTTTCTTTTCCTTCTATAAAGTAAAATCTGCAAGGCAGCCCTCACTACATGTCGTTTAAGACTTGGTTCAGAGGCTAAAACAAATACACCTACATTACTACACTACTCGACTACATTACTACACTACATTACTACACTACTAGACTACATTACTACACTACATTACTAGACTACATTACTACACTACTAGACTACATTACTACACTACTAGACTACATTACTACACTACTAGACTACACTACTAGACTATATTACTACACTACTAGACTACATTACTACACTACTAGACTATATTACTACACTACCAGACTATATTACCACACTACTAGACTACATTACTACACTATTAGACTACATTACTACACTACTAGACTACATTACTGCACTACTAGACTACATTACTACACTAATAGACTACATTTCTACGCTACAGTACTGCATTACTATACTAAAGCATTACATTACACCACCTACTTCTATATATAGAGCAAGGCTTACTTTTGAACTTTACACAAACAGTTTGAGTATGAAGAAATAACATAAAAAGAAACTTTTTTCTACTGCATTATGCTGAATTATTTTGTACAAAGCACGAACATATGAAATATAGTGTGAATAACAATTTTCTTATTTCAAAACAACTATTTTAGTAAAATCAGCTACAAAAACTGATACAAGCCAGCAGAGTGTTTTGTATTTATGTTGAGCAACAGGTAGGTAATACGTAGATCACTCACCTAGCAGCCTCTGTCTATACTGTGATATAAAGTGACACCCCATCTCTAGAGACTCATACGAACACATGTTACGGTAGTGTGGTAGTGATCTCACGAAACCACTCATGGGAAACCCACTGCGTTCCTTGCTGCAGGCAAACAGAACAAAATTCAGTCAATTCAGCTACAGGAAGTTGATGACTCATAGCTGATGGGAGTGAAATGATATCTAGTTTCATAGTTAGTGTTACTATTGGCGAAGAAATCAAATGAAAAGAACTTGATACTTTGTTAATAACAAATAGCATATTCATATTAATAAAATGTTCTATATTAAATATTATTACATTACAACTCAACATTTTAGACTACAGCTTTGTTTCACATTAGTACAGCCTTCAGGTCTTTAAAATGGAATGTTCAAATTAACTATTGTATTAATGCTAATGTCTCACAGCTCACATCATTTAAATACACAAGCAAAATTTATGTCTGTGTCTGCATACGATCAAAAGTCTGTGTTTATTTAGGTTTACACACCTTTTAAATATGCTTTAGTAAAAACAAAAGTTTTTACTATTGCGAAGGTGTGGGCCCCGATACTCTGCTCTGTGCTGATGAGGGGACAAACCCCGAAACAGCTGCTTTACACAGACCGAGATATATATATATATATATATATATATATATATATATATATATATATATATATATGTATATCTCGAATACACAAAGTTGAAAAGAGATTGTTAGATAGAAAACAAATAAAATAATAGCATACCTGGTTGAGCTGGTCTGGGAACACGAGAGTTTCATATAACAGCAGCTAACAGAAGAAAGAACTTTAGCACAAGGTAGGCCAGCAAACACTCTAATAATAGTGGTAGACAGGTCACCACAGGCGTGCAGTCCACTTAGACATACGGGCTCTTCTACCAGATAGTAGTATACAGGTGTGTGAATCAATATATATCTTATTATATTTAAATAGAAAAGTATTGCAGCCATAACACGAGTCATGCAGATATATTGGTACTAGTGACAATGTACATATTGAAAATCAGATTGAAATAGTCAGCTTTGTCTTGATTTGGTCTAATACAAAATGATCAGGCTAACATAGCATGAAATCATTTATGATTATAATTGATTCAGTATTCATGCTTAATACAAGAGAATATAATTCCGAAATCTGAAACCATTAAGCCTTTCATGTGCAGTTTTAGAATAAATTATAGCAATTGGTATTATGCACACAATCAAGAGTACCATACTAAGTTTTAAGGAAGAAAAAGCTTAGCTAATATTTTGGGTGTGACAATGCACTGAGGAAAGTGTACTAGAACATAAGAAAGTAAACTATAGGTAGGAAGAGTATAGTAAGAGTTGGGTGGCTTTAGTTAATTTCAGGTAAAAGTTAAAAATGGAGATTCTTTTCAACTTAATTTTCTAACAGTTGACAGCTTAAACAATATTTTTTGTCAGTAAAAATCACAAAATTAACTGAATCGTAAGACAATTCAAAAACTTATATTAACTTTAAAATTATTGGAAAGAATCTCCACTAGAGAGAAGAGCACACTCTACCACTCACCAGCACAGTTAGAAGTAGCACGGGGGTAACACTGAACACCCTGCTTGGATAGTTTAGAGAAGGCACCACTACTAACAGCTTGAGAGCTGTAACTGGTTAGCAGGTTTCTATTACTAGCACAATACAAGCTAGCATCAAACTCATTCATCAATGTAGTCCAAGGTAAATCAAACGTAGGCAAGTCTGTTGTTATACCTGCACTGCAAACACTAAGTTGAGATTGAGATGAATCACAGTCTATTAGCATATTAGTCATTTTATTGGACAGATCTGAGAGCATGGACGTAGCAGTAGGTAGACGAGAGTTGTCTTCACATGACGTATCCTGAGTTAGCAGTTTTATAAACTCTTCTGTGGTAATAGAAGATTCTATCCAATGAGAAATGTGATTAGGTTGAGCAACTGCGCTTCCGTCTAGCACCTGGAATTACATCTTGATAAATTACTTTACTGACAAATTTAATATCTATTCTGACTATTTTACAAAACTACTTTGAAGTAGTCATCTTACAACTAATTCATAAAATAAGAAAGAGATGATTTTAATGAGTTAGCATATATAGCAAACAAATTTAACTATGACCAATATTTTCAAACATGACTAACATCATTTTTGTGATATGAAATTGAAAGTGACTCCACTTACATTGTGTTTTGTCATTAAAGATTCGGCTCGTCTAAAAAGAGAGTTTATGAGAATTAGAATATATTACCATCAGTCATAATTCTCAACCAACCTATTTATATCATTGTGATGAACATATTATATGTAATATGCTATACAAGAAGGTCTACAAAATTCACCATGTTCATTGACAATGTACAATATAACAGGCTAACAGCAGGCTAAAACAACCATTACATATCCTTGTCATGTCACTAGTCAATATTATAGAGCCTCAAGCCAAACTACTTACATTATCAGCAACACAATAAGCAGTCTGTGAGGTGATTATGAAAATAAAATAAATAATACATTACCTCAAATAAAATGCTAACAATAGCAGTGCATTTTTTAAAAACTATATTAATTGTAGTAGCCCCAATGGCATTGTTAGTAGATGCATTATTAGAGAGTAAAACACACAATTTGAAGATAAGCAGTAAGAAATACAACCAATAATTAATCAATACTATAGCTAATTGCTATCTATGCTTAAACAAATAAATCAATATATTCCATTTATAAATCCAATGAAAGGTAAAAGTCAACTTGACTATTTTCATTACCTTACAATCTAATAAATGCCTTTCAACTACTATACAAACTTCTAAGATAATTCTAGGCTCAAACTTTTCTAAGTAAAAGCATAAGCTAGACACTGTTTTTGTCAGAATATTGCTACAAAGTGCTATGTTACTTAAAGTTGAATATTCCTGCAGTAACTTTTGAATCACTATTACCTCCTTTCATATGACACTAAATATACATATAGCTATACTATATTTGTTCTCCTATACTTTACATAACCATTAGCTAACACATGGAAATCCTAAATTAAAATTCTAGTATTAACATAGCTGATGACTAAAGAAAAATAGATCACACTACTTCCATCCCACAAATAGAAAGTTAAGCACATTCACTTCCTGCATTTCACAACTTCCTGCATTTCACAGGAAGTCGCCATAAATAGCTGTACAGCACTCCCTCCGTATCTCACTAAGCTGCGGGTCCCGAAACCTCAATCCCTGGCATAGTAGAATACCATATTTAACTCACGGATCTGTTGAAGTTGGCCATGTTGTCCCTATACACACATACATAAGTCACAAAACGGGTGTCCAAGCCCTTCTTGTGACCTATGAAAGTTTGTGAGATATGGAGGGGGCACTGTACTTACACACAGTACATTACATGGTGTAGAAGTTACCTGTCCAGTCTCTGGGCTTTGGGGGAGTGAGAATCTGTAGCCTCAACAGTCGTGACTTTCAGGTTTTTGTTATAGGAAAGAAGTCGGGAGAGGTGCCCTAGCCCCGCCCCGATATCTACAACTCTCTCACACCCCTGGCTTTTACACAATATAGACAGCATCTGGAAATATAGGACCTACACTGTATATCATGCCGGATATCTCATATTAGCAACATAACCATTTATAATGAAATATGTGAGTAAACAGATTTTCTTGTTGGATCAATCAGATACGGCATAGCAGAACTATTCCCAGCAGAATACTAGAACTTGAAACATTACTACTCATGATAAAATATTGATACATCCAAATGAGCCTCAAAGAAATTATTGTTTTTAGTAACGGAATTTGAGAACCAAACTTTTATTCATATTCGAATTAAGAGTTAATCAATAAAACACAATATTTCAACGCTGTCATACTATTTATGTTACCATGCAGTTAATCAGTTATGTTATTTATGTTATGAGACTGTTTAGTTTTATTTTGTATAATAATTTATCAGTCAACCAAATCAAACATGGTGAATCCGCAAGACCGACTTTCTCGATCAAAAAACAAGTCCTTCGTGTTATTTACAAAAATTACATAATATAATCTACAACAAACTCGATGCATGCTCCTAATACGAATGAATCTCGTTTATATAGTTGAGCAGTTCATTCTCACAAAAATCATTTCAGTTTGAAGCATATCTAAAGTCAGTATGCATTATTTACTAAGTAGTTAAATATAGAATTTATGATTGTCCTTTTTTTCAGAAGAAAAAAATTAAAACTGCTTACTTCTGCAAGAAGGTCAACTTCATGCTTCTTCTTTGCTTTCACGCAAACTCGGAAATATTTTTCTAGTGAGCCGCCAAACACAGTAGCTCCAAGTGACTCATCTGCCACGACTTCGAGCTTTTGATTTAAACTCAGACTGCGACACAAAGATCGAAAGGCAATCATCGAAAGAGGCAGAACAGCACCCGACCTACAAGAAGTTAAACTGTTAGAAAACGTTTCACGGTTCAAAAATCCAATTGAAAACTTGTCTAAAGACACATCAATGCTGTATGCAGGTTTACCCACATATAATGAGACTCCATCACAAGTTAAGACTTTCATGTTCTCTTCTTTTTTATCAAATACAAAAGAAGTTTAAGAAAACATAGACTATATTATGTTACGAGTTACGAGTTGACACATACACTGGTGTAGTTTCCGCTGCCTTCGCATCATCACCTTGACTAGAATCCGATTGCCAATCTGGCAATAAACTTGCTAAGTCATTCAGACTTCCATCTTTCAGGAGAAACTCACTAAACGAAGAGGGAAACTTTTTCTCTAAATCTAGCGTAAAGTAGTCCTAAAATGAACAAATCAAAGAACTAAACTATGCAGCTAAATTTACATTAAAATCCAAGTATATCATGATTTTCATGATTAACTATAAATAACTAAATGATTAAACTATGAAGTAACGCATACTATGATGTGAAACCAGAAAACAATAATCAAACTGCCTCTTAAACTATTTTTGAGACTATTCCAGAAACTATATTTCCCAATGTTGTGGAACCTGGTTAGTAAAATATTTTTGAAATATGGCAGTTTCTAACTTTTTAAATTGTTCATATTTATATTTTATATACACTACTGCTATCTCATTTCCTTAATTAACAACTACTACTTATGCTAGATAAATTTTACTCACTAAATACCCATATGCAGAATGCGACTATATAATAGTTATAGAAGAGCAGTGATTATAAGCAAACACAGGTCAACATTATACCTAGACTGATTACATCAACAAATTGCATAAAGAGATATATGTACATATGTATTATATTGATCATATAATCAAGTACTTTAAGTGAATTCAAACTGATTCAAATAACCTGAGTCGGATTTGGCAAATTCTGGTTATTGCCGTAAGTTTACTTGCTGCAACCAAAGTATCAACTTGTCAAAAGTTAATACTTCCTGCCAATTTTTTTGTTCTAGATGCTAAACATTGATACTAATGCAGTTTGCTATACATAAAAATTGTGATATATATATATATATATATATATATATATATATATATATATATATATCTCTCAATCTGTGGACAGCAGCTGTTTCGGGATTTGTCCCCTCATCAGCACAGAACAGAGTACCATGGCCCACACCTTCGCAATAGTAAAACTTATAGTTTTACTAAAGCATATTTAAAAGGTGTGTAAACTCAAGCCAGAGTGCTCAAGTGACTCTAGGGGTCACCTAGGAGTCACGAGCATTGCAAAATTCTAGCAGCTTGAGTTTGTGACCATGGTGAGAGTGCTCAATCATTTAATGTCATTGCTGAGCATTAAATATATATATATATATATATATATATATATTGACTATTACTAAAACAAATAGCCAAAACACCTCAACATGTTTTAAAGACCATGCGCACACCTTGCACAACTTAATGCCCATACCGTAGTGTAGGAGTTCATCAACCAGCTGTAGTTACACAGAAACCCGTCAATGGTTCTTAACTGTTTTTTCAAAGTGTAAACACTCTGGTAGGTGAGACTTGGAAGCGCCATTTATCGATTTCTAATCTGACTACTTTTTACTTTCACGCTTTCTTAGTGTGTCATTTAGATTATAGATTTCATCCTGTTGAAAAGATTAATCAACATATATTATAACCATATAACAACATTGTTATAAAATAAGTAGTACTTCAATGTAAGATATAATATGGTAATAAAATGTTTGATGGAAAAGTACAAAAGTATCTTAAAAATATATTAATAGTTATATATTTTACAACTAAAGAGTAAATAATAGCTATAAGATTTAAAGATAAAACTACCAGTACTATTAATAGTAATACTAGTTGAGTGAGTAGTACTAGCAGCAGCAGCAGCAGTAGTAGTAGCCACTAGTAGGAGTGCTAGTTGAGTGAGCAGTATCAGTAGTAGTAGTGCTAGCAGTAGTACTGCTACTAGCACTACTACTGCTGCTACTGCTACTACTACAGGACTACTACTACTAATAGTAATACATGTAAAATAACTAAGCGTTTAATTTTCCACCCCAAGTCTAAGACTGATATTCGATTACAACTCATAAAACTGAGTTCATAACTAATACCAACAGTATTACTATTACTATAAGCATAACTATTAGTAAATGTAATATAGTTTTTACCATTAAGTTAAGTTTACCTTTCACTTTGACTTTCAGTCTGAGTGTCAAGTCAAAGACAGTGGCATAGTATTTTAGACTTAGTAATAGTAATATAACTATGACTCAGACTATGAGTATAAGTATCAGTACGAGTCAGGAATAACACTTACACTAACAGTAACTAACAGTAACTGTAAGAGTAAGACTAAGAGTAAGAGTAACTGCTAAATTAACACTAACAGTCACAGTGTTAAACTTAATGTGTGATAAGTTACACTTACTGTTACTGCCACTGCCAGTAGGCGTAGCCTACGGCTACAGTGACTGTGAGTAGGTGTAGGTTGCCTGAACCTATGACTATACTAAAGTAATAGTAATACTAATAGTAATAGTATTACATTTACTGTAATGCTAATAGTATTACTAAATCACTATTACTAATAGTAATAGTAATAGTAATAGTAATAGTAATAACTAATACTAATAGTAATAGTAATAGTAATACTTGAACTGTTGAAGGCTAAAGGCAAACTTTGGTTAAAAAAATACAAGCTTTAAAATACTATAGGTATTTGAGTAATTAAATATAATATGCGAAATGTTATAGCAATAACGGTTTGCTTGCCTTCGCCATGCTTGCGTCTTACATCATCTTTATGATTATCTAAATTAAAATTCATAGTGATCACAATAGAAAAATTGAGCGTGGACGTACCTTTGGGATTTCCAGCTTCTAGCTCCTATAACTTTAATAGAGTAGCCCATAATCAAAGATTTTCGGTAACTATAATCGACGCACATAACACGCAACAGGCCATACCTTTTAAATATATATAGAGTTATTCTCTCTACAAATCGACGCAACTCTTACAAGAGCACACAACTCCTTTCATAATTTTTCAATTGCGCAGGCACCAACAAATTCTCTTTTATTTATTAATTTTATGTCACTGCAATTTCGGACCATATAAATAAAAACGGCAGTACTATGCGTATACACATAAATATACTGACTAAATATTGGTTAAAAAAAATAAAGATATGCCACTGAATTCAACAAATACAACCTCAAACAATTGTTACCAGACACATTTCTCTACACACCCATTGGGGAAAAAATTGGTCAACCTAGCTCAACTTAAGGTGGACATGGCTTTTGAAACAACGTACTCATAGTCAACCAATTAGTGATAGTTTTACAATTGCTACACATGCTAATTTTATTTTAAAGAGTGCTCAATGCTTGCTAAAAAAATCAAGAGCTAATACCATGGAAAAAACATGTAACTTTATAGCAATTTATTTATATTATGATCACACATAATTATATAAAAGAGAGCAGCTTTTTACCTACTTGTTATAGAGATTCAGGCAGCTAACTAACTTGACCAACTGTGCACTCATTACTAATTATACCTTCTATTTTGTTACTAACACGTTTTCCAAATAGTCTTTGACTGCATGTAATAAAACAGTTAATGAAGATAAAACCCACCATAATATATGGTTTGATAAAAGCGCTGATAGTCAGCAAAATGTTGATTACACTTTTTACATAATATCAATTATTATTACACATTATATGCACAATTCTATAAATTCAAATTAAATTTTTAATAGATAGCTTGTTGTTAATGGTTAAAATTGCTCAAGATGTCTAATGAAACCCTTTTATTTGACACTAGTATAAAATAATTATCATTATTCTTTTGGTTTATGCTATCAACAAAAGAGCTGTAGTTTTAAGCTTATAAAGTAATATTTTGGCATATAAGTGTTGATTTTAAATTCAGCTGCCTGTAGCAATTTCTAGAGTTCAAAATTAGTTCTATCTACTGTTATACTACTTGGTTAAGAGCAGCTTCTAATATAGTTAATTTGAGTTTTTAGTTAAACGGATTTGTGAGCAACGATTTTGGATGAGCAAAAATGTTACAAGCAAAACCCCAAATCAATAAAACTTCTTATACATGCTTCTAATGACTGTATAGTTGTAAACTTGTTTTCATGAGTTGTACTTAGTATAGTTAATTAGATTTAATATTATTCAGAATGCATATTTGACACAGTTCCTGATTACAACCCAAAGTTTGGGATTGAGATAATTAGGCCAGAAATATCAAACTTTCAGCATTTTCAGTTCCAACTATTACCCAAATCCTGCAACACATCATTTTTGTATTATAGGCACCCTACAGACTATACAGCACTTGCAAGTAGTAATCAAATCAGAATACATCTAGCAACTTTAACTTGGTTAGCAATCAACTTGATATTGCATGTAATAAATGACACCATGTGGCAGCAGATGGCTCTAATCAGATTAAATATTACACAATATCTACTTTGAATTTTTATTATTTTACTTTTAGAAACTTGAGATCTCACACTGGTGGGCCGAAGGTTTGAATTAAAATAAACCAAATTTTGTGACACACAAGGAAACCTACTAATCAGTATATCCTTGTTCCGACCCTTGCAAATTCATGAGAATGGCATTTTGGTTAGTAACAACGTTATAGCTTGCAAATGATTGAAATACTTTAATGTTTTTGAGATTTAATTTTTCAGTGGTTTTTTTTTATAGTTTTGTTATAAATTTTAAAGTAAAAACTCAATGATATGCAGTATGCACTATAAATTAAAAACAATGCATTGTCTATTGATTATTATATTAGAACTTATGCAGTAAGGTTTTGTCATGATTATCTTGTCAGTCAAAATATGGTTTATCTTGCATAGAGCATGTGTGGGTAACATTTCAAGCTTAAGGGTCATGTAAAAAAGCTAGTTTTGAGAAAGCATGCTTATAATAGATAGTCATTACTGGCATGGTATCTACCATGTTTCGTTATTATGAACTAATTAATGAATTTGGAATAAATGTAGATGTACTACTTTTCAGCAGCATGATAAAGAACATAAAATGCCCACAGTTAGTTCTATGCCCTGACAAAATCGAAATGTAGATCATTCATTGCTAATCGAGTATATCAGTCTCTATAGTTGAACTATAAAGTACATGTATGCCAGTTTATAGTGGCAGCATGATCAGTCTATGTTTTGGCAAAAATAACCAAAACAGACAAAAGGTTAAAAAAGCAATGCAGCCTGCAGGTTGACCATATTTGACACACTCATGTTACCTATTTTTTGATAATTTTCAATGTGACTGGGTAGAATAGTATTAGCCAATTGTTTATGTATATTGAAGAGTTGACATATTATAATAATTATTTTATAAATTGTAAGCTGCTTTTTGCAATTAAGATTGTTATTGACTAATTTTTTAGTTTTTATGGAATGAATTTTAGATAGCCTAGAAAGTTTAGAACCACCCAGCATAAACACTTTGTAATTATCCTTGTTCCACTGATCACTAGAGTATAGAACACATAATATTTTCTTACAATAGTTTCTGCTTACTAGAAGGATAACTTGTCTTGCCACGTGTTGATGAGAGATGTGGTAAGGAATACAGCAAAACAAAACAATAGTATGAGAAGCATACCTATACTAGTATATTAAAACAACATCATCTTATTGTTGCAGCCATTAACAGAAATTGAAATGTATTTCTTGGCAAAAAACTGGGTGGTGAAATGTAGACAGACTATCTGTAACGAACTTTTAATTGATCTGACCTAGGTATCAGGACACCTGCTGGACAGAGTAAGAAGCAGTTATTATTTGAGAAAAGTTCTAGCACTTTGCAACTAAATTCTAAGCTGTCTGTGTTGGAGAATATTAGGCTGCAGTTATGAACTCTAGTAGTAGGTAGCCAGCACATAAAACCATGGTGACACTGTTAGAAAAAATGATTCCATTTATTTATGAAAATTATACACAAGTTGGATAATCAATAAAGGAAGATATTTCTGACTTTGAATTCAATAAAAAAGAAGCTATTAAGCATTATCTTAAGAGCTATTGAACTTTACAATATGGTTTATAAAATTTGCAAAAATAATTTTTAGTATAAAAAACTTATAGTAATAAAATTGCCTCCTCTGCGTTTATCCTTTAAGAATTTCTCAGAAGTTACACACTAATCTATACTATTATATATACAATAAAGTGGATGTGAGATGAATACATGGTATGTTCATTCAATGCTAATATATCATATTATATTATTAGATACATGAATGCAATAAAAAGCACATAAAATATAGTTATAGCAATACTAGCGATAATTAAAGGAGACAGAACAGGTCACTATTATAGGCCTAAGCATCAAGACAAATATCAAGCTTAGTTTCTTTGACCTAGCTGCGGTGAATGGCAGATAGGTGTCCTGCTGGTTTTACCTCATATTGTCTAAAGAAATTCTTTTTTCATTTGCGTCAGATGAATTATCCGTTGATATAGAGTCTCTCTTTACAAGGGAGTCTCTCTTAACATTTATTGCTGCCATGATAAACTTTTTGAAGTGCTCCCGGTTTTGATGTATGTGCAATAGTACAATATCTGAACAAATTTTAGCTATGCCAAGCAAAGCAAGACTAGACCCAATATTTAGTATAAATGTTTTAAAATCAAACGCTCTTGCGGTAGCTTCAGTTTTCAATAAAAATAGTATCCCATAAGCTTTGACAAGTTGCCGTTTTAGATGTCCCTGCTCCTTATAATATATAGGGTATCGAAAGTTGTAACCTGGTGCACTGTTGTATTTATTGTCTAGCCTTTTGAACTTGTACACTGGTTTGCACTGTGTCGTACTGAAATCGAAGTTGCAATTCCATTGGATTAAGACATTGATCACACCTCCAGCATTAGCAAGGTTTCTATAATACGACTCCCTATCCAAGTGGTAATCACTGTCCTTCGCTGATCGACTTAAATTAACAATGTCTCCAATTCTGAATATTGGGCAATACTTGTGCTCATCAATATTGTACTGGCAAGTCGTTAAATAAGTTTTGTTGACAGATTCTATTAAATTACTTCGACTGATGTCAAAGTATGGGAAGTACACATGATTTTTTATCAGCACAGTGAAGTCAGCAGTATGTTCGAGTCTTGCATAATCCCCATCTATTGGTGGACTATCATCCTCAGTAGGACACCAAGCTCTGATCATACAAGTTTTAGTCGTTTGATTGCAAATTCCAGTAGTAACTCCATTACCCATGTGATATGGTCTCCTAATTGGTAAACAATCGCTATCTGTCTCACAATGTCCTTTCACACTTGGACATGTTCCAGAAGTTTGATTTTCCGTGACAATAACATTTGTCATCAGGAAAAAGGCTCCATTATCTTGAGGTGGAACATGGAGGTCGATAGAGTCCCACACACGCTCACCAACTCTGGGATCAGTGGAATTGCTATAGGCTACACCCTTTACCTTAGTCGTAGTTCCGCCAACCGCCCCATTATCTATGAACTGATAGCCATTATTAAGTATGAACACCCAGACTACAGTAATGGTGAAAAGAGTCAGTTGCATCATACGGTTTAGGATTCCAATACATTTGGAGTTTACTTGCACAACTTTAGGTGTTGAATAGACAAAGAACGAGCTGCTTATTATATTCTTTATTTTTTCCTTGCTTCCCATCGCTTTCAATGTTTGGCCAAGCAGATATTCCTAACCATTGACTATGGAGCCTTAAAAACTTCACTAAAATGAGAAATACATAATATTATTTTAACAAATACCAGACTTTCTAAAATCAAACAGCATTTACTTTTATAAATAATATCCAAATGAATTGTAAAGACTGTGTGAAAGTTATTGGCGGTTTGCAATTTGCATAATGATAATAACCACCATGGAGTACATAATTGTAAAAGCATTTAAAATTTTACTTGAGCAGTTCAATCTTATAATCTTATTGGGGACTTTTTGTTCCCCTCTATGTTTATTTAATAAATTTTGCTAATCAACAAACATAACACCAACCATTTATTGATTCTAACATCTAAGCTTTGAAATGAAATGCAGACCTTGTCTTAGCTATCAACTTTAACTTTTAACAAACCAGAGTGCCTAAAATTACTGTACATAGAAAAACAAAGTAAATAATGAATTATGTAATTGCATTCACAATCATTCAGCACGCCTAATGGCTTTAAGAAATTCTGTACTTTTACCTCAAATACCTACTAATACTTGCTCTCATCATATTTTGTAACTTCAGATATTGTACTTGGAGTAACGGAAACAACTTTAGTTTATACACCTTTATAGCTTTTCAATGTAACTTTGTATCTCAAATACCAGCATACTTATATGAACGGCATTAGTTTTTTTAAAAAGAAAATGGCAGCAGCCCCAATTATTGACTTTCTCTCTAAATTATGCAATAGACTATAAAAATATATAGCAAACATTTAAGTACGTGCAGCAGAAGAATAACAACATAAAGAAATACTTACAATTTTGAGTTACGAATAAGTAAGTGTAATTCTTAAAACTCTTGGTATAATTGACAAACAGCACACCGAATGTAAGCCATGCTAGTGTTTGACACGCATGCCTTTCAATACAGAAATAATATTATTACTGGTTGACATAACTTATATCTGACCAAAGCCAATAACAGACAGCGTTTCAAAATATGTTGCTTTTGATCATGTATACTGGATAATCAGCTGTGTGATGCAATAGCATTTAGTAGCTGCAGGCAATGATACTTTTACTTTTTGCTTACTTCTATGTTCATATAATAAAGAATTGCAATATAAAGAAAATAGTTGCATGCTAATAAAAGAGAGTTGCTCTATTTTGTGTAAATTACTAAATTAGCAGTAACTTGTAACCATTACTATGTTCAACTTTGTTGATATATTAACGTATATGTAATTCTAGCAATAGATACCTTATAAAACCGGAAATGGTGTATGATACAAAACACTACAAGTTTAGAGCAGCTGTTAAAGACACCAGTCTGAGACAAAAGTCTCATGACCTTACAAAACACAAGTTACAATTCATTGTATCACAACGTATTGAAGAAGCTATTTTAAATTCAAGTGACCAAAAATTACAAATTTCTTAAAAAAACACTCAAGTCATGTCAGTTATTTCAAGCTTATCTTTTCAGCAGTTCCCAGACAACGAAGAGCTTCTATTGCTGTTAATTTAGCTACAGGCTAAAATTTTCAGCCTCTTCATATTTTAAAAGCACAAATGTCGAGGGCTCATATTATGTTATGATTATATACATTTTTAGCTACTGACTAACACCCAGGTTTTAAAACTCAAGTGTCTACCAGTGTGATGTATAACTAGCCTTGGCTCATATTTTCAATAGCATCATTTTACGGAAACTGTATGTTTGATTGGCACAAAACAGCCAATTAAATCTAGGTCTACAGCAATAATTTTAAACAAAATCAAGCTTTACTTGGTTACATCTTATTGCTAACTTAGCATAATACTGTGTTATTAACTATAAATATACTACTTTTATGAGATTCTATATTTTAATGTTCAAACTTAATTATAACAGAGATTGCATATCAGCCATTTGTCTGCTAGAAATACTTTTTTTCCTGTAATCAAATTTACACCTAATTGATCTGCACTAAATAAGAGGTGAGCTGTTATGCACTATATAATCAATCTACCCTTAAAGGAAAAGTTGCAGGTATTTATGCTAGCTTGTCTAATAAGTAAAGTAAAGGATGAACATGCATTTGGGCTACATTTCCGCCTTCAGATCCCTCAAAGTTTCAGCACAATGAAAATATTATCAATTAACTTTTTAAGTTGAAATTACCAGACAAATGAAATCAAACTATTTTTTCTTTAAAGATATGTGCAGCACTGATGAAAAAATTAAAAAGAATGTAGCAACAAATATTATTTTCTTGTGACATTATCAACTTCACCCCAAACCGTAAATTATTACAATTTAAAGGACTTGGCTATTAGAACTTCTCTGTTACTGCACCTAAATGAAATTTTGCTCAAGTCCTACTATGTAAATGCTTTTTAAACAAAACTAGTTTGGTAAGTGTAATTTTAAGATTTGTATTGCATATAATTTGTTTTTTCTTGAAGTTATTTAATATTACTTACCATTAACAGTTTAACATTGTAGAGATGAAATTTGAACATGCACGAAGACAAAACCTAATAGTAGTGTCAAATTAAAAAAATTACAATAAAGTATTGTATTCTCCATTTTTAAAGCAACTTGATGTTGGCACAACAGAAAATATCTGCAACTTGATAATATCACTAAAACGCAACAGTAGTTGGCTATTAAATGTGCTAAATATGGTATTGTTCAAATTCTAAACCCGTCAATTACAGCCAACAAGTTTTTTAGCAGCCCTAGTGCTTATGTTGCATGATTGTACAGAAATGTTTTTGGCATCATTGGTAATTAGTTTATTACATAAAACTAGGTTTTTTGTAGCTTTTATGTTTGTGGTCTTAAGAAAAGAAACCAAGACGGTTTCCTGGGTTAATTATGGTGGCATACTTAGTACTGGTCTGGTTTTAAATGAAACTCCTTAAAAATGTCAAACTGATAAGTACAAGATGTCTGCCTAAACTTCATGAAAAAATTTCTTGGTTTTTCTAACTGGCCACATATTTCCCAGCTTAAAGTTTCAAAATAAAATTACTTCATTGATAGCTCTTCAACTTGCAACAATTGGAGTTGTCACTCCACAAAAGCACTTCACATCCTCTTGAAATGTTAAGCTATTCATATCTAGTCTCTATTTCGTTATGTAAGCATTTCTCAGCTGCTTAAAAAATCCAGCATTATAAAAAGTAAACAACCCAGCAATCATGTCCTACTCTTGGTGTATATTTTGTTTACACACACATGCCCATGTACAGGCATAGGCACGCGCATTATGTGTAGATGCAACCTCTGTCTTTTGCTATGACACTATGCATCTTGCTATGATACTGTGTTTATTGCTGACAATGCTTCTCTTACTATAATATTTTTCCATTGGAAAAACGTTCAAAATTTATACCTTCGGGTGATATTTTTTGAATTTAGTGCTTTTGCTTATAAAATGTCACAGTCTTTAGTAACTTATGAAAGAAATTATGCCAAAATGACAACTGTGATAGTGATGATCAAAGCAGCAAATATATTGTGTTTAAACTCAATTTTTGTAATTACAACTGCAAGCAAACTATAAGCTGGTTTTAACTAGGATGTAACAACATGTTAATTGGAGGCTAAAACTTCAACTACAGAGAAATCTGATGGTCATTGCAGTTCTATTTGCAATTCTAACCAACCAGATATTGTAAAAACTCTATTCATAGAAATGAGAACTTCAGATTGCACAACAAGCAGTGAGCAGTTTGAGATGATCAAATGCTGACCAGATTATCTACCATTAGAAGTGATTAATCTACTTGTGATTGACATCATCCATTCCTTAGATGTTCAGCAAAATGCTGGTTTTGTTAATAATAGTTTGTACGTTGAACTTGAGTTGCTCTGGGATTGTACTGCCGCCAGGATTTGTTGACTTCTGTAAGCGTTATAAAAACCAGATAATACCAAAAGCTGTTTCATTTAAGGCACTTTCGATGATTCCTGCTGATTGTTAACTCATCATACTAGAAGGTACGTTCTACTATTTTCTGAAGGTCTGTAGATAGCATGCATAGAACTGAAAATTGATATTTGCAATTTTAATAAAGACTGGTGCAGATAAAGCAGTCACTGTTCCTGTTATGAGCTTCTTTACTTGTAAATAAACTTACATTTTTAGGTAGCAGTAATAAGTTTGTAGAATCCGTATCAAATATCAAACTGCCACGTTTTTTTAATTTACATTTCAATTTCAGTTATTTTAAAACTATACATGTGTTCAGCTTTAGATATTTTTTAGTTGCAGTTGACTGTTGAGGATCTACAGACATGCCGCTCAAGCAGTCTATAAGAAACTGGTTGATAGATTATTTCTTTAGTTATGAAACACCTAAAGTGGTCCAAATTGAATCCAAGTGCATAGGAGTGTTGAACAGAGTGGCTCAACTGTTACTATTCGTGGTAGTAATAGTATGGGTGTTTATCATCTTCAAGGGCTACCAACACGTTGACAACGGAGCTGTTGGTGTAACTACCAGTAAACTTAAAGGTATAGCTCATAGCAACTCTACAGACCCTAGAGTTGGTGACAGAGTCTGGGATTCTATTGATCTGCATGTTCCTCCTCAAGATAACGGAGCATTCTTCCTGACTACCAATGTTATTGTCACAAAAAGTCAGACTCCTGGAACATGTCCGAGTGTGAAAGGACCTTGTGAAATAGATAGTGACTGCTCTCCTGTTGAAACGCCGTATCATTTGGGCTATGGAGTTACTAATGGAATTTGTAATCAAACGACTAAAACGTGTATGATCAGAGCTTGGTGTCCTACTGAGGATGATAGTCCACCCATAGATGGGGATTATGCAAGACTCGAACATACTGCTGACTTTACTGTGCTGATAAAAAATCATGTATACTTCCCATACTTTGACGTAGGTAGAAGTAATTTAATAGAATTGGTGGACAAAGCCTACCTCTCTTATTGCCGATATCATCCTGACAACCACCCACACTGTCCTATCTTTAGAATTGGAGACATTGTAAGTCTCAGTCGATCAGCAAAAGATGAAGATGCAGTGCTAGACAACGATGCTTACTACAAATCGATATCTAAAAAAGGTGCAGTGATCTCTATTAGAATTCATTGGGACTGTGATCTTGATTATAATGAAACTGAATGCAAACCTTATTACAAATTCCAACGACTTGACAATTACAACAGCAACAGTGCACCAGGGTACAACTTCCGATACGCTACCAACTACAGAGAAGATGGTGTTGAAAAACGTCATTTGGTCAAAGCTTATGGCATTCTGTTTGTCTTGGAAGTTGAGGCTATTGCTCGAAAGTTTAGCTTCCAGCAATTTATTCTAAATATCGGCTCAAGTCTTGCCCTGCTAAGTATTGCATCTATTCTCTCAGATATATTTTTGCTTAATTTGCATAAAAATAGAAAATTCTTCAAAACCCACATTTCTGATTCAGTAGCTGTAAATAAAAGGCCTTCTAACAACACCCAATTCAATCATTCTACATCCTTGAACGGCAACAATGGGTTTCTAAAAGATACAGGTCAAATTTCAACTGTATCCTAAACCTACTAGCATGTTAAGATAAATATTTTTTTCACCAAGTAACTTGACAATGTGAAAAGATAAACCAAATGTAGATATTTTTTAAAAATAGTTATAGAACAGTTTTTGTTGTGTGCAAAGTATTTGAATGAAAAAAATATTGACCCAAGCGTTTATGTTATAGAGTATAAGTACATATGCCTGTAAGTTTATAATTAACAAAGGTTACATAATGATTTGTTTTCGACAATAGTTGGTGCTCAATTGAGCCTATATACATACCATTGTAAATTAGCACTTGAATTTATTTTCAAGTATATCTATGTGGTGTAGTCATTAATAATTCTGTATGTATCAGTGAATTTGTATGTTGTTAGTAAGGCAATATTTTCAACTGCAAACATACTATGTAATATTATTGTGTTGTATTTTTTAATTTTCATAACTAATTTAAAATTTTAGTGCTTATATGGTTTGTCCTCTTGTAAACCTGCAATATTTATAATTGTCAAATAAAACTAGCTTACTATGAACAGTTTATTCTTTCAGTTTCAACAAGAATATATATTGGTTTGTGAATTTATAAACTCATAAAATGAGCAAGCTGATAAAATTGAGCGTGTTTCAAATAAACACACTTGAAGTCTTAAACTGTGTAAGTTAAGAGATTGAATCATGAGAGGTTATGTTAAAATTTTTATTAACCGACATATACCATGTTTCCATCAAGTCATGTTTACTTTAGTATGTAATGCCACAAATCACTTAATAAAGGACACAAGCCATAGTAAACATTTCTTATCAAATTATTTTGCATGCAACTTATAATTAATTATAGTCGATTACTTAGCAGAACTATTAGGTTTAGTAAATTATGAATTCATATTGCTATTTCAGGAAACAAATCAACTTGCTTCACCTTAAATAAACACTATAGCAATCAAAAAATGGAATCACTAGTTCTTAATTCAAAAATCTCAGAATAAAAAAGACATATTGACAAGTGTTGCAAATAATAGTTATAGTATAGTGCAACATTTCCATAGTATAAAATAATGCGACAGCTCAAGCAACAGTATCAGTTGATAAGTCTTAACATTCAGATGAAATGCTACAGATTAGCCATTCCAAGATTGTATACAAAATTCCAGTTAGAATCACTAGACTGCAGTTGGCCGACACTGTATGGTACCTGTGCTAGTTAAGAGAATGGTGATATGCCAAAATATATGCGCACTGCATTTCATGACTTAAAAAAGGAATTTCATGCTTGAAGGAAGATATGTGATATAACTGCTAGCACCATAGACACAGTATTAGTATACAATTCACATATACTAAGAAGATATAAGAGAATAAATAATTTAAATTCACTAGAACCTAACAAACCACAGGTCACACAATAAAATTCTCTCAGAATATATCAGGACAACGAATAAAGTCTTGTTTGTCCTTACAATCCCAGTATTCATGAGTAAACATGTGTATCAGGTTACCAGTGATGGGATCCTTGGTCTTTTTGAACCACGAAGGTTGGTATTCAGGAAAACTTTTACCTGTAAGATATCATAAACAAATAACAATTTCACTCACTATGGCAGCAGTGACCAAAATGCAACTGTAAATTTGCAACGTTTGCTGCACTCCAACCATTACATGTTATATAAATAGACATTCCATTATAAAATGATATGAATACTTCCAGTCAAGCTTATGTGTAGGAGACAGGCTTTTCGAAAACTAAAAAGTTACAAATAATCTTTTTGGCCCAGTAATCATTCCAACACCTCGATAAAATGAAAATATTTATGCTGAGTGTTGTTAAGCGCACGATGTTCAACGTGAGCAGCAATATACAGAATTCAACTTGCTTTTAAAAAAGATATATACAACAATGCAGCAAACTCTTTCACATTTGCTACCTACACTGCATTTCCAATACTTTGAATTATGCGAACTGATGCTCATACAGAGGACTTGGCGATTGCAGTTTACATAAACTTGTGGTTTTAGTTTCATTCGATGCAACTGTTTTTAATTATCAAAAGAAAAATCCATTCCGCATAATGCAAGCTTGGAAACGTAGTGATAGACTCGCTGTACACACACCTTCAGCAGTGGCCAGCTCTGCTTCCTTTTCTCTCAACCTTCTGGCTGCTCTCTGCTTCTCTTCTAGTCTCTGTTTCTCTTTGTTAGCCTCATCCCATAGTGTGCTTTCCATGAGTCTTTGGTCAGGTCTGTGACGGGAGTCTGTTGGAGCCACCCCGTCTTCAATTTCATTCATCTCCACACCAAGAACTGTCATATTGTAGCACTTCTCCAAATAAGCTCTACACAGTATTTATATGACAATATATACATGCATATAGCTGGAGATTTAGTGGCAAATAGTGCAAAACAGTCTTTATAAGAGGCGTCTTTCAATTTAAACATATGCTATAACACTCTAACATTATTATGGCATAGTGCTATTACAGTATGCTATAGCACTATACCATAACACTATGCTCTGATAACACTAACAAGTTACGTTGTATTTATACATAATTTGGTAGCTTGATCTAAGTTACAGCAACAATAGAAGATAGACAAGTTGAAAAACACAGATGGATAATGAACAACGCTCACATCAATATTTTTAAAATAATTATATGGGACAGAATTAAATTACATAGTTACAAAACAGGTTTTAGCAGCCAACAATATATAAAACTAGCTTATTAGAATTTCTACTTGAAAAAGTGTTTTAGCCTTTATACCTTATTTAGAAGGGTTTACTATTTATAAAACACTACTGGTGTATCGTAAGTTTGCTAAGTTGGGTTTAGAAATTTTGATGATAATAACTCGGTGATAATAAAATCGCATTGAATCTAAAAAGATAGAAATTTTTATATGTGAAGGAATGTCTTAATTCAGTGAGTGAGTGTGTACCAAATTCATTATAAACATAATCTTTCGTAATAATGAAATCTTTTTGAGCATTGTTGTCAACATGAAAACACAAAAATCCAATACATCAATTGTTTTACAGGGCAACCCACACTGTCATTAACATTTTCAATTATAGTCGTCTGCATACTTTATGGCTGTAGAAACTTATATAATACTTGAGCCCAGCTAACTAGAAAATTTAAATTGAATCATTCGACTATATAAATGAAAATCGCAAGATTTATAATCAATTTTAACATTGCATCTTAATAATACAACGAACTGTTATAGTATGACGAGTAGACAGCAATGGCCAGGTCAACCTTGTTTTAGATTGTATAATTTGAAAATATTTTTCAATTAGATTTGGTAATCTATATTCAACAGATAACAATATTAAATGTTTACAAAACTTTCCCAAACTTCTTAGTAAAATTACACCAACTTTAAATAAATTTTTCCATAACAAATAGCGAAATAATAGTCATTGTGTGGCGAGCTTTTATTTCACTAAGAGAAAAGCGCCTTAAAAGTGAAGATTGGGGCCACATATTTCTTACACCCCCGCCCCCCCCCCAGATACAGCACCAGCCTCCTTTTCAACAGACTACTGCCCACACATTCTTTAGTTTCTACTCACAATAAGTAGACATAAAAGAATTTGCAGCCAGCATAATGTTGTCTGTCAATTTCTATCAAAACCAGCTCACAGCATAAATTATTGCAAAATATTTCTTTGTGAGGAAGCAAAAAAACATGTGCACTAAGGCGCCACCATGTTACACAATGGAAAGCGCGTAAGCAGAAATTCCTAAGACCATAACTGTTGGCAGAGAACACCATAGCACTCACGGCGGAAACTTTCTTTTCCACACAACTTTATATTCTCCAGTTTCAAATACGGGTTTGCTGCCATGTTGTGAAGTACCAAGAACTTTGGCAGCTTCCATCTGACTATCCCAAGTGCCTCTCAACACCCACCTTGCGGTACCTTGTTTATCTGTCACCACACCTGTCACCTGTTCAACAAAGTAATAATAAATATAAAAACATGAAACACCAAATAAATGAATGTAACTTGTAACTAGTTAAAAAAGTTATATGTATAAACAAAACCATAATTTACCTTTCTGGGTATGTCTTTACTAAAGTAGCTATAGGCTGAAAACTTCAAATGGCATTTATCTCCTGTTTTATGATTTACAATGTCCATTTCACCGTGATTGTCAACCCACAACCTGCCGACTATGATGTTATGTACTGTGGTTGTAACTTTCCGCCACGTGTAGTGGTTACCACTTCCATCAAACTTGCAGTGAGCAATGCCTGACAGACAACACAAGAGATAACAATTTTATTTAACAGACAAGCTAATTGCTCGTACTCACTAGTGGTGACAAGTTGTTCTTTAAACAATTTTGAAAAAAGAAACTATAGCCAACCGAGTAGTTATAAACAACTTAAATTCTTGCTATTTATAGTTAGAATTTAAATAAGAAATCTATTCTTTTCTTTCATAGTATTTCAACATGTTTCTGCCTAATACCAGCCTATATCGGAAATGAGGAATTGAAGCATCATAAAATTAAACTATTAACTACCGTCTCAGATCAGCCTCGTACCTAGTGGAATAATTTGTAGATATTTCCCTCTAAATTTGCTAGACATGGTGAACTCTTGCTCCAGACTCCAGCCACTATTCCCAGTGGCATACATGGCGCAGGTTGGGGGATGGTGGCTAACCTAACAATATAAGAACCACTGCCCAATAAAACTCACAAAAATATTGACTAGCTTTTAGAGGACTTTAACAATAATTATTCTGTCTTCAAATGCAACAATATTAGCTCAAAAAAGTTGATAAAACAAACCTAAAATTAATTTTAGCTGTAAATCGAAATTGAATTCTACATGTGACTACCACCATGATGCCCACCTGCTCCGTAAATGATCTCCAACCCAAATCATCTCTCCTGTCACATTCAAATGTTTCCCCTAGCAGAGGGTTGAACGGTTTACCAGTACGAGTAGTGGTAGAGCAATACGAGGAGATGGTGAAGGCAGCCACCCAACACATCTGCTCCCATTGGTCACACTTGGCAGCGTTATCCAAACAATAGGAATACTCAAAGTCTTCAGTCAGTCTTTGCAGGAAAGACATGGGTTCATTGAAGTTAACCTGAAATCGATACATTATAAAGTAGTAAAAATAACCATAGGTCAGAGTTTGAGTTGATATAATGCAGTGACATTATTATTATATAACATTATATATATACTCTATCCTTTTTCGCAACAAGCAAACGCAAGTTGAAGAAAAGTTACTACTAACTACATTAAACGCAAGCAAGCAAGTAATAACAAGTGACACAACACAGATTTACTCTGAATCAACAACTAGAGAGAAAACAGAGTGATACATACTGGCATAGGTATTTTAGAAAGGTCTCGCCCCACACAGTTCTTCATTATACTCCACAGATTGATACTGTAGTTGGGTTTATCCGGGATACATTTTCGCCGGTTTCTCTTAGCAGCACCATTTGGTATGACTACGGTTTTTGAACCAGAGCCAGGTCTGTTGGCAGAGGAAGTAGATGCCTTTACCTGCAACAACAATAACTAGCAATACACCTACCTACCTACACACCTACCTATTACATTGGCCATCTCAGCCTGAACAGTGAGACAAATACCTATCAGAATCGGAATAAAATCTTTGTGTAATATATTGTGAACTGTTGAGCTTTTACATTGGAAGATTGCTAGAAGCAGCACCGAGTTGGAGGTGACTGATTATAGTATTTGTATAGATGGGGGGGGGGGGGTTGGTGTCCCGAACTATAAACCTGAGACCACCAAATCACTGCACTCAGTGACCAACAACTCTATGCTGCTTCTAGCATTTTTTAGCAGAGTAAGTTGTGAATACTGATCAGTTCTATTGAAAGTGTCTACGTTTTAGGCTAAGAGGACTTCAAACCAACACAACTTCTTAGCACTGAGCAACTGATAGTTAGAGCTGTTAGAGAAAAACTAGATGTAGCCTACCGAGTTCTTGGAGTAGATCACCATGGCTGTCTCCCTTTCATCTCCACTCTCACTGCTGGAGTCACTGCCTTGTCTTTGGAAGCCCAGGCTATCTCCACTCACGGCACTCGGTGAGCGTCTAAAGTATACAGTTCCATATAAAACTCTACACTTATACGTCGTATTATAGTGCAGTGGTGCGTTACTAGTACATCTAAATGACAATCTGGTAAACAAGAATCTACTTGACATTATTGGCATAAAATCTTCAGCCTGAGCAATCTTGAAAGTCAGAAAACATGCTGGTGAGAAGATCCACAACAAGGGATCATTTTAAGTTCAAATCCTAAGACTGGGGTATCCCATAGCAAACGATTCCTCCTAAATTTAAAGAAAAATCGAAATTTATGCAAGCACAGCTATTATTCAAATCTAAAATGATGGAGGTAAACATTTGGCAGCTTCAAACGTGTCTATAACTACTGCTGCTCCATCTCATTGCATATGGCTTACAACTTCCATTAGAGTGAGACCAAAGGAAACAGCAAATGTCATTACATGGCAACCACTAATATGAAAACTATGATAAGTATGGTTTATTCAGAGCTGTTGCTACACAAATTCATATTCGTGTGTTGCAACTCAACAGGGAAGTGTGGAAAAGTGTGTATGAGCACAGTTGTTCCCACATTGTCAAGTATTATTACTAAACATAGTTATGGAAGTATTATTCAGCTATGGTGTTGCCTCTTGTGACTAATACAGTTTGTTTTACACGATATCTTCTGCACGTTCTAGTGAAGTTCCGAAACTAATTTTTATATATAACACTACTGAGGATTTTCCTGCCTTTACTTTAAAGATAAATATTATAATAGCCCCTATATTATACTGTTTAGCCCTAAAATATATACATGTAGTAAATAATATCCCTTGAAACCCTGGTAACTATCACTGCCCTGAATGTCTCTTTAAGGCTCTAATGTGTAGAATCAGGGAGGCTTGGTGAATCACAAGAGTTGTAACTCATATGAAACATTCATTTGTTTGCTGCCAATGATATTTGAACACAACTGTACGTTTATCTATTATAATCTGATGAACAAAAGCACATGTATACGAGGACACAACAATAAACATCAGAAGAAACATTAAAGCTACAGGCAAAGCTCGGCTGATTGACAACCTGCAGGATATCTCTAATACAGTTCAGATGACACAACAGTACAGCATCAAACACACTGCTATACCCTGCAGGCTACAACACTTCGACTCTTAACAGGGTCAATGCCTACCTGGCTTTGCGCTCATGCTGGTGATGCGACTTAGAAGAATTGCTGGGAGTTCTGTCAGACCTAGCACAACTTAAGTGACTCCCTTCATTTCCCATCTCTTATATTAAACTGGCTACCAGCAACACTGGTGATGGTTAACGTTATGATAGAATATTAATTAGGACTAACATTCATTCGAGCACTGACCTGATAAAGCCTATGTTTTTCTTAACTTTAAAATCAATTGCATAGATGATAGCATCTATGATAAAATAATTATAACAATTTGAGTAGTGTAGTGATAATAACTGTGAAATTATGCTATTCCCATAAGCTTTCCCTCAGTCTTTTTGGTGTATGTAAGTGCTGAGCCTAAGAAGAGCTAAGTCTATAGTGAAGATCCAACTCTAGTTTACATGATGAGAAATTGAAGCTATCGAAAATGGAGAACAGAAACTGCAAGATTAATAAACACGATGTGACCTTCACAGCTACATTACACCCAACAATTAACCAATTTCAACAATAATGTGTTGTTTCATATTACTACTACTGTACTATACTACTGTAATTATGTATTACCAAAACACCCAGGCATGATTATTTAGAGGTAGGTGATAACTTGTGATTTTTTTTAAAACATAGCCTCATTCTAGATGCCATGTTTGAAATAAAATTCAAGTGTTTTAAAAATAACAAGTATATATGCTACTTGAGCTAAAATGAAAATTTACACCCAACTAATCAAACGGTCTTCTGTTACAGCTAATATTACAATTATGACAGTTTGTAGAAAACTCTAAGGATACCATTTAGATGGTTTGGAGATTGAAATGGTACTGAAATGACAACTTGTCTAAATCATCTACAGGCAGCATCTAAGCATAATCTAAGCTTAAATTTCTGGCACAAGAACATACCTAACCGCTACTCAGGGAGCAATGTTTTGGTAAGATGATCATGGGCACATTATTACAACAAACAGCTTGCCATTCAACAGGTCTAGCAGTGCTAGTTGGTATTTGAACACACTACCCATGGTGGAAGGAGATAGTTATATTACTGTGACAATTGGGTAAAAGCAGAGTATCTTATAACTTCGGAATAGTTGGGGAAGGAACATAGCAATTTTATTGTTAGCACTTGTAACCTTGGACACCTGTTTTCTCGGGAACTTACAACTTTAACCAGGACATAGAGGAGACAACCCACAACATAACCAACAAAAAATAAATTAATGGTCAATGCAAGGCTATTAAAATTATAAGATTTCATAGGTATTTACATGTGTGTAAACGTTCATGTTGAGTAATTGTTTTATAGTAAAAAGTTTTACAAGAATCGTATTGACTATATAACAGTTTTGATATTTTTTATAAAATTTTTATTTATAAAGTACTGATCTAACGTTCCATAAAAAATGCTATAGTAATCTAAACTGTTATGTAGTCAATATGTTTTCTATAATTAATAATTAATAGCATTTGCAGTATCTTCTTAAAGAGCTGATTATGCAATCTGCTACCTAATTTTATGTATAATGTAACATAGCTTATCTCATGCCTTTTAAAATTTGATCAAATAATTTCACGAAAATAAAAAGTTTTCTATTACTACACAAGTTGTTGGAGCTACCAACTAGCATCGCCAAACCACTGGTAGGTTCGTAGGCAACAAAATATAAGCATGCCAAGAATCTACTATATACAAATAGATAGCACAGCTGTAAGCAAGAACACATTAGGTTAGAGTGGAAGACAGAGTTTTCATTTGAACTTGAATTAGAACTTTAAGAGTGCAATCAATAAACAATAATCAAAAGCAGAAAGACAGTATGACATGATACAAAAATACCAAAGAGAGCAAACAATTACTAAAGTACCTTAATACTCCGTGTAAAGACGGCTGTGGGAATCTAATAAACATTACAAGTAATACTGTTAAAGGACGTGGGTATGGCAGTCAACAAGGCAAATAAGAAAACTAGGGTTTAGCAAAAATATCCATTAATATGCACACTTTGTTGTTTAGGTAAATAGTGATATGATGTGAAGAGAATTCCTTCAAACACTTGAAAGAATACCAGGTCAAGCCCAAGGCATGAAACTTTCTATTAGCTAACAAATGAATTTAGCATTGCTTTTACTTGTACATAGCCAAACAATGATTGACCTGCAATTCAACACCAAATTAACTATTAGATGCAAAAACGTAGATTTCTGATTTGCTTAAAGGATTGCTCTATCTTGTCTAATAAATGGCCATTTAGGTCAAACACACATAATATTGTGTTTTTCTAAGCATGCATTGACAAAAAGCATTTGACCAAAGGTAGAAAAAGTTATTTGAAGTTGAGGGTGTAGATTGGTAACAGCCAAAACGCCGATTTTGAAATGAGCTGGGAACTGTGACGTAACAGCGCCAGCATTCCTGCTGGTCACGTGACTATACAAATGAATAACTATAGAAATATGACTGTGAGATGTGATCTTTCAGCTCGTAATTTGTATATTTATAGAAGTGCAAATGTGAATTATCTTAATCTATAGTTTTTTGACATTTTAAATAACATGTATGTAATAACATTAGGCTATATTTTGCTTGTAACCATTAGAAAAAAGCATTGCAAAAGCATGCATTCTTTAGGATGAATGCCTGCGATCGATCTAAACTAGGTCAGATTGTGCAATATTACGGGCGCACCAAAGTTGACCTATATAGCGCACTGTAACTGCTTGAGCGTTATTGGTTGATATTGTGCTCAGCAACCTTGAATACTAGCGTTATAGTTAGCACGTGCAGCATAGTTACTGGCGTTCACACGTCACGTATTAGGCTATTCTTTTTCATGGCTGAAAATTTTACCTCCCTCAAAATTGGAATTTTGAAAAGCTGTTTTCTAGGCATATATCGCTTTGCAAAGTCACAATTGTTTGCATACACATTAGATTATAGTTCATAAGTATAATGTGATTGTAATAAACTAAGATAGAGCAATCCTTTAAGTATCCAGTTCTTGGTTTAACTTTTAGTTGCAGGGCAAGGCTGGCAAGTGTACTGGAGCTAACTAATGCTACACTACATAGGTACAAGCTTGTATTCACCTCTAAATTACAGGTGTGCCGAAAGTGAGTTCAGTAGTCATGGCTCAACAGAGAAATTAGTGTTACTTTAGAGTTTAGAAGAAACTGAATAAGTTAACAGAAACAACTATTAACTTGCACTTTAACTTTGATTACTGTGCAAATTTATTTTCAAAATACAAGTGACTTCTTAAACTAAACCCCTTGATTTTACACTAAGTGGATGATACACCAGCTTATCACTCACGATACCTTAGCTCCAAAAACTCAAAATATACCAAGTTCAGATCACAGGCTAGGTAAGAACTTGTTTACAGAAGGTATAGTAACTTACAAGTGACCCTTGAGGTGACTAGTTTTAGGCATGACTATGGTGAACTGTTCAGTCTGCTCCTCCACGGCGTCCTCAAAGTCATCTTCGTCATCACTACTAGTCACTGCAACAACACAACTAACAGCATAAACCATAGTGATGATACTACTACACACATACATGTGGTAGACAGTACACTTAGCAATTTTGAGTCAGCCAGTAATTTAAATTAAACTCACAGACTATGATAGGCTAGTAGAATTACCATATAACAAATAACCCTTTCAGTATGTTATTCAATAGCGCTAATCTGAATAACTGATCTTGCTACTGAATTTAATTGATTAGTCATAATATTGCTGGGTAAATATATAAGTCCATTTGAATGAAGCAAATAAACCCATCAGCAGCCTTCAGTACATCAGAGATGAGTAAATACCAACTACACTACAGGAGGCTCAGAATTTGCTGTTCCTTGCAATAGTAGATTAAATCTCACACAGTATAAGACTACAGAGTAGACTGCATAGTATGACTATTATATGAAGGACGCCAGGGCCTAAGGTTTGTTATCACTCAATACAAAGATGAGGCCAAGTAAGCAATTACAATCCTTAGAAATAGAAATGACGTGGAAAATAGAGCAGAAAGGGAGAATGCTATAGGGGTTACAACAATCCCAGTTTATGCTTACACCTTGCACCTACGGTTTACAGTGGCAATGGAAAGCTCAACCCAACCACAAGTTACTAAATATTAAGCCTGTTTTGTGTGCATTTAAAATTACTCAAGCCTTTTTTTTAAAATATACTGGAGTGTAGATAAATAAATTATAAATAGGTTTGTAATTGCTATAGGAGTTAGCATTTAATCCACAGCACCTGTGATAGGTTTAGGTTGAGGGGTGTTGTTCCCAGCCTCAGGTGACTTCACTAAAGACCTAGCCCTGTGTTCCAGAGAGCTGTGCTGCTTAGCTAAATGTTCCACCATAGACTGCAGGGCTAACCTTTCATCGTGTTCACGTTTGAGGGTGCTCTGCCATTTCCTCCCCTGAGCAATTACTAAGTCTAAGTAATCTTTACTCGCCTTCAACAGAAATACATGCAATTAAAACTATTATAAACCTGATAGAAAACCCGACAGCATAACACAAAGCACTATTATAGGAAGCTATGTTAATAACATTCAAGCAATGTCATCAGCAATACCCAATTACTGACAACCTCCACTGATTATAGTCCAACAGGGTCAATTACAAATTAAAGTTGATAAAAGTAAACTTTGACCAGTTGAATTATGATAAGAGTTGTATAAACTAACTAATTGCTACACAAATGCATGCACTACAATCTATAGGGTTCACTGTTTAAGGTATCATGTACAGCAATCTGTCATATGTTTAGTTTATATAAAAAGAATTAAAAGAGATGCTTGTAAGATTTGATCAAGTAAATATAGGCAACACCATACACATTAATTAGGGGAACTTAAATATTTGCAGTTGTGCTTGCATGCATATAATTTAGACATGAAACTATATACAGTGCTCTCTTCATATCTCACGGTTCCAGTTCTCACGAACTTCCATAGGTCATGAGAAGGGCTTGGACCTCTGTTTTGTGGCTTATATATGTATGTGTGTATAGGGACAAAGTGGGCGAATTTAACGGACTCACAAGTTAAATCTGGTATTCTATTATGTCACGAATTGAGGTTTTGGACCCGAAGCTTAGTGAGTTACGGAGGCAGTACTATACTGCACCCGGCTAAAGTCCACTTCTTCCATGGGGGATAATAGAAGAGCTGTCACCGTGGCAACTAACATCAACAATATGAAGAGTCAAATTACCAATTTTCAAGTTAACAATTATTCTCTAAATTCAATGTGAAGTGAAAATTTGATCAGTAGCTTACATTAATCATAGCATTAGTAGTGATTCGAAAGAGAGTGGCTCGCTCATTTATAGCTTTCATCTTTGAAGTTGTCTCCTCCGCTGATTGTATTTGATCTAACTCAGCCAATGATCTCTGCAGCTGTGTGCCATGATTCACTATAAGAGTATTACAAGTTGTGAGATCTTCAATCTTACTGCTGAGTGTTTTGATGCTAGCCTCTATCTCCGTTGGGTCAAACGTCTTTTCCCTCAACTGGTCATCTGATTCATCCTCCTCTTCGTCTGCAACATTATATTATACATCTGCAACATTATATTATACATCTGCAACATTATATTATACATCTGCAACATTATATTATACATCTGCAACATTATATTATACATCTGCAACATTATATTATACATCTGCAACATTATATTATACATCTGCAACATTATATTATACATCTGCAACATTATATTATACATCTGCAACATTATATTATACATCTGCAACATTATATTATACATCTGCAACATTATATTATACATCTGCAACATTATATTATACATCTGCAACATTATATTATACATCTGCAACATTATATTATACATCTGCAACATTATATTATACATCTGCAACATTATATTATACATCTGCAACATTATATTATACATCTGCAACATTATATTATACATCTGCAACATTATATTATACATCTGCAACATTATATTATACATCTGCAACATTATATTATACATCTGCAACACAATATTATACATCTGCAACATTATATTATACATCTGCAACATTATAGTATACATTTGCAACATAATATCATACACCTATACTATAACAGATGATGCTTTGAAGTGAAGCATATCCATGAAATCAGCCCCATATATACAATAATGACAATATCTCACCTTCGATGTCCCTTATAGCATTAGATTTGGCCAGCTCTAATGCGGTCACCCATTTTTGTCTATCTACTTCAGAACTGGCTTTCAGGTGGAATGTGTGTGCTCCACCATTAGAGATGACAAAGCAGCATGAGTCTTCAGTGTGCACAATGGCATTGAGTAGGTTAATGGTGCCTCGGCAAGTGTGCCCCATCTCCGTTTGACTTCTACAACCATGCAGACTGTCTCAGCACAGAGAAATGCAGAAGACCTACTGATTGTAGTGGGCAGGTATTTACAGAAAATTTGCAGCATTTACAGGAGAGGTTCACTTTAAAAGTAGCAAAGGGTCCTTTGATCCGATAACATCTCAAGCATGTTTATAGTCGCTATCACTGCGAAAAGAGTTTTTTTCAAAGACTTATTCATATGTGGCGCAGGAGCAACTGTGACTGCATGCTCTTTCTAACACCAGTAATGACCTTTGCTGGGGATCCTACCGTGATCTCGCCAGCGCTGCTCTAACCCCTTTTTGATCTCATACCTAACTAATGCAAAAGTTGTCCAATAAAATTTATTCTGAGTAATTTCTACTCTGACAATGAATTTGTTATGAATTGTATCTTATTATAATTATACCCGAGCATCACCACGATAACTTATTTCTGTATTAGCCACTACCCTTATAAGCTGTAAATTTTTCTAAATATATATTACTACAAACTGTACTTACAGAGCATGACCATCTACTATTTCTAACTGAAATCAGAAGTCTCAACATTGAAGTAATATGTAAATTAGGCCTTTGAAAAATTATGTTAGTCTGCAACTAACTAGAATCTAGATTATGCATTTTGCACACCGACATCCGTATAATTTATTTACTTCTATGTGTAGATGCTATAGCATACCTAGAAATGCACTTAAAACTAAGAACTTTCTACAATTTGCAACTTTTATGAAATCAGTCCTATATCCTAATTCACTAATAAGGAATAGTGCAGAAATGTAATCCAATGTGTCTAATTGTTTGCATTAGTTTAGAAGTAATAGGTATTATTTCAAAGGGCAGTGACAGTTGTATTGTCTACAAACTATAAAAATGAAATGTCTCTATAAAATTAGTTTATTTGTATAACAGCTAATCATTCTAAATTCTAACAAGAGTAACTGCTTTAAAAAACTCCACACTAAAACTAGATTAACTCAGACTGTCAAGATATCCTACTAGTAGCAGGTATTTTAGTAACTTCGTCTTTTTAACCTCAAGATAGAGTCAGAGTATAGGCGAAACCTTTGCAGAAATAGAGGATTTTTTAGTAGAAATTTTTACTAAATTCTAGCTGTTTTTGCTAAAAAATTTTCTTCATAAATAATAAGTGCAGGCTACTATCTCTCTCAGTTTGCTTGTCACTAGTATTACAATAATCACAATTACTTATGAAGGGTGCAATTTTTATACCTTTAGAACTTTGAAATTCAGCTTTGTTATTATAATTGAATTACTATTCTATAAGAACAATAAAACCAAGATCATCAGCCACTACGACTATAGCTGCTGTGATGTCTTACTCTGTCATAAGTAGTGATGCCTATATTTATAGTGGCTGCTGCTATGGGTTACTAGAGCCAATTCAAGTACAGGAGGGGGCATTTATATATCAATAATTATAAAGCACACAACAAATTACGAACCTATAGTAAGAAAGCATGCCATTTTGAAGCACAAACCATCTTTTCTGGTAACCTTTTATGTAATTCGTCCATTTGTGAATCCAGCCTTTGTACTCGGCTTTGGGTTTAGTATCTCCCATATCAATCCACAAATGTAACTACAAATAAATATTCAGACTTGTCTTCAAAAAATCTGAGTATAAATATAATTGTAGACCAATGTCAGTCTGAATAAAACAAAATAAGTAATACAAAATGTTGATTGGACATATCATTAAAATAACACAAACCAAACCAAGGCTAAACTCATGGGACTATAATCATTACTCAGTATAAGCAAGCTGAGCCCAAGGTCAGTGTTCTATCTTCATGAGTATAAATTACTGTAGAATAACAATTAAGTTTTACGAATTGCCCATTAGGTCTAGCTTCAAAACTAAAACCAATGTACGAGTTTACTGATGCTGATGATAGTAATTGCCATCATAATCATGATGCTGTTGAATGCTGATAATGTTTATGGTAGGGTCCTTATCAATTATCGTCATCACTATCAATAGCATCCTGACTATTACATCATGGAGCTTGAATATTACTTTTACAATTAACTTATACTAATACAAATGCATTAGCCTTAGGGGTGATTACCGTATTTATTATGATTATTATTATCATAATCATTGCCTTCAAGATTATCTGTTCATCACAATCAATATAAGTATCTGAGTATGAGCAAGTAAGTAGCCTATTAGTATTACTATCGCATTCAGTTTCACTATCACTATGAGACTAACAGTAACACTAGCACTAACACTAACAGTAACTCACAACTGTAAGTCAAATTTATAACTATAAGTGTAACACTGTCGGTGTCACTAGGACTAGGAGTAAATCCAAATAGAATAACTTAAACTACAAGTTAGACTTAGAGTTAGTATAACATTAAGTGATACTGATTAGTAATTTTTTATAAGTATAAGTATTAGTATAACTCACCTCGTAAAAATTGGAACACTTTGCTAACACTAACAGTAACACCTACAAGCGCAAAATTATGAGTAACAGTAACACTAATACTAATAGTAATAGTACAACTATAAGCATAACTATAATATTATAATTAAGTATAAGTATAACCAAGGCTAATAGTAATAGTAATATTAAAAATAAAATTACATGAGCTTGAAGTTCAAGTTTCAGTTTAACTTTAACTTTAAGTTCAACGAATTGACATTTATTCTAATCAACTAAATGAAAGTTCGTGTATTAGAGTTACCTAATAATTACAGTTTATAACACTGCAGTACGCTTTTAGCAGATATGAATCATAGTATACTTATAGTTATATCGAAAAATGGTATTAAAATTAAAGCATCAGAGAAACTGCAAGAAAGGGACTGAAAGCCAAATCGTGAAGGTTGAGCAGAAGTGAACTAAACCGGAAGCAATATGGCAAAACGCGTAGATTGAAAAACCTCAGAATTGCATAAATAAACATATGGGCGTCCTCAGTAGACACGCATCACATTGTTGGCAAACAAAATTGTCCAAACTTGCGCGTGTCAACTATTTTGTTAGCAAACGGAAACCGCCGAGTTTTGTAGCAGTTTATTGCAAAAATCAAACTGAAAGTGGGATGAAATCACAATGAAAATTCATAAAAATAAGATAGTTGAATAATTTACCTCGCATCGTTGCTCACCTCGCAAAAATTTCACACACTCTGGCAAAAGCTTATGGCGCAAAACTCATGAGTAATGTAAAACTATTACTAAATCAAAATGAAAATGTCAAACTTAAAGTTAAAGTGAAAGTCAAACTCAATAGTCAATGACATTGACAATCACAATGAGTATCATTATGATAATGATATTGACAATGTGATGAGTACCAATATTATTGTAGCACCAACAGTAACTATATGACAATCAGTATCACATTCAGTTTCACTTTGGCTATGAGTACGACTCAGAGTATTAGTTATTACTTATAGTTATTAATATTAGTAATAGCATGGCATTGACTATGATAGTGACTATGAGACTGAGTAAATGACTAAATCAAATTGAATGATTGTCATTGTCGTTGTGATTATAGTTTTTAATTATTATTTGATCTTTAAGTTTTGATTAAATTAATTATTATTAATGTTTATATGACAATTGTATCAGGTGAATATTATCAGAGATGCTGATATCACTAACTCTAAAGCCTGCAACTCATGTATATTATGTAGATAACTAGACAAAATGATTGTATAAAATTACAATATGTAATGAGTTTGCTATATTTTAAGTATACGTAATCTATATTCATGTGAGATGCTGATAGAAACTGACTGAAGATGTAAATTTTTAGAGAATTTTTTGCTGTTTATCATGTTTTGCATTATTATCTCATAAACTAGATAATGTCACTTTTATTAACAAAAACTAATAGTCCTACACCAGAATTTTTTATACTTCAAACTTTTCTATACCTGTATTCAGGTATAGAAAAGTTTTGTAAAAATAAGTTGCCAGGTGTCACAAAATTATAAGTAGTGCAATTTTTAGCTGTTTTGGTAACTGTTTAGGTTTTAGGTTTGGGTTGATTGACCTATGGAAGTGTCTATTACATTTCATTATTCTAAACAACTCTTATTATGAGACCAATTCCATGTTTCAAGTTCACTATTGAGTTTTTTAAATATAACAAAGTTTTATGTCTTTTTTAAGCAGCTACTAAACTTTTTGACATTCTATATTCTAAGCTCAAAGTAGTGCGTAGTCTTATACATTCTGATTTTCTTCTTGATTGATATAGCACTCAATTTGTTTGGCTTACAGTATTTGTTCTTGAAAAGTGATTTATTTATTTTAGTGAGCTCTTTAGCCACTTGCTGTGCCCACTTCCATAAGGATATATGATGGTGATGGAATCTTTTACCTTGACCAGTAGCTTGCCATTTAATGTCGAAGAAACAGAATTGTATGAGTTGACCGATCTGGCTGGAGTTACTATTGATCCTAAAGTTTTCAAGTTAGTCTAAAAGTGTACTGCTGTCAAAAATAAACCTACATATATTTTAGTACTTGTAATCACCTATGAGTAATCTGATGGATTTGATTGATTGTTCGGTAAAGGAAAAACCTTGTTAGTTCGTAATATTTTATAATATAAGTTACGATTGTTTACATGCATTTAATGTATTCTAAAACTGCTTATGAACTTGTATTACTATGTGGGCGATTCGAAAACTAAAAATAATTTTGCTATAAGTCAAGTTGTGATCGAGTTAGAGATTTGATTTTTTTTTAATTTTCAACATAATTTCTTGGCAAGTGAACACATATTTTTTTATCTTGGCACTATCTTTTTTACTCCCTCAGCATAAGATTCAGTAGATTGACTCAGTAAAAATTCGCTCGCAGTAGTTTTGACGTCGTCATAAGTCTCTATGTGAATGAATAGCTTTGGTGTGGAACTTGAAGCACCAAAGAAATGGTATTCACAAGGTGGAAGACCAGGATGCTCCAACAGTTTCCAGCCTAGTTTGCTGATGGTCTCAATTGTTTAAGTGGCAGATTATGGCCTTGCAGTGTCTTTGTGGATATGGACACTGTGTGATTGCATGCCTATACTCTTCTACTTAATCTCTTTCTAAACTTAGATGAGATGCACTGTTCCAATGGAAATGTTTATTAACTTAGCAATTTTCTCCTATATTGTTACTTTCCTGACTGCCCTGACAAAAGTTTTTTCTAAGTTTCCAAATTGGCTGGTCTAGCCGCCTCTTTTGCTATTGGCCTACCTGACCCAGGTTCACTCTCTAAAGAGGTCGTTCTTTCCTTAAAACTGTTAGCCCATTTAAAAACTCTGTTTTGGTTTAAACAACTGTCACCATATTGAGCTTTCATTCCCATATAAATTTCACTTGATCACTTGATAAAAGCTTCAATGCAGCTCCCTGTTCAACATGTGAGCGAATTTCGAGTGAGGCTACCCACATTAATACACTCTCAAATAAAAAGTATTCCCTCAAAACTATTGAAATGATTACTGTGTAAAGACAACTCCTGAAACAACATAATATTAAAAAATTAGGCATGCATTACAATTATAATTATTTTGTTTTTTCAAAAAATTATCTTTACTTTTCAAATCGCTTTCATATTTTTAACTGATTTACTATTTTAACTGCCATTAAATTGAGGGGCTAATTATTCTTATAAATAAAAGTAATATTTTAATATGATGTTAACAAGATTTCCGAATCACGCGTGTTATTATTTTGATTGCTTATAATTCAGGACAAAGAAGTGATAATCCTCCTGCTGTTATTGTTTCATTTTATCTACGTAAAACTTCTGCATAAAGTATTTTTAACGCGTGCTATCAAATTAATAACTAGTTTCAAGAAATTTTGCAGGTTAAAAACTTTAAACAAGATACTTCCAGAATTCCCACCTTTGATCATTAATAAATGAACAAATATAACATTAATTTTCTGCATGCTTATGTTTTAAGATTTTTGTGAAACTGGCCAATGTAAACATACCATGCCTAATTGTTGATTCGCCGACTTAAAATAGATATTAGCTCGTTTTCATTCTGTTAATCTTTGTAACTGATAGGTTATTTACCATTAACTAGAATGTATTTGTCGATGTTTTATTATTGTAAAGAAACTTTTTATAGATTGTTGATATTATGTTGTAGAATAATACTCAATTTGCTCAAACTCAACATTCAACCCAAAGCAATCGTGGAAATGTTAAAGAAAATGTGCCATGAGGCTCAGCGACACAATAGATCTCGTCGACAAGAACGACACACATGTATGTATTCCCTATTACTAATATGACTATAATATTTTGCAAAAACTTAGCAGCTGGTCTAAAATGTTGATTTAATTTTCAGTTTTCACCACAACCACAAAATATTCTGTAAATGTTTGCAAGAAAAAGGATTTTATCAACTAAGCTATATAGCCCAAAAGTTTTTATTTTTGTTCAGCATTTACTGTCTTGTTGGAGTTATTTCTTCTATGCCCATTATTGTTAAAAGGAATTTTATCAGTGCTCCTTCACCATTTCTGTCTTTTTGGAGTTATTTCTCCTTTTTCATACAATATTGTAGCTAATTTCATTATTATGCTGACTAATAATGATGAATTCTTATGTTGAGCTGAGTGCACTTCTGATGTTATTAAAGCAAATATTATTCTTCACTTGTGTTGTTTCAATAGGAAGTGACGTTAAGTGAAGAACTGAGCCACAAGCAATGAACCAGGATCCAGCTGGTCATATAACTCTTTAGGTTTGCATAAACTTTTACCACTAGTAAGGTACTGTTTGTATGGTGGAGTGTAGTTGAATATTTTATGGTTTTTATGCCGTCATTTGATTTATAATATAAAAAAACTGTAACTGATGAACATTTTATGTCCTTGCTACAATCAACACGCTAGGAGTTGTTTTATCCATGTTTGTTTTAATACTCAATATATCACAGCATATCATTATGCCATTTATATATATTTTCGGTACAAAGTAAGATTTTAGTCATAATGCATATGTGCTATGTTACTTTATTTCATATTTTGATTAAGTATAAATACTTTATAATCTACATATGAAAATTGTATTGCTATACACTAATATGAAAAATAAGACACCAAAACTGTGTTAAAATATTTCTCTGTTATCACATAATGTCATACTGGTTTGCTAATATTTTATTTACTTTGAAATTATAATAGCTATTTTCAATGAGCTATGTTCAAGCGTCAACACAAATAATAAATATAGTTCAATAATAATACTAGTGAAATATAAAAGCATATATACACATAGTTTCAATGTCAAACTGTACAGTAGAGTATCAAAATTATATAACATTAGAAAAGCATTTCTACCAACAGATATGAATATTGTGTTACAATCAATTTTTGAGAAACCATCCAACTGCTAGTTGTGTGTAACATTTAAACTCTCTTATATACAACTAAAAAACTTGATATGGTATCTAAATATTAATAATCTAAATATTATATAAAGCCATTATAAAGGACACAAAAATCAGCTGCTATTCATAAACTAAGTAGACACTGTAGTATAGTATAGCTGTGCAAGTTGTATCATATCCAGCCTTGTGGCTGAGTTTACTTATAATGGCGTATGATTTATGCATACACTATTATAAGTAAAGTTTTAAACTACATGTGAATTAGCAAAGATTTCTACAGAAACTTTTTTTTACTGGAACAGGTCTATTAATAGTTATCGACAGAGAGAGATCATTGTTATTATTGTCCTGCAGAGCCATTTTTCTCCTTTCTTCCAGTATTAGATCAATGAGAGTGGTGAATGTATCGTCTATAGTATCTTGCTGGTGGCAACTCACTTCTTTGTAATTGAGTCCGAGATTTCTACCAGCTAGTAGGCAGTCTGTAGTACTTGTTACTGTATCGGTATACTCTGTAGAGTGTCGTAGGTCTGCCTTAGTTCCCACAAGTAATGTGGGTGGCAGAGGGTCACAGAGATACTTCAATTTGTTGTGCCTAAAAGAATGTAAGCAGCAATAATAAACCAGATTCGTTTTCTGCAATACACATCAAAATGCATCTATAATGCCTAGTTTATTAAAAGTCTATCATGCCTACAATTTTTAATTAAAATTTCTGTACTTTTTGCAATTTTAATTAGTGTAATATATATAATTATGTAGAAAAAATTGTGCATCGATTGATATCCGATGCTTAATATCGACACATTGCACTATCAGCTATTTTACTAGACTGCAAACAGATAATTGTACTTTATAGCGCAATAAAAATTGGTTATGCTGCTATACTATGCATGCTTCCATCAAAACTTGAAGTGTTCACAACTACTATTGCATATCTAATGAAATGTGTGATCATCATTCAGTACTCAACTTACAATGGGTACGACTCAATTCAAGTATTTCTTGAGTTTGAAATCAAAGTTCTACATTAGTTTTGATCTTGTCAGCTAAGAAATGGATTTGTGTAGAAATCCTTAAACACTCTGATGAATAGCTATACTATTTTGACTAGGTTATATAGAGAGAACCATAGCTGTGATCATCATAATAATATTAGGAATTCTCAAAGTAGGGCGTTCTTGAAATGAAAATTAGCACATTCCCCAGGTTGCTTCAACCAAAACCGAACATTCATTGTGCATGTTAACATATCAGTTAAAAAATTATCTCGCAATAATATTTCCACAGCTAAGTGCTAGATGAATGTCGAATAAAAATATCATATCTAATAAGAGTCATAATTATTGAGTAGAAGTTGTCTCATCTACATAACATCAATGGGAGTACAACTCCTATACAACAAGTCAAAAATATGTATGAAATATTGCTTTAGAGTTTAGATGAATAAAACTATTTTTACCAGTTTATTAGGTCTGCATATGACTTTTCATCTGTTATATCAAAGCAGAGGAGGCATCCCTGTGCGTCTCTGTAGTAATTTGATGTGATGCTATCATATCTTTCTTGCCCTGCCAAAATCATTAATCTAAATTTTACTCACACAAACTAGAATGGTTACAGACTGCTCCAATGCAAATTTGTTATATCAGCAGTTACATATTCATACTAACATACTTAATTCCATGTGTAAAATACCATGGCATTGTATGTTATGCATGTTAAATATATGACATGTTTATAATATATACCGCTGAAATTAGCAATTAATTGTCTTTTCGTATCATATTGCATTGCCTATATGGTATATTCATTGCATGGCTGTAACTATATCTTTTTAGTTCCTCATCAAATTCTCAGACTAAAACACTAGAGCTGACAACTAACACTAATAATTTAAGCTGCATATCTGTCTACAGTTGCATAACCTTGAGATAAAGAGATATTAGCATTTAAACAATGGAACATTATAAACCAATTATATGGAATAACCAAATTTGCTTATCATCACCAGGCTCTATAGGCCCTATACACTATAACAGGGCTGTCCAACAAGCAGCCCCATGCAAGGGCCGGATGTGGCCCCCAGCCTACATCTATGTGGCCCTCGAAGGCATAAAGCTAAAATTAGTTTTCACACGTATATATATGGATTAGAGTGACAAACCACCTTTTAAATGTCTTATTTCTACGCGTTCTACAAAACATGCAGCCTGCAGTAACTATTGGGACTTAATTGCGCAATGATTCACAAAGTTTTGGAATAAAGCAGTTTGAAAAATACTGATACTGTAGCCCCTAGCCCTCGCCACCAGAATATTCTTTTTAGTGGCTCTCGGTCTAAAAAGGTTGAACACCTCTGCACTATAACATCAATTATTCCAGTCTATGGGTCCTGACCCCAAGGGAATCCTCACTTCATTACAGGGTTCCTTTTTCTAGTTACATATTTACACAAAAAATGTCATAGACGTTCTCCTCAGATACCCTGCTGCCAGCTTAGCAGCTCCGATCACCCACCATGTCCTGCACAACACAAAGTACTTTCTTCTCTGTCATAGCTGGTAGCAGCTGAACAGCAGTTACTTTCCTAAGGAATAATTATACTGACCCACAGACATGACAAAAAGTGGAGGTGGGATGTTTGCTGACAAGCAATGGTGTGGCCTGGTGGAGTTAGTGGGTGTTGATGACCTAATTCAGCTATATACTAAGGGGATTCTACACTTCCTTGTTGTATGTTAAATATAATAATACAGTATTCAATGGAATAACCTTCATCATATATTCAGATAGACCTAAACCTTGTTATCCTAGTAACTTTGGATCAACCCATAAAAGTTGTTCAACAACTTTTATGTTGATATATGTTATATACATGTGTTGAACTGAATGACCAAGCTAAATATTTAGGACCCTACCAGGAAGATTTGTGTAAATATATAAATTATAGAACCCAGTTTTTATAACAACAAACTAAATCTCTAGCTCAATTCTATACATAGGGTGGGAGTCTAATGCTCATTAAGTTTTACAAAAAAGGGAGTTACTAGCAAAACATGTTGCTTTAATGAAGCCTACCTGCAGTGTCCCACAATCCCAATTGCAACAAGGATCCGTCACGCTCTACTATTTTGTCTCTCACTAGACTCTGGTGCGAGAGGTCTAATTGGCAAGTTTCTCTGACATAACTTGCCAGCAGCGTTGACTTGCCCACGCCGACATTCCCTAGCGTTATAATCTTCAGTACTGATGCATCCTCTGAATCAGTTGGAAATGTAGAGATGCTAGAAAACCTTCGCTGTTGAGTGAAGGATGTATCTTTGTCAAGTCCATTCATGATAACCAAGATGTAATACTATACAATATGTTGATCTATTCACTCTAGCAATCTGTAAGTGTAATATTTTATATAGCTTTCCAGTTGACGAACTTCTGCTCTAAACTTTCATCTGCAATAAAAACAAAACTTATCCTGAAGCTACGAACTGCTATTTGGAAAACACTTTGTCCAGCAGCCAGCTTTATATCCCTTTGGAAGGCGCATGTTCTAAAAACAAATGATAAACAGTATTGTAAAACCCAAATAGTCATGCTCAACTTTCCAGTGAATAGTTCCATGACTAGTGCTTTGTCAGCTGATAATAACTTGAATTTTCCTTAACCATTAATGCCTATTGTAACCTTATCCTGACCCATGTAGTTGGAACAATTATATAAATAACTGATAATAACATTCCATGTTATTGGCTAAAGATAAAAGGAAATCCCCAATCACATGTTGTACATAATATAAAACATAGTGATAACACATCAACAAGACTAAAAAAGTCACCAGCAGAGAAAGATAATATAGTTTCCTTTATTGCATTATAGAAATTACATGAGTAGTTCACATAAACTGGTAATTTTCTGAGATGAATAATGTCATACTATAACACTTAGCTTGTAGCATCCTTACCAGGTACACGAGTTGTTATGTGGTTTTACTACCCACCTTCGCATCTTTTACAGTTAGGTGCAGAAATGGAGATTTTGACTAAAAATTCCTCACTGAATAGCATTTTTGTTGAAAGCTTTTGACTTGTGTTAGATGAGTCCTACCAACATATTTGGAATTGTAGAGAGCTATGGATACAACTGTTAGACAAGGGCTGACTAGTGTATCATATTTGTTAGATTGTTGGAGATTTGTTGAAAGTGATAGACAGAGCCCTATCTGATTATTTTGTTAGATTGTTAGATTGTTGAAAATTCAATGCTTTTATATATAAAAAAGTGTTGGAGATTTGTTGAAAGTGTTAGACAGAGCCCTATCTGATTATTTTGTTAGATTGTTAGATTGTTGAAAATCCAATGCTTTTATATATAAAAAAGTGTTGGAGATTTGTTGAAAGTGTTAGACAGAGCTCTATTTGATTATTTTGTTAGATTGTTAGATTGTTGAAAATTCAATGCTTTTATATATCTACACTTTTGGAGATTTGTTGAAAGTGTTAGACAGAGCCCTATCTGATTATTTTGTTAGATTGTTAGATTGTTGAATATTCAATGCTTTTATATATAAAAAAGTGTTGGAGATTTGTTGAAAGTGTTAGACAGAGCCCTATCTGATTATTTTGTTAGATTGTTAGATTGTTGAAAATTCAATGCTTTTATATATAAAAAAGTGTTGGAGATTTGTTGAAAGTGTTAGACAGAGCCCTATCTGATTATTTTGTTAGATTGTTAGATTGTTGAAAATCCAATGCTTTTATATATAAAAAAGTGTTGAAGATTTGTTGAAAGTGTTAGACAGAGCCCTATCTGATTATTTTGTTAGATTGTTAGATTGTTGAAAATCCAATGCTTTATATATAAAAAAAGTGTTGGAGATTTGTTGAAAGTGTTAGACAGAGCCCTATCTGATTATTTTGTTAGATTGTTAGATTGTTGAAAATCCAATGCTTTATATATAAAAAAAGTGTTGGAGATTTGTTGAAAGTGTTAGACAGAGCCCTATCTGATTATTTTGTTAGATTGTTAGATTGTTGAAAATTCAATGCTTTTATATATAAAAAAGTGTTGGAGATTTGTTGAAAGTGTTAGACAGAGCCCTATCTGATTATTTTGTTAGATTGTTGAAAATTCAATGCTTTTATATATCTACACTTTTGGAGATTTGTTGAAAGTGTTAGACAGAGCCCTATCTGATTATTTTGTTAGATTGTTAGATTGTTGAAAATCCAATGCTTTTATATATAAAAAAGTGTTGAAGATTTGTTGAAAGTGTTAGACAGAGCCCTATCTGATTATTTTGTTAGATTGTTAGATTGTTGAAAATCCAATGCTTTTATATATAAAAAAGTGTTGGAGATTTGTTGAAAGTGTTAGACAGAGCCCTATCTGATTATTTTGTTAGATTGTTAGATTGTTGAAAATCCAATGCTTTTATATATAAAAAAGTGTTGGAGATTTGTTGAAAGTGTTAGACAGAGCCCTATTTGATTATTTTGTTAGATTGTTGAAAATCCAATGCTTTTATATATAAAAAAGTGTTGAAGATTTGTTGAAAGTGTTAGACAGAGCCCTATCTGATTATTTTGTTAGATTGTTAGATTGTTGGAAATTCAATGCTTTTATATATCTACACTTTTGGAGATTTGTTGAAAGTGTTAGACAGAGCCCTATCTGATTATTTTGTTAGATTGTTAGATTGTTGAAAATCCAATGCTTTATATATAAAAAAAGTGTTGGAGATTTGTTGAAAGTGTTAGACAGAGCCCTATCTGATTATTTTGTTAGATTGTTAGATTGTTGAAAATTCAATGCTTTTATATATAAAAAAGTGTTGGAGATTTGTTGAAAGTGTTAGACAGAGCCCTATCTGATTATTCTGTTAGATTGTTAGATTGTTGAAAATTCAATGCTTTTATATATAAAAAAGTGTTGGAGATTTGTTGAAAGTGTTAGACAGAGCCCTATCTGATTATTTTGTTAGATTGTTAGATTGTTGGAAATTCAATGCTTTTATATATCAACACTTTCAGATATTTGTTGAAAGTGTTAGACAAAGCTATTTTCAATTATGTTGACTTGCTTGTTGGAAATGTTAAGACAATGTTTTAAATATATTTTACATGTTGAGCTGTCAGAATTGTTAACATTTATGTTTTTTTCACAAGGAATTCAGATAATAATAAGTAAAATTATGGTAAAGTAAAAAAATTTAAACTATATAGAAATAAAAATAAGTGTTATTTCAAAGAAATTTTCCTTTTTGCTGTTGGTGGATTTCTGTATTCCGGTCCTCTATTATTGAGTATAGGAAAAACCGAAATTTTGCCGCAGTCATGTATTTAACGGTATGCTTATACTTCTTTAGCCAGGAGAATGTTTGCTCTGCACATTCTGTGTTTGCTGCACTTATTTCCGTGAAGATCGGCAAATCTGGATGGTATTTGCATGAGGCTTGGGAAATGTCACACTCTGCTTTTGTATGACCTCTGATGTGAAATCTGTCTACCAGATATTTCAACTTGCTGAGCTCAGCAGCACCAGCATTTCCGTTCTTATGCAGTCGCTCCACAAATGGCTGAAATTCACATGCCCTGTCATAGCCCACATATTTCAACTTGTCTCCATGATCATCTATTAACTTCAACAACTGGACAAAGAGTTGGCTTGCCGATTCACAAGTGTACATCTCCCGATGATCTATGATTATCCCACAGGGCTTGACAATGGCCATAATCCCAGCTGTTTTTTGATGAAATCTAGTTATATTCTTTGTTTTTTTGCAGCCAATATTTTCATCTTCTTCTTGCATCTTTACCACATCTTTACTCACATCAACAATCCTAGATGATACAGCTTGATCTGGCACATTAATTGTCACTATGATGTGTTTGTCAACAATGTCTGAATCTAAAAATTGATGATCTTTGCAATATACCGACGAGGATTTGTTTTTTCCTCCTAAAGTTGGTGTGTTTGGGCAGCAACCTATAGTGTTGGGCATTCCCTTCCCTAACTTAAAATGTTGTTTAGGAGCAGCACAAATTCTTCTGTTTATTTTTTCATTGCCATCACACATAACAAATCCCTCTGAGCAACCTTTTATTTTACAATTGTGAGCAGCCCATTTACTGTTCTGTGCGAATATTATTTCAGCTGCTTCATCACACACGTCATCTATGGCAAGCCGGTTAGCTATATTATCTTTTGAGAAGCTGACATTGTTATTGAAGTATTTTAATAGCTGGGCTATAAAATAAACATCTTCTAGTCTGGTTTTAAAAACTTCTCCTCTGTACTCATCTGAGCCATACAGCTTACTGTATCGCTCACAGAGCTCCCCAAAGCTGCGACCTAGTTGAATATCAACTAGCACTTCTTTAAGGTAATCCAATGTAAAGGCTGTTGACCGGCTTGTCATCATAATTTTATCGTCCTTTGATGTTGTGTAGAATGTTCTGCTGGTGTTGGTTTCTTCATAAGTTGGAAAATATGCAGTCTTACATTTGCTGCACGTAGTGTGATACACTTGTGCTGTTGACATACCATCTCGTGTATACACTACAACTTCCGATGGCCGATCTTTGTCTATCTTCATAATCTACATTAGTGAAAAGTTGATAACATACACTGGTACAAAGGTTTTTTACTACTCTAGCTATCAAGGTTGGAGTCAATTACATGGTAATGTAATTAATTACAATTACAAGATTATTTGTCCTAACAAAAGAGTACTAAATGTTATTTAATCTCATTTCTGGGGCAATTTTGACAACTGAAAACCTTCTTTGTTCTTAACAGTAAAAAATAGGTTGATAAATATGACATTAAATTCAAAAACATTAGCAATTCTTTATTAATTACAATTACAATCAAATTCTTATACATCAATTACAAATTACATTCAATTACTTTAGTAAATGTAATTAATTACAACCAATTACAACTACCCCAACTCTGCTAGCTATTCATAATATATAATACCAGATACGCATATACACTAATGAAATACTTTTAATGATTTAAATATTAACCGACCTGGTCACAACATAGCTTCTTTTTTGGTAAAAACACCATATGAGATTTTAAAGGAAGGTTGTACACCATCAAATTATCTTCCCCAATGATCCGGAACACTTCTTTGTAAAAACTGCTGCACTCATAGTTACTCTCTTTATGCTTTCCAGCTCCAACCTAATTTTAAATTTAAAACATTTTATTTTGTAATACACATTGCCTCTTATCCAATTCATAAACATTAAAAGGGTGTTTTCAAAAATTTCCATATGTGACTAGCTTTCTACAGGAAGCCATGCGATTACCTAGAGTTTCTGCCAATATCTCATTACTTTAAACTAAGCATTTAACCAAAGTTATCGTATTTACTGTTGTGCGATGATATTTTACTAACAACGGTGTATGATATTCAGTTAATTTACAACATTTCTTTTTTTTCATTACATCTCTCAAAAAATATTTAGAAAAACTTCAAATACAAAATTATTAAATTTCTAGTGAATCAATTATATTGTCGTAAGCTAGTTTCTAAATCAACAGAAACACTCACAGTTATTTTTGTAAGCTCTCCATAGCTTTGAATCTTGGCCAAATGGTCTTTAATGTAACTGGTAATTTTCTTCCATCTGAAAGGAGTTCCCTCTGGGACAGCAAAGTATGCATAAGCAAACAATGGCATTATTCCAGCTATCAGGGTAAACTGAGGCATGTCAATGTTTGTAGTATCTATAAAATGATACTCATATAGTTAGAAATATGTTGAAGTGTCTTTTTGAAAGTAGTTATGTAACGTATGATTATACTGTAGAACTATTTATATATGTGGCAAAGAAAACTATTACCACTACAAACTTTTTCATTAGATCACAAATTTTTTTTTAAACTTCAACTACAACTATACATTTGTCAGATGCATTTCAATTAATTATACTAGAAATACAACAACTTGTCTTATAAAAAAATATAGATGTACATCCAGCAAATTATATATAACTTTAAAAGTATATTGAATGAATTGCACAATTGAAATATCAAGTAAAAACTTTTAATGTACATGTCCTAATTCTAAGATTGAAAGCAAAATATAGCAATATTGCTGCGCAACAGTAAAATAATTGAGATAGGTAGCTTAAGTATTTTTAACTCATACTAAATTTGGGTGTGAAGTTCATTTAGAGTAAAAAAACATTATGCAAAAACTTGAAATAATATACATTTGTGTGAATACTAATTTTAAAAATATTGTTGTATATACATATATATACAGACAAATACTCACATGTACATTTAGAGCATTACGATCAGTGGAAAAATTGAGATAGCCTAAGTTCACTAATTCGGTTTAAGAAAACGACTTCTTATGGTAAGTTTCTAATTTTGCCCTTTACTTAACCTACCTCTACGTAATGTGATGTAATCAGGCAGAGATCTCCCTCTATAGAATGACACTCTTTGCTATGATTCTTGCTTTAGAGTGACACTCTAGCTTATACAGCCTGACTAGGAATAGGGAGGGTTTTAGCCGTGATCAGAGTTTATTTGAATCACCAATGTTGATCAAATACTGACTGTAAAAACTAAAATAATAATGATACAACATAAGGCATAATGATATTAACGCAAACAAAATGTATGTAGTATAATAAGTATGTATGTAAAGGCACTAGCAATGTATATCATAAATTGTAGATAGCAGCATGAAATAACAATTCAACCTAGCATGTAACTACAGTCCATATTATTGAAACTTTATAGTATAAAAATGTAATCACAATATATATATATATATATATATATATATATATATATATATATTTGTAAATAGAAGTTTGTTACCTTTTCTCTCTCTCCTAATCTACTGTTATGTTGATGCTGTGGCTTTGCACAGTCTTTCAAATAATGCTACTCTTTGGTAGTCTTACATAAACTTAAAAAATGTTGTCTAAACTGACAGCATGACTAACAATATTGCAACTACTAAAAATGGTTTTGTCTTATATACTAATCCATTTGATAAACATTATTGCGTTGTAAGAGGTATGGTTTCACATTTTAGCTATTTTGGGGTAGGATCTTACTGTTTCAAAGAAGTGGGCTGAAGTAAACAAACACCTGTGACATCACAGCTGATGCAAGCATAACTGCTGACTATGAATCATTCTACATGCGTAGCTACTGTTTTGGGGTAGTAATTAAAGAAGCATTAGGTTGACTACTGGCAGCTAGTGGTTATATAGGCTAATTGAAGGTTGATGACATTGTGATTGTGCGTGATGGTACTACGAGTTATAATTCCTGTAAACATCCTATTTCGTAACATTACACCCTCCTTGTAAGAGATAGAGATAATAAAGTGTTGGTATAGTTGTGCTGTAAATCTTGAGGAAATGCTAACTTATGCACTTTTAGATAGCATGTCAGATACCGCATTTGTAACCAACCAAGTTGTTAGTAAGCTATAAACAGCTACAAGCAAACCAGTTTCTCTTAAACTAACAACAATGACAGCTGACAACTTGGAAATGAAGTGTAAGGTGTACAATAACTTGACTATTAGAGGACTGAACATGCATGAGCAGATACAAGTAGGATAGACTTACAGTACGGACAGCATTCTAATTAACAAGCAGCACATACCCACACCAGAAATTGCCAATAGATGGCCACACCTTAAATGCATTGCAGGTAAAATACCACAAGGTTTAGATATAGAGATATGAATTTTTATAGGGTATGACAGCTCCAGAGCTTTAGTGCCACTTGAACAGTTAGGTGCAGAAATGGAGATTTTGACTAAAAATTCCTCACTGAATAGCATTTTTGTTGAAAGCTTTTGACTTGTGTTAGATGAGTCCTACCAACATATTTGGAATTGTAGAGAGCTATGGATACAACTGTTAGACAAGGGCTGACTAGTGTATCATATTTGTTAGATTGTTGGAGATTTGTTGAAAGTGATAGACAGAGCCCTATCTGATTATTTTGTTAGATTGTTAGATTGTTGAAAATTCAATGCTTTTATATATAAAAAAGTGTTGGAGATTTGTTGAAAGTGTTAGACAGAGCCCTATCTGATTATTTTGTTAGATTGTTAGATTGTTGAAAATCCAATGCTTTTATATATAAAAAAGTGTTGGAGATTTGTTGAAAGTGTTAGACAGAGCTCTATTTGATTATTTTGTTAGATTGTTAGATTGTTGAAAATTCAATGCTTTTATATATCTACACTTTTGGAGATTTGTTGAAAGTGTTAGACAGAGCCCTATCTGATTATTTTGTTAGATTGTTAGATTGTTGAATATTCAATGCTTTTATATATAAAAAAGTGTTGGAGATTTGTTGAAAGTGTTAGACAGAGCCCTATCTGATTATTTTGTTAGATTGTTAGATTGTTGAAAATTCAATGCTTTTATATATAAAAAAGTGTTGGAGATTTGTTGAAAGTGTTAGACAGAGCCCTATCTGATTATTTTGTTAGATTGTTAGATTGTTGAAAATCCAATGCTTTTATATATAAAAAAGTGTTGAAGATTTGTTGAAAGTGTTAGACAGAGCCCTATCTGATTATTTTGTTAGATTGTTAGATTGTTGAAAATCCAATGCTTTATATATAAAAAAAGTGTTGGAGATTTGTTGAAAGTGTTAGACAGAGCCCTATCTGATTATTTTGTTAGATTGTTAGATTGTTGAAAATCCAATGCTTTATATATAAAAAAAGTGTTGGAGATTTGTTGAAAGTGTTAGACAGAGCCCTATCTGATTATTTTGTTAGATTGTTAGATTGTTGAAAATTCAATGCTTTTATATATAAAAAAGTGTTGGAGATTTGTTGAAAGTGTTAGACAGAGCCCTATCTGATTATTTTGTTAGATTGTTGAAAATTCAATGCTTTTATATATCTACACTTTTGGAGATTTGTTGAAAGTGTTAGACAGAGCCCTATCTGATTATTTTGTTAGATTGTTAGATTGTTGAAAATCCAATGCTTTTATATATAAAAAAGTGTTGAAGATTTGTTGAAAGTGTTAGACAGAGCCCTATCTGATTATTTTGTTAGATTGTTAGATTGTTGAAAATCCAATGCTTTTATATATAAAAAAGTGTTGGAGATTTGTTGAAAGTGTTAGACAGAGCCCTATCTGATTATTTTGTTAGATTGTTAGATTGTTGAAAATCCAATGCTTTTATATATAAAAAAGTGTTGGAGATTTGTTGAAAGTGTTAGACAGAGCCCTATTTGATTATTTTGTTAGATTGTTGAAAATCCAATGCTTTTATATATAAAAAAGTGTTGAAGATTTGTTGAAAGTGTTAGACAGAGCCCTATCTGATTATTTTGTTAGATTGTTAGATTGTTGGAAATTCAATGCTTTTATATATCTACACTTTTGGAGATTTGTTGAAAGTGTTAGACAGAGCCCTATCTGATTATTTTGTTAGATTGTTAGATTGTTGAAAATCCAATGCTTTATATATAAAAAAAGTGTTGGAGATTTGTTGAAAGTGTTAGACAGAGCCCTATCTGATTATTTTGTTAGATTGTTAGATTGTTGAAAATTCAATGCTTTTATATATAAAAAAGTGTTGGAGATTTGTTGAAAGTGTTAGACAGAGCCCTATCTGATTATTCTGTTAGATTGTTAGATTGTTGAAAATTCAATGCTTTTATATATAAAAAAGTGTTGGAGATTTGTTGAAAGTGTTAGACAGAGCCCTATCTGATTATTTTGTTAGATTGTTAGATTGTTGGAAATTCAATGCTTTTATATATCAACACTTTCAGATATTTGTTGAAAGTGTTAGACAAAGCTATTTTCAATTATGTTGACTTGCTTGTTGGAAATGTTAAGACAATGTTTTAAATATATTTTACATGTTGAGCTGTCAGAATTGTTAACATTTATGTTTTTTTCACAAGGAATTCAGATAATAATAAGTAAAATTATGGTAAAGTAAAAAAATTTAAACTATATAGAAATAAAAATAAGTGTTATTTCAAAGAAATTTTCCTTTTTGCTGTTGGTGGATTTCTGTATTCCGGTCCTCTATTATTGAGTATAGGAAAAACCGAAATTTTGCCGCAGTCATGTATTTAACGGTATGCTTATACTTCTTTAGCCAGGAGAATGTTTGCTCTGCACATTCTGTGTTTGCTGCACTTATTTCCGTGAAGATCGGCAAATCTGGATGGTATTTGCATGAGGCTTGGGAAATGTCACACTCTGCTTTTGTATGACCTCTGATGTGAAATCTGTCTACCAGATATTTCAACTTGCTGAGCTCAGCAGCACCAGCATTTCCGTTCTTATGCAGTCGCTCCACAAATGGCTGAAATTCACATGCCCTGTCATAGCCCACATATTTCAACTTGTCTCCATGATCATCTATTAACTTCAACAACTGGACAAAGAGTTGGCTTGCCGATTCACAAGTGTACATCTCCCGATGATCTATGATTATCCCACAGGGCTTGACAATGGCCATAATCCCAGCTGTTTTTTGATGAAATCTAGTTATATTCTTTGTTTTTTTGCAGCCAATATTTTCATCTTCTTCTTGCATCTTTACCACATCTTTACTCACATCAACAATCCTAGATGATACAGCTTGATCTGGCACATTAATTGTCACTATGATGTGTTTGTCAACAATGTCTGAATCTAAAAATTGATGATCTTTGCAATATACCGACGAGGATTTGTTTTTTCCTCCTAAAGTTGGTGTGTTTGGGCAGCAACCTATAGTGTTGGGCATTCCCTTCCCTAACTTAAAATGTTGTTTAGGAGCAGCACAAATTCTTCTGTTTATTTTTTCATTGCCATCACACATAACAAATCCCTCTGAGCAACCTTTTATTTTACAATTGTGAGCAGCCCATTTACTGTTCTGTGCGAATATTATTTCAGCTGCTTCATCACACACGTCATCTATGGCAAGCCGGTTAGCTATATTATCTTTTGAGAAGCTGACATTGTTATTGAAGTATTTTAATAGCTGGGCTATAAAATAAACATCTTCTAGTCTGGTTTTAAAAACTTCTCCTCTGTACTCATCTGAGCCATACAGCTTACTGTATCGCTCACAGAGCTCCCCAAAGCTGCGACCTAGTTGAATATCAACTAGCACTTCTTTAAGGTAATCCAATGTAAAGGCTGTTGACCGGCTTGTCATCATAATTTTATCGTCCTTTGATGTTGTGTAGAATGTTCTGCTGGTGTTGGTTTCTTCATAAGTTGGAAAATATGCAGTCTTACATTTGCTGCACGTAGTGTGATACACTTGTGCTGTTGACATACCATCTCGTGTATACACTACAACTTCCGATGGCCGATCTTTGTCTATCTTCATAATCTACATTAGTGAAAAGTTGATAACATACACTGGTACAAAGGTTTTTTACTACTCTAGCTATCAAGGTTGGAGTCAATTACATGGTAATGTAATTAATTACAATTACAAGATTATTTGTCCTAACAAAAGAGTACTAAATGTTATTTAATCTCATTTCTGGGGCAATTTTGACAACTGAAAACCTTCTTTGTTCTTAACAGTAAAAAATAGGTTGATAAATATGACATTAAATTCAAAAACATTAGCAATTCTTTATTAATTACAATTACAATCAAATTCTTATACATCAATTACAAATTACATTCAATTACTTTAGTAAATGTAATTAATTACAACCAATTACAACTACCCCAACTCTGCTAGCTATTCATAATATATAATACCAGATACGCATATACACTAATGAAATACTTTTAATGATTTAAATATTAACCGACCTGGTCACAACATAGCTTCTTTTTTGGTAAAAACACCATATGAGATTTTAAAGGAAGGTTGTACACCATCAAATTATCTTCCCCAATGATCCGGAACACTTCTTTGTAAAAACTGCTGCACTCATAGTTACTCTCTTTATGCTTTCCAGCTCCAACCTAATTTTAAATTTAAAACATTTTATTTTGTAATACACATTGCCTCTTATCCAATTCATAAACATTAAAAGGGTGTTTTCAAAAATTTCCATATGTGACTAGCTTTCTACAGGAAGCCATGCGATTACCTAGAGTTTCTGCCAATATCTCATTACTTTAAACTAAGCATTTAACCAAAGTTATCGTATTTACTGTTGTGCGATGATATTTTACTAACAACGGTGTATGATATTCAGTTAATTTACAACATTTCTTTTTTTTCATTACATCTCTCAAAAAATATTTAGAAAAACTTCAAATACAAAATTATTAAATTTCTAGTGAATCAATTATATTGTCGTAAGCTAGTTTCTAAATCAACAGAAACACTCACAGTTATTTTTGTAAGCTCTCCATAGCTTTGAATCTTGGCCAAATGGTCTTTAATGTAACTGGTAATTTTCTTCCATCTGAAAGGAGTTCCCTCTGGGACAGCAAAGTATGCATAAGCAAACAATGGCATTATTCCAGCTATCAGGGTAAACTGAGGCATGTCAATGTTTGTAGTATCTATAAAATGATACTCATATAGTTAGAAATATGTTGAAGTGTCTTTTTGAAAGTAGTTATGTAACGTATGATTATACTGTAGAACTATTTATATATGTGGCAAAGAAAACTATTACCACTACAAACTTTTTCATTAGATCACAAATTTTTTTTTAAACTTCAACTACAACTATACATTTGTCAGATGCATTTCAATTAATTATACTAGAAATACAACAACTTGTCTTATAAAAAAATATAGATGTACATCCAGCAAATTATATATAACTTTAAAAGTATATTGAATGAATTGCACAATTGAAATATCAAGTAAAAACTTTTAATGTACATGTCCTAATTCTAAGATTGAAAGCAAAATATAGCAATATTGCTGCGCAACAGTAAAATAATTGAGATAGGTAGCTTAAGTATTTTTAACTCATACTAAATTTGGGTGTGAAGTTCATTTAGAGTAAAAAAACATTATGCAAAAACTTGAAATAATATACATTTGTGTGAATACTAATTTTAAAAATATTGTTGTATATACATATATATACAGACAAATACTCACATGTACATTTAGAGCATTACGATCAGTGGAAAAATTGAGATAGCCTAAGTTCACTAATTCGGTTTAAGAAAACGACTTCTTATGGTAAGTTTCTAATTTTGCCCTTTACTTAACCTACCTCTACGTAATGTGATGTAATCAGGCAGAGATCTCCCTCTATAGAATGACACTCTTTGCTATGATTCTTGCTTTAGAGTGACACTCTAGCTTATACAGCCTGACTAGGAATAGGGAGGGTTTTAGCCGTGATCAGAGTTTATTTGAATCACCAATGTTGATCAAATACTGACTGTAAAAACTAAAATAATAATGATACAACATAAGGCATAATGATATTAACGCAAACAAAATGTATGTAGTATAATAAGTATGTATGTAAAGGCACTAGCAATGTATATCATAAATTGTAGATAGCAGCATGAAATAACAATTCAACCTAGCATGTAACTACAGTCCATATTATTGAAACTTTATAGTATAAAAATGTAATCACAATATATATATATATATATATATATATATATATATATATATTTGTAAATAGAAGTTTGTTACCTTTTCTCTCTCTCCTAATCTACTGTTATGTTGATGCTGTGGCTTTGCACAGTCTTTCAAATAATGCTACTCTTTGGTAGTCTTACATAAACTTAAAAAATGTTGTCTAAACTGACAGCATGACTAACAATATTGCAACTACTAAAAATGGTTTTGTCTTATATACTAATCCATTTGATAAACATTATTGCGTTGTAAGAGGTATGGTTTCACATTTTAGCTATTTTGGGGTAGGATCTTACTGTTTCAAAGAAGTGGGCTGAAGTAAACAAACACCTGTGACATCACAGCTGATGCAAGCATAACTGCTGACTATGAATCATTCTACATGCGTAGCTACTGTTTTGGGGTAGTAATTAAAGAAGCATTAGGTTGACTACTGGCAGCTAGTGGTTATATAGGCTAATTGAAGGTTGATGACATTGTGATTGTGCGTGATGGTACTACGAGTTATAATTCCTGTAAACATCCTATTTCGTAACATTACACCCTCCTTGTAAGAGATAGAGATAATAAAGTGTTGGTATAGTTGTGCTGTAAATCTTGAGGAAATGCTAACTTATGCACTTTTAGATAGCATGTCAGATACCGCATTTGTAACCAACCAAGTTGTTAGTAAGCTATAAACAGCTACAAGCAAACCAGTTTCTCTTAAACTAACAACAATGACAGCTGACAACTTGGAAATGAAGTGTAAGGTGTACAATAACTTGACTATTAGAGGACTGAACATGCATGAGCAGATACAAGTAGGATAGACTTACAGTACGGACAGCATTCTAATTAACAAGCAGCACATACCCACACCAGAAATTGCCAATAGATGGCCACACCTTAAATGCATTGCAGGTAAAATACCACAAGGTTTAGATATAGAGATATGAATTTTTATAGGGTATGACAGCTCCAGAGCTTTAGTGCCACTTGAAACTAAAATAGGCCTTGCAATCAATGATCCCTTTGCTCTGAGAACACCTCTAGGATGGTGTATTGTAGGCAATAGTGGTAAGCATGAAACAAACTCATTTCCCACATGCAATAGGGCTATGGCTCATGAGCAGAACTTGAGTTCAGATATCTTGAATGTCCTACAGCAAGATTATACTGACACAAAGTGCATTGCTACTCATAAAATGTCACAGGAAGATGCCAAGTTTTTAGATAACATGCGCAACAATATTAAACAAAGAAAAGACAATTATTACAGCATGCCACTGTCATTTAAAAATGCTAAGCCACAATTACCAGACAATAGACAAATAGCTGTGCACAGACTTGATATCCTCAAAACTAAAATGCTTAAAGACCAGAAATATGAAACAGATTACGTGGCATTTATGGCAGACATAATAAACAATGGCGATGCAGAATTGGTACCTACAAATTGTGAGGCAAGCAAACATCAGTGGTACATTCCCCACTTTGGCGTGTATCACCCCAAAAAGAAAAAGATTGGTAAAGCATAAAGGTAGCATAACTCCCAGACTCACAATTATTGACTTGACAGATGCTAAACATCTTATACTGCAGTGGGTACAAAAAGGGTCATTTTCAGATGAATATTACAGGCTAAGTAAAGACAAATGTGTAAGTAAAGATAGAAACACATAAAACTGAGATGACTTAATTCGTAAGGTAAAAGTGCAACTAGCAACTACAGAGTTGAACAGTAAAGGTGTGAGACTAGCTCCACTCAAATATTTAGATAGGCCTATCCACAAATTAATTTACCTATTTACCCCATAACCTTTGCATGCATACCTATATTAGTATTTTAGCTTAGTATCTTAAATGCATAATAATATAATTGTTAATTCCCTCTAAGTGAATAGATAGAAATTAAAGGGTCGAGTGTAATGTTATGAAATAGGATGTTTACAGGAATTATAACTCGTAGTACCATCACGCACAATCACAATGTCATCAACCTTCAATTAGCCTATATAACCACTAGCTGCCAGTAGTCAACCTAATGCTTCTTTAATTACTACCCCAAAACAGTAGCTACGCATGTAGAATGATTCATAGTCAGCAGTTATGCTTGCATCAGCTGTGATGTCACACGGTGTTTGTTTACTTCAGCCCACTTCTTTGAAATAGTGAGATCCTACCCCAAAATAGCTAAAATGTGAAATAATACTTCTTGCAACACAATATGATGTTTATCAAATGGATTAGTATATAAGACAAAACCATTTTTAGTAGTTGCAATATTGTTAGAGTCATGCTGTCAGTTTAGACAGTAAAGCAGTAAAGCTCGCCTGATACAGACTACATCCAGACTACACCATCTTGGTATTTATACTTAGAATTATAATAGGATGGACACTAACGCAGATACTGATATAACCAATCTCAACTGTGAAGCTATGTCAGTAGAAAGCACTGAAATTACTATTACAGATACTTCTGAACATGTAAGTATTTGAATTGTTATTAGTAGCTATGGATTTGCATTATTATATTTATACAACTATTCTTCTATATCTTGGTAAGGAATAACATTTCTAGGAAATTATAAATGACCAATTGTATTTTTATTTAATAATTTATCATTTAAACCATATTTTACTTACTTCAGGTAAATCCTGATCCATTATGGGAAGTTCTCCCCAACACTCCGCTGGTAAAGCTATTAGATGATACTTCAAAAGAAGCCTCTGTCAACATCTCGATGCTGTTGCTACCGGTTCTCACAATTGTGTCTGGATTGATGGGGATTTCTACTGTCTCAACTCATAGGGATGAGATCAACTTTACTGAACCAAATATAATTTGGTCTGCAGTGGCTGCTCCTCCAGGTTAAACATCATAATCACATATCATGAATGTTGATGTTTATTAACTAATGACTATTAAAATGCCTAAATTATGAAGAGAACAGAATTTTATTCAAAACCATTTATCAGTCTTTTGCTTAGCATGATTAGAGCTTTTTTTACCCAAACCCCCACGCTTGTATGTTAGGATAAATTATTAGTATTTTTTATTTACTGTTACCTAAAGGGTCTCGAAAAACAGTGGCATTGAAGTGTCTGTTGGCAGCCCTCAAGCGAGTGAAAGACACTGTGTGTAATGAACAAGCTGAAACAAGTTTTAGTGGACTTTCAACGCAAGGTAGTTATGCAATGTTTCATAATATTTGCAGTTTAAACTTTTGCTGGAAAAAATAACTGCTCTTTCAGATAAGCATTGTTTTTTCACTTTACTGATAAAAATTTTTCTGTTGCTATTTACTATAGAACTTCTTTATATATAGATAATGAGCCATGTCTCTCTCGCCTTTTCTGCTCAAATGAAACAATCACTATGGCAAAATTGCATGAGCAATTATCCACCAATAACGGAACTTATCTTAATATACTGGATGAGATTGAAGGCTTGTTCGAATGTCTAGACAATAAGGGAAGACCAGATTCCCTAGATAGACGAGTTTGGCTAACACTATCTGGTGGTGGGAGCTGGGCCCGAAACAGCAAGCAAGGCCTACAAGAAATAGAAGAAACAAGATTAAATTACACAGGTACACAAAAGTTCAGTGTGTACATGTAAAATTTCTTTATTTCCTTTTCTTGTAGTTTGCAGTTTATTGGCTACTGTTCTATTATTTATTAAAAGAAGTGTTGTACAATGGTATATAATATATTTTACCTGTTGAAACTTTATACAAAATCTTTCATATAACTTCTAGGCTTTCTTCAACCTCGGCTGCTCAACCAGCGCATGAAGAGAGGCGATATAGACGGGTTTTTAGACCGCCATTTGATATGCTTCACCACAAAGCGCCATGTAAAGTTTCAAGAGATAGGAAAGCGAGTGGAGAGTGGGAAAGATCTGTTCAATCTTTTTTTGAAGGTGTTTCAAAATCACCATTGTTCAGAGGTAAAATTTTAAGTAATGCATATATGCTGAATAGTATAAGTCTATATGTATTTGAATCTGCCAAGATAGCTAGTAACTGGTTTGGCATGTAGCTGGATTTTAAAACTGGATAAGTTATAAGTTGTATGCAAGTGAATCGTGTGTAAAAAAGTTCATTTTCATTAAAATTATGTATTTGGATCTTTATAAATTTTAATTGGTTAAGAGACTTGAAATGTATTGTATGTATTGCATTATTTAGTATTTAATATTTGTGAGGCCACTTTTTCAGAAGAACTTCTATAAACTAAATTCAGAAGCGGGAACATTGTTCGAACATTATTTTGATGAGATGGAGGCAAAAACGTCTGACCTCCCAGCAGCTGATCCGTCTTTGGGACTGGTAAATAAATCTTCTGTAAGTAAAATTTCGGCAATTTACAAACTTTATAAGCTAGCTTTTACAAATTTCATTGCCTATGTACCAAAAAAACGCTACAGATATTTGCAAATATTACTATGTTACGATAACTCAAAGTCACAAGCTTTAAAAATATGAAGTGTGAGAATCTCTTTTACCCAGAATTGTTTTCTAATGAAATTCAGTATCATAGATGCAGCTCAATCCATACATGTTTGTAAACACCTTATTGTGTAAACTTATAGTTGCTTGATTGTAATTATGCAGGGTTATGTCCTACGATTGGCCATGGTGCTGGAAGCGGCAAGCAATGCACTTGAGGAAGGAGTGCCAGGGACTAGAATTGTACAAGCAAGCAGCATGACACAGGCAATTGCAGTTATGCGGCATCTTGATGGTTGGAAATTAAATATCATTGGGATGCCTCAAAGAAAGGGTGAACAGGCTGAAGAGGTTGGTGTTTCGAAAAAAAATTGCAATAATGAACAAAGCAATTACGATATATGTTGCGAAGCTGCTGTTAAAATATAAAACAATTGAAAATGTGGAGCAAATCATCTTTGGAACCTTCCAATGACTGTTCAAGAAATATATGTTATGAATTTGCAGAATAGCAGTTACTATGGGGCAATGACCGAAGAACAATTTTTGGAGCTCAATGCGACAAAGAGGTTGCATGCTCTAAAAGAGAAGGTGATAACAGCAAGGACGCTGCAGCAGAACAAAATAATCAAAACTGCGAGTGAATGCAAGGATTTTTTGATGGCGGCAGAAAAAATAGGACTTGGAACTATAACACAAGGAGCAAGAAAAAACTCCATGTATTTTATAAAGAAATAGAGGATGAGTTGTTTTACATTGATGCTATTTAGAGTAATGTATTTTTTATATTTTAGCAATTAAATTATTAAATGCTCAAAATGTCAAAAAAATTAGTGTTATGACTATTTTTAATTGAATGGAAGCATGAAATGATCGGCTTCACAGCATAGAAGCATTCAACAAATACATTGCAGGAAAAAACAATGTACAAACACTTTCAACAAATCTCTGAAAGTGTAGATATATAAAAGCATTGAATTTCCAACAATCTAACAACCTAACAAAATAATTTGATAGGGCTCTGTCTAACACTTTCAACAAATCTTCAACACTTTTTTATATATAAAAGCATTGGATTTTCAACAATCTAACAATCTAACAAAATAATCAGATAGGGCTCTGTCTAACACTTTCAACAAATCTCCAACACTTTTTTATATATAAAAGCATTGAATTTTCAACAATCTAACAATCTAACAAAATAATCAGATAGGGCTCTGCCTAACACTTTCAACAAATCTTCAACACTTTTTTATATATAAAAGCATTGGATTTTCAACAATCTAACAATCTAACAAAATAATCAGATAGGGCTCTGTCTAACACTTTCAACAAATCTTCAACACTTTTTTATATATAAAAGCATTGGATTTTCAACCATCTAACAATCTAACAAAATAATCAGATAGGGCTCTGTCTAACACTTTCAACAAATCTCCAACACTTTTTTATATATAAAAGCATTGAATTTTCAACAATCTAACAATCTAACAAAATAATCAGATAGGGCTCTGTCTAACACTTTCAACAAATCTTCAACACTTTTTTATATATAAAAGCATTGGATTTTCAACAATCTAACAATCTAACAAAATAATCAGATAGGGCTCTGTCTAACACTTTCAACAAATCTCCAACACTTTTTTATATATAAAAGCATTGGATTTTCAACAATCTAACAATCTAACAAAATAATCAGATAGGGCTCTGTCTAACACTTTCAACAAATCTCCAACACTTTTTTATATATAAAAGCATTGAATTTTCAACAATCTAACAATCTAACAAAATAATCAGATAGGGCACTGTCTAACACTTTCAACAAATCTTCAACACTTTTTTATATATAAAAGCATTGAATTTTCAACAATCTAACAATCTAACAAAATATTCAGATAGGGCTCTGTCTAACACTTTCAACAAATCTTCAACACTTTTTTATATATAAAAGCATTGGATTTTCAACAATCTAACAATCTAACAAAATAATCAGATAGGGCTCTGTCTAACACTTTCAACAAATCTCCAAAAGTGTAGATATATAAAAGCATTGAATTTTCAACAATCTAACAATCTAACTAAATAATCAGATAGGGCTCTGTCTAACAGTTTCAACAAATCTTCAACACTTTTTTATATATAAAAGCATTGGATTTTCAACAATCTAACAATCTAACAAAATAATCAGATAGGGCTCTGTCTAACACTTTCAACAAATCTCCAACACTTTTTTATATATAAAAGCATTGAATTTTCAACAATCTAACAATCTAACAAAATAATCAGATAGGGCTCTGTCTAACACTTTCAACAAATCTTCAACACTTTTTTATATATAAAAGCATTGGATTTTCAACAATCTAACAATCTAACAAAATAATCAGATAGGGCTCTGTCTAACACTTTCAACAAATCTTCAACACTTTTTTATATATAAAAGCATTGGATTTTCAACAATCTAACAATCTAACAAAATAATCAGATAGGGCTCTGTCTAACACTTTCAACAAATCTCCAACACTTTTTTATATATAAAAGCATTGGATTTTCAACAATCTAACAATCTAACAAAATAATCAGATAGGGCTCTGTCTAACACTTTCAACAAATCTCCAAAAGTGTAGATATATAAAAGCATTGAATTTTCAACAATCTAACAATCTAACAAAATAATCAGATAGGGCTCTGTCTAACACTTTCAACAAATCTTCAACACTTTTTTATATATAAAAGCATTGGATTTTCAACAATCTAACAATCTAACAAAATAATCAGATAGGGCTCTGTCTAACACTTTCAACAAATCTCCAACACTTTTTTATATATAAAAGCATTGAATTTTCAACAATCTAACAATCTAACAGAATAATCAGATAGGGCTCTGTCTAACACTTTCAACAAATCTCCAACACTTTTTTATATATAAAAGCATTGAATATTCAACAATCTAACAATCTAACAAAATAATCAGATAGGGCTCTGTCTAACACTTTCAACAAATCTTCAACACTTTTTTATATATAAAAGCATTGGATTTTCAACAATCTAACAATCTAACAAAATAATCAGATAGGGCTCTGTCTAACACTTTCAACAAATCTCCAACACTTTTTTATATATAAAAGCATTGGATTTTCAACAATCTAACAATCTAACAAAATAATCAGATAGGGCTCTGTCTAACACTTTCAACAAATCTCCAACACTTTTTTATATATAAAAGCATTGAATTTTCAACAATCTAACAATCTAACAAAATAATCAGATAGGGCTCTGTCTAACACTTTCAACAAATCTTCAACACTTTTTTATATATAAAAGCATTGGATTTTCAACAATCTAACAATCTAACAAAATAATCAGATAGGGCTCTGTCTAACACTTTCAACAAATCTCCAACACTTTTTTATATATAAAAGCATTGGATTTTCAACAATCTAACAATCTAACAAAATAATCAGATAGGGCTCTGTCTAACATTTTCAACAAATCTTCAACACTTTTTTATATATAAAAGCATTGGATTTTCAACAATCTAACAATCTAACAAAATAATCAGATAGGGCTCTGTTTAACACTTTCAACAAATCTCCAACACTTTTTTATATATAAAAGCATTGGATTTTCAACAATCTAACAATCTAACAAAATAATCAGATAGGGCTCTGTCTAACACTTTCAACAAATCTTCAACACTTTTTTATATATAAAAGCATTGGATTTTCAACAATCTAACAATCTAACAAAATAATCAGATAGGGCTCTGTCTAACACTTTCAACAAATCTCCAACACTTTTTTATATATAAAAGCATTGGATTTTCAACAATCTAACAATCTAACAAAATAATCAGATAGGGCTCTGTCTAACACTTTCAACAAATCTCCAACACTTTTTTATATATAAAAGCATTGGATTTTCAACAATCTAACAATCTAACAAAATAATCAGATAGGGCTCTGTCTAACACTTTCAACAAATCTCCAACACTTTTTTATATATAAAAGCATTGGATTTTCAACAATCTAACAATCTAACAAAATAATCAGATAGGGCTCTGTCTAACACTTTCAACAAATCTTCAACACTTTTTTATATATAAAAGCATTGGATTTTCAACAATCTAACAATCTAACAAAATAATCAGATAGGGCTCTGTCTAACACTTTCAACAAATCTCCAACACTTTTTTATATATAAAAGCATTGGATTTTCAACAATCTAACAATCTAACAAAATAATTAGATAGGGCTCTGTCTAACACTTTCAACAAATCTTCAACACTTTTTTATATATAAAAGCATTGGATTTTCAACAATCTAACAATCTAACAAAATAATCAGATAGGGCTCTGTCTAACACTTTCAACAAATCTCCAACACTTTTTTATATATAAAAGCATTGGATTTTCAACAATCTAACAATCTAACAAAATAATCAGATAGGGCTCTGTCTAACACTTTCAACAAATCTCCAACACTTTTTTATATATAAAAGCATTGGATTTTCAACAATCTAACAATCTAACAAAATAATCAGATAGGGCTCTGTCTAACACTTTCAACAAATCTCCAACACTTTTTTATATATAAAAGCATTGAATTTTCAACAATCTAACAATCTAACAAAATAATCAGATAGGGCTCTGTCTAACACTTTCAACAAATCTTCAACACTTTTTTATATATAAAAGCATTGGATTTTCAACAATCTAACAATCTAACAAAATAATCAGATAGGGCTCTGTCTAACACTTTCAACAAATCTCCAACACTTTTTTATATATAAAAGCATTGGATTTTCAACAATCTAACAATCTAACAAAATAATCAGATAGGGCTCTGTCTAACACTTTCAACAAATCTTCAACACTTTTTTATATATAAAAGCATTGGATTTTCAACAATCTAACAATCTAACAAAATAATCAGATAGGGCTCTGTCTAACACTTTCAACAAATCTCCAACACTTTTTTATATATAAAAGCATTGGATTTTCAACAATCTAACAATCTAACAAAATAATCAGATAGGGCTCTGTCTAACACTTTCAACAAATCTCCAACACTTTTTTATATATAAAAGCATTGAATATTCAACAATCTAACAATCTAACAAAATAATCAGATAGGGCTCTGTCTAACACTTTCAACAAATCTTCAACACTTTTTTATATATAAAAGCATTGGATTTTCAACAATCTAACAATCTAACAAAATAATCAGATAGGGCTCTGTCTAACACTTTCAACAAATCTTCAACACTTTTTTATATATAAAAGCATTGGATTTTCAACAATCTAACAATCTAACAAAATAATCAGATAGGGCTCTGTCTAACACTTTCAACAAATCTCCAACACTTTTTTATATATAAAAGCATTGGATTTTCAACAATCTAACAATCTAACAAAATAATCAGATAGGGCTCTGTCTAACACTTTCAACAAATCTCCAACACTTTTTTATATATAAAAGCATTGAATATTCAACAATCTAACAATCTAACAAAATAATCAGATAGGGCTCTGTCTAACACTTTCAACAAATCTTCAACACTTTTTTATATATAAAAGCATTGGATTTTCAACAATCTAACAATCTAACAAAATAATCAGATAGGGGTCTGTCTAACACTTTCAACAAATCTCCAACACTTTTTTATATATAAAAGCATTGGATTTTCAACAATCTAACAATCTAACAAAATAATCAGATAGGGCTCTGTCTAACACTTTCAACAAATCTCCAAAAGTGTAGATATATAACATAATGTGGAGAAAATGAAAATGTTGTATAGTAAATTTTTATATGTGATTTCCAATATCTCCATTACTGCACCTACCTCATCTTTTATATGTCAATTGCTAATTCAAAAAAATTATTTTGCACATCTGAAAAATTACTATATAAGCATTCATGGCAACATGGAAAAATAGTTGACTAAAATAACAAAACAGATTAAAAAGCTAATTAGGTAGTTGTGCACAATAACTGCTTACTGTAATGCAATTCACCTCAACTTACAGAGTTTTTAAGGTGCATTTAGTCATTCAGTAATTTTATTCAGCATAAGAATAATTATATTAATGGTAATCATAAAACATTACTGCACATGGTACACCTCTGTATACATACCATAGTTATAACATTTTATCACTAAACAATATTGCAGCTATCAACTAGATGAGTATTTGTAACACTTAGTACAATGTGTGTGCTTAGCTAACTATTGATAATTATATTGATATCATAAACAATAAAAATGCTTGATCACGCAGCTTATAGTAACATCAAGGTTGTTGTTTGAAATTTTTTAATTTGTGCTTAGCAACTTTCGAAAATGTGTCATCTGAAAATGATTGATCTAACATAGGATCTATTCAAACTATCTGAGTAAGTTAAAACATGAAAGATTTTACAAAACGTTCACTGGCAGAAGCAGGCAGTCAAAATAGTAGAATTACACTTAGATTGAGGATTTACGTTAGTACTGGTGTTGACTGGTGGCTGCAGGTTGTAACACCACTAGACTTTAGAGGCTATAGAGCCATAGAGCATGCTGTCTAATTACTGCAATGCTACTTTGGATAGTTGCTATGTATTGAACTAGCCTTGTCAATACACCACATATATGCATATTATGACATACCACATTTTATGTGCTCGGTTACTTTTTATTCTAATGTCTATTTGTTTAAACTCATTATATACAGTTTTTGCCATATCAATATACAAGCCAGTTGTTATTCTGTCACTGTTTATCTACATGTATTTTTATGTCAGTTACTTGTTAGCTTCAATACAATACAGTCATACATTCTACTCTACAGCCAATCTTACTTATACGTGCTTAATCTTACTGTTTACTCTTGTTTAACATAAATAACAAGAACACAACAACTGGTGTCAGAAGTGGGATAAATACAACCATATCATTTTGAAATGGAGGAAGTTATAAAACAACTTATAACAACAATGCAGCAACAACAGCAGCAGCAGATGGAGCAATTCGCTCAAATACTGGGACAATTTACTACAGCTGTAAAGCCTGGTGAACCTGCACAAAATAAATCTGTAACTGTGCCTAGATTCGACTCTTATGACAGAGACAAGGAATCATGGACTCAGTATTTACAGCGGCTCAATCAGCACTTTACCGTTTACAACGTAAGTGACAGTGAACAAAAACGAGCTTGCTTACTTTCATGGATTGGCTCAGAATGTTATGAATTGCTGACAAAACTGTATGGCTCGGAGGACATAACTACCATGTCGTTCGATAATCTAGCAGGTAAGCTTAGCACACATTTTATTGAAACAAAACATGTGCAAGCAGCTAGATATCAGTTTTATAACTGTAAAATGAAACCTAACCAGTCATACTCAGATTGGGCAGCTGATTTACGGGGTTTAGCTCGTAACTGCAATTTTACCTGTAAAAAGGAAGACTGTGGTGAAAGTTATGTTGATGATCAAATCCGTGACATAATTATTAAAGAAACTCCACATGCTGATGTACGTAGACAATGCTTATTGGATCCAGATCCTACACTGGAAAATGTGTTAAAGAAGGCAGCTACATACATTCAAACAGCAGAAACTGATAAAGTTTTGAAGGGTGAGACCTCTACACCTGTTACCACAAATCAAATGTCCTCAACATACAAACGTCAAAACAAAGGTAGTCAGGGCAAGAGACCACAATTTCACAAGTCTGAAAACCAGACTGCTATGCCAACACAGCCTTCCAAGTTGAAATCGTGTCCACAATGCTACATTAGCCACGATCGTAAACAATGTCCTCTCCGTAACAAACAATGTAAGCTGTGCAACAAAACAGGACATATTTCTAGCGTCTGCAAAACTTCATCAAAATCAAGTGGGAACAACTCTCACTTCGTAGAAGAATCTTCAAGTAGTGTTTACAATATATATGAACGCAAGGGGAAACAAATATGGATTAACACTACTGTGAACAACAAACAAACACAATTTCAGTGGGACACAGGCGCTACTTGTTCTATGGTAGGGAACAAAGGCTACGAAGCCCTAGGCTCTCCACCATATCAACAGACAGACATGACCCTTCATTCATATGGAAATACCGCTATGCAGGTACGTGGTGAATGCTATGTAACAGTAACTATTGGTCAGACTACAAAAAACAATCTTCGATTATTAATAGTAGACTCAGATGAAGGTGTCAACTTACTGGGTGTAAACTGGAGTGACAGTTTTGGACTATCACAACAGGGTCTATCTGCTGTAGACAGTGACACCGAGGTTACTAACGCAGTACACAATGTTGATACCAAGGTCAAAGTTCTCACAACAAAATATCCCGATGTTTTCAAACCTGGAATAGGACATTGTAAAACATTCAAAGTACCAATTTACCTCAAATCAGAACAGAAACCTTGTTTTTCTAAACCTAGAGAAATCCCCTATTCTCAACATGAGGCCACTAGGGCTGAATTAAACAGGCTTGAAGCTGAAGGTGTCATACAACGTATTAACTTCAGTAACTGGGCCGCTCCTATAGTAGTGGTTACCAAGCCGTCTGGCAAAGTTCGCATCTGTGGAGATTTCAAGCGACTCAATCAGTGCATCTCCATAGATCAGCATCCACTACCAAAACTGGATGATTTAATGAACAGGCTTAGAGGAGGTAAATTCTTCACCAAACTTGACTTGGCTGATGCTTACCTACAACTTGAGCTAGAAGATGATGCCAAACAGCTGTGTGTGATAAACACTCCATTCGGATTATACCAATATAATAGAATGTGCTTTGGAATTGCCCCTGGTCCAGCTCAGTTTCAACGGTGTATGGATACCTTGACTCAAAAATTACCAGGAGTTGCTGCATACCTTGATGATTTAATCATTACTGGTAAAACGGAGGAAGAACACTGGACTAATCTGACAAACCTGCTTTCAACACTTCAAGAGCATGGTTTTCGAATACGATTAGACAAGTGTGAATTCTTCAAGCACTCTGTAGAGTATCTGGGTCACACCATCGACAAGGGTGGCAAACGACCAACAGCTGCTTCCATGGCAGCTCTCTCTCAATTACCTCGACCACAGGACTTGCACCAACTGCAAGCATTTCTAGGAAAGGTTAACTACTATGGGCGCTTCATCTCTAATCTTGCGGATAAAGCAGCTCCACTGTACAAGCTCCTCAAGAATGATACCACATTCACATGGTCAAATGAATGTGAACAAGCCTTTACCCAGCTGAAGAATAGCATTATCAATGCTACTAGCCTGACACACTATGATGAGACAAAACCCCTAATTCTTGCAGCCGATGCGTCATCCTATGGATTAGGAGTTGTTCTCTCGCAGGATACTGATCAGGGAGAAGTTCCAGTGGCTTACGCTTCAAAAACAAGGAAATGCTATCTACATAGTACAAACAGACAGTGGCAACTGGAAGAGGCATGCTAATCAGCTTCAAATTCGCCTTCCATTTACAAATATGAACAAATCAGTGGTACCCAACACACCCCAAGCTGATAATAATATTGTCCATCCTCATGAGAGGCGCTATCCAACCAGAGAGCGCAGACAGCCAGATTGGTACAAGCCATAACTCTTAAGTCTAAATTTGTGAGGGAGGAGTGCTATGTATTGAACTAGCCTTGTCAATACACCACATATATGCATATTATGACATACCACATTTTATGTGCTCGGTTACTTTTTATTCTAATGTCTATTTGTTTAAACTCATTATATACAGTTTTTGCCATATCAATATACAAGCCAGTTGTTATTCTGTCACTGTTTATCTACATGTATTTTTATGTCAGTTACTTGTTAGCTTCAATACAATACAGTCATACATTCTACTCTACAGCCAATCTTACTTATACGTGCTTAATCTTACTGTTTACTCTTGTTTAACATAAATAACAAGAACACAACAATAGTGTCTATAATCTGGCTGAAAAGGTTAATGCTATACGTAACTATGCTCATTGCTCATTCATGTGAATACAGAAAACTAGCTCAGCAGTTTGTAACCAGAGTAGAGCCTTTTTACCTCTTCCTCAAAAAAGAAACTTTAAGATTTGAAGCCATAGTTAGCTTGGTTTCTTTTTTTCAAAATTGTCATTTTATGAAGCCATTATGGTGTATTAATATAAGCATATTTAATGTATTTGTAATAATGTTGCACTAAGGAAATGTGTTTGTGAATTGAAACACAATACACCAAAAATTTATTATTTTGGGCCATTATATTGTCTTTTTGCTTGAGTATTTATTATGACATCATTATACTTATTATATATATTTTCACCATAATCTTCTGACAGCAAAATGTCCTTCAGTGTCCTACTTAGGAGTTATTTACAATTTGATTTCTCATACTAAACTTACCAGCTGACAAAAGTTCATACACACCCGGCATGGCATATCGCCAACACAGAATTACAAAAACACAACATGATTTTGTTGGCAGTAGTTGAATAGCTAATGTATACAATGCATACATATAATAGCTTAATGAGAAGTAATAATGTGTGGGTTTGCCTCATGTCATAATGTCACATATAATTATGTCACAAGACTGCTTTAACAATAAGACTGGAACAACAAGCACTTACTTGCTTACAATCCAACATGCTAGTGTAAATGCAAGGAATTATCTAATACAATACTAATGTCCTTCTGTAGTACTAAATGAATCCTATTTTGTTTACATATCTTTGACCTTACAAGCAAGCCCCACCAGTTTCATTGGTAAACAAATGTTCAGGTAAGTACATGGTATAGCAGACATCAACGTCACCTGCATTAACTCATGATCTACTGCTACTAGAGAAGTTATATGACACATTTTTAAAGGTAAAACATTGAAAAAGTTAATGATGATATCAAAGACTATGTCACGATAGAGTGTAGACCATATCAAGTACTTTTGAAATTAATAGAAGCAACTGTATGCATCAGATTTCCTGCTTAATTGTAAAGGGAAATTGCCATTATATATTTTTTTGTACTAATAAGAAGGAAGAGCAACATTTTCTCACTAATTTCGAACTTCCATGCATACAGCCTGGCCACCCCATCAATTCATTAACTTGGGTGTGACTAGAAAGTATTATTCCTAGGACAATCAGTTTTTGCATTGCAACTATATATTCTGTTCTACTAATACATACTAGGCTTATTTGAAACAAAATAGTAAACGTTACTCATCTGTTTAATCACAAGAACCATATCTAATACTACCCTATTAGTACTAGCCAATGAGCATGCCTACGTAAGGGCCACCAAAATCTGGTCCAAGCATATTTTGGGCCAGCTAACGCTGTGCTGGGCACTTCTAGGGTTATATATACATGCATAACTGATTATTTTAGAATCTTATTATAGTTAGTGCTGGCTTATAATACAAATGTGCAATATCATGCTTTTAATAAGTTTTAAAGGTGTAGGAAGGGTGTGATATTGATTACTACACTACTGGTTGCTGAAATACTATAGACTATTGTATTTTCGTATTAGTGAGAGAAAACATTTATGATTGTCCTCCTTTTCCTTTTCTTCACAATTTCACTCATTCATGTGATGAATAAACAAATTCCAGTCATGCTTTATGAAACCTATCTCAGATTAGTACCTAAAGTAAAGGACAACTGCTTCATATCATGTGCTTGTAGTTACAACTAGTATTTAAAAGCCATATCTAACAAAATATGTCCTACCTTACCTGGTGGTTACTAGTTTACAAGAATTAAAAGTGTGAAGGTTGATGTGAACTTGGGTGATTTTGTAATATAGCAGAAACGTTTAGGTGGAAGTCTATTGACAAAACTGATATGTTTCTTATATAATATTTGTGTATCCAATAGCTAGTTTTTCTACCTTGCTTGTGAACATGCCTAGTGTGTGTGTCTAAACTTGTGGTAAGCCAATCAGATTATATTGCTTGAGACATCAAATGTACTTGCTGTTCACAACACAACTTGGCTGGAAACAAAAATAGTTGCATGTGTTTTGTATAAAACCACTCATGTTAAATTGCTATCACACATGTGTTAAACCCTTTACTAATTTTTACTCAGTAGCACTAAGATAAATCATGAAAAAAGAAATAATGTAAATTTTGATTCACTATCTTGAGAATTAATTTACCCAGAAACTTTGTTCATGCAGAGTAGTTAGTAAAGCATATAAACATGCTTTAAGTGATAATTTACTGTAACTAAAAGAGGAACTAAATCAATTTAAGTGCAACACAATAATACATTTAACCTAATAACTGTAAATTAATCATTACACTTAGTATGATTACTATCATTATAACAGAATACCATACTGTTTTTCTTCATAACATGCTTAGAAACAACACTGGTGATGTCAGCACATAGCAACACAAAATAGCTGTGAAAATTATTAAATGATTTTTTCTCATATGCTAATAGATAATAATTAGTTCATTGCCTGTTTAATTTAACCCATTATTTAGTGCAGCCATATACCATGGGAGCCAACGATTCTAGAGCATTATTCGATGAAATGGACACCATTTATAAAAATGAATATGAAAAATGCTGCTTTATCACTCGATATTACCGTATGTCTCAAAGTACACGGCGTGATCAATGGTCAAGGTTAATTTTAGTTTATGTTTATTTGCTGTAACTGTGATTACGTAATTCCCAGTTGACTTAATTCTTAAGTTCAACATTCTTGGCATATCTTAGCATGTAGACTAGTTGGCAACAGCACAAAACCATTTTCAAAATTTTTGTCAATTGATTTATTGTTCAAATGTAAACCCAACAGTTACAGAAGTTTAGCAGCTTTAAAATATTTTTGGGATCTGAAATTATTTACAACTTGAATGACTAAGAAAAACATGTGCATCTCACTTGTTCCAACAGCTTAAGACTTGCAGCTTATTCCAAAAACTATCTGCCAGTTAGAATAGAGCCGGTCTAAATAAAGCTGCCGTGGCATATTTATCAAAACATTATCAATATTGTGATTTTAATTACTTAAAGAACTGAAACAAAATAGTAGCATATATTAGTAATTTGATTTTTTTACTTGATATTGGATCAAAACAGCTTCTTTATCGAAATTGCAAATCATAAAAATACAATCTGGGATTTCATGTTTAGCATTACAAAAAAACCTTCTTCATATTTTTTGTGAAACATGTTTATAAATAAAATGTTATTTGGCTGCATATACACACAAATCATATAACATTTTGGCCAAGTTTATTTATAATAATAAGTTTTGCCAACTTTAAAATATGTTTTTTTCATACCATGCTTTTTTAAATGTAGCTTTACACTGGGAGCATTGAATGCCCACAACAGATTAAGGCAGAAGCATGGTTCTCAGCCAGTAGCCCTAAACCTCCGCCTCTGTAAGATGGCTCATTCTCAGGCTAAGTTTTTAGCTGACAATGAAATATTTGAGCACAGTGATAAAGAAGACCGGAGACATGCAGAGTGAGTGTGTTGAAATTAATTTCATTCAAATGTATTATTATAATATTATATGTTTTACAGTTGGCTGAAAGTAAAGAGGTAACTAAAAAATAAACGTACTTTTTCGTTTAGAAAAATGCAAATGCCTGAAGTAATAGGCAGGCTTTCACAGTCCTATTAAACGAGTTTTGTGAAATACATTGTATTAGTTTCATAGTCTCTAACAAATTCGGATGCATCATGTGTATATATAATACATTAATATAGTCAGGGATCTATTTTGTTAAAATGTCTAGCCAAAAGATCAGACATGTGTAATAAGTAATGTTACACTATGATAAAGTAACATTTGAACACAGTACTCATATATTTTGTGGTTATCAATACAAGCTAGCAGGAAGAGCTATTTGATTGTTAGTATAATAATTTAGTTCATTTGTACTTCCTATAACAGCCTACAGAGTATATAGATAATAGATTTAGAGTATAGATAGTCTATTTCACCTTTTTACCCCATCATCACAGTTGTTTACAGTTTTCAAATTACTAGCCACATATTATCAAGATGACCTAACCTTCTGCACATACAACAAAGCTGCTTAAACTGATGACCACGTGATAACCTTTGCTGTGTTATCTCAGCTAGCTTAAAGGATTGCTCTATCTTGTCTAATAAATGGCCATTTAGGTCAAACACACATAATATTGTGTTTTTCTAAGCATGCATTGACAAAAAGCATTTGACCAAAGGTAGAAAAAGTTAGTTGAAGTTGAGGGTGTAGATTGGTAACAGCCAAAACGCCGATTTTGAAATGAGCTGGGAAATGTGACGTAACAGCGCCAGCATTCCTGCTGGTCACGTGACTATACAAATGAATAACTATAGAAGTATGACTGTGAGATGTGATCTTTCAGCTCATAATTTGTATATTTATAGAAGTGCAAATGTGAATTATCTCAATCTATAGTTTTTTGACATGTTAAATAACATGTATGTGATAACATTAGGCCATATTTTGCTTGTAAGCATAGAAAAAAGCATTGCAAAAACATGCATTCTTTAGGATGAATGCCTGCGATCGATCTAAACTAGGTCAGATTGTGCAATATTACGGGCGCACCAAAGCTGACCTATATAGCGCACTGTAACTGCTTGAGCGTTATTGGTTGATGTTGCGCTCAGCAACCTTGAATACTAGCGTTATAGTTAGCACGTGCAGCATAGTTACTGGCGTTCACACGTCACGTATTAGGCTATTCTTTTTCATGGCTGAAAATTTTACCTCCCTCAAAATTGGAATTTTGAAAAGCTGTTTTCTAGGCATATATCCTTTTGCAAAGTCACAATTGTTTGCATACACATTAGATTATAGTTCATAATTATAATGTGATTGTAATAAACTAAGATAGAGCAATCCTTTAAGAGATTAAGCATATCGGCAAGCGTTAAGAAAGGCTTCTAACGAAATTTGATTACTTGAAATTACAGTGAGAAAGTTTTACATGTGTGTTGCAAATATTAATATAGAAAGTTGCTTTAAACTGCATAAAAATTTATTAGCTAGAAATAAACATAAACTTACATTTGATGTATTGTATAGCATCACTGTACTTGAACTAATGATTTAGAGTTATCCAGGATTGATGCTAAGTCGCTAAGGTAATAAATAGATCAAGCAGATTTTGAGTTAACTCTGTCTGGTGTTTTGGTCATTTACAACTATGACAAATAAAATATGTGGTCAAAACTGTTGGTTTTTTGAGCAAGATAAACTAACCTTCAACTATGACTATATATGAAATAAGAAAAGTTTCCTAGAAAAATGTATTTAGGTCAACCTTTGACCTTTGACAGTATATAACCTTTGAGGCTTAAATTACTGACCCCTTGCAGTCTAGTGTGTGTCAAAGTAATAAAGAATTAAATTGGAAAAGCCTGTGTTACAGATCAAAAAACTTTTTTCTCCCCTGCAAACGAAACTATGTACTTGTGAAATTTTCAATCAACCAAATTTTATGAAATTAGAGTCTTTGGCTATGGATAGGTATTTTTTGCTACACCTGAATGTGTTTGATACAGTGTATTAAGCAGCGTATAATACACTGTAGCCTATAGTGTACTATATCGTAGATGGTCAGTTCTGGGCACTTAATATCTTATCTCAAACCAGGCAGAAGATAACATTGTATGCAGTATATGACCGAGTCAACGCTTATGTACAAATAGTATGTTATCTTGTTTATAGCCTAAGTCTTCAATATTTGAGTTTAAAATACAACTGTTTCTATTAGTGCATAGGCAGCATTTCATATATTCAATAGTTGTAGCTTAGAACCCAGGCTGTTTGGAAAAAAATTGCCTCAGCTAATGCAACATTTTATTTGTTGCAGATTTCCATTTGCCAACAACCTACAGACATAATCTTACTGATAACAGCTATTATCAAGTAGCAGTTATTTGCATGCATTTATAGCAGTTTATACACTTGGCTTCGTGTCTTGCCTAGTTTGCATAAATATTAGTTGGGCTTGAGCTTAACTTCATAAATTGTTCTACCAGCAGCTCCTAGTTGGGGGTGACTGAGTCCAGTAGTTCGGGTTCTCAAAGTTGAAGTCGGAGGTTCAGGTTGGAACCTCTAGCTTCAAGCTCAAAAATCTCTAATTACTACACTTAGTCACCCCCAACTCGGAGCTGCTTATAGAACAATTCCACCTTTATCTATTATATTTATACTTTTGTTATAAAAGTTGCAAGATGAGTCTGAATAATATTATGTTTCCTTTTCCAACCAAATCTCTATCAGTTCAAAAATGCAACTCAAACTAGCAGGAAAAAATTCTAGAAATCTGTTTATGATGAACTGTGCCTACAATTGGGCTTTGCATATGCTACAGTTACCTGCCATATGCTGAAATAGAAATTATAACCAGTACAACTTATCTGCAGCTATGAAACTACCTGCACGGAATAATAATATGTTTAAAAGAAAATAATAATCAGCTGCAGAATAATTTAATGCATTTAATCAAAATTAGGTTGAGCTTTTATGAGACAATAGCTTTTTAAAAATAATTTGTTATCCTAAAAAATTACATGTACTAAATGTTCACTGAGAAATACTATACGCACTACAAATATTAAAGTATTTTTATTGAGTAGAAAATACACTATAGACTACTCATCGACCTTCTCTAATCTTGTATATAATATTATAGTATAACAGTGTAATATAAAATATTATAGTATAACAATGTAATACAGAGAATATTATATAGTACCCTATAATTTAATGTAGTATATATTATAATAGTATGATAATGTAATATATAATGCTATCTGAAAGAAAGTCTGTTCAACAGCATGGACAATTTAAATTTTGATTCTGCCAACCAGCATTTCAACATGCAAATATTTTCAAGCTAATAGAAATATTAACAGTACAAATAGAAAACAGCGAAGATAAAGAGACTAAATCTTTAGTTTATGACTAACTTTACTATATCACATCAAAACTTGTACCCAAGTATAATCATAACAGTATGTTCTATTCTAAACTTTGTAAATTTAGCACAATTTTTCAAGCTCTAATTTCCGCAGTACTTGCTTATTGCAAAATGTTTTTAAAATAAATTGGTTGAAGTGCAACATAAAACTAGTAAAATTTTTCGTAACACTAAACTTTAAAAAAAAAACGTTGCTTTCTAAATAAATTAATTTGCTAACAATATTTTTCTCAGTTTTTACACCACGCCTAAACAGTCTTAATCATAGAGCTTATAAAAACACATCTGGATATTGTGATTATCTCATTCAGGGGATACTGTGGTGAAAACCTAGCTGAATCTATACTCTGGCATGATGAGTACAAGAGACCCAGTGGAGAGGAAGTTACTCTGATTTGGTATGATGAGGGAAAAGAATACAACTTCAAGAAAACTGAATTTGATCCAGAATGTGGTATGTTTACGTTTACATTATTTATGATTCGTTATAGATTTTCTTCTAACAAATTACATATATCTTTTTTGTAGTAGTCTTAATGTATGACACTAGAAAGTTACTCTTTTGTATATGTTTGAACTAGCATGTTAGATATATCTAAGGTTTCTTGTATATTCCTTTCAACTTGATCACATTATATTATTATGCACATTTTGTTACAAGTTTCAGCCTCATTTCAGATTTAAAATATTTACTTTCATAACAAATTAGCTCTTACAGACTTACACAAACAATATTTTGAAATATAACTAACGTTTTTAGTCCTTGCAATTAAAGCAAGAAAATATTTAAATAAAAGTTGTCTTCAATTTAATAGAAGTAAGACAACTAATACAAAGTTAATCTACAATGGAAGTAAACAACTCTTAATTTTATAGCCTTCCAACAATAACTAGTTCAGTGTAAGTTGACTTCTTTACAAATTTAAATATTTCTTTCATGAAGCACAGTTCACCCAGCTTATATGGAAAGCTACAAAGTTTTTTGGAATAGCATATGCAGAGTATGAGCCAAGTGATGCGACAGGGTTTGTCAAGACAGTGGTGGTTGCCAACTACTATCCTGGAGGAAATATTGAAGGAAAGTTTGCTGAAAATGTAGTGGAAGCAATTCACAAGGAAGTGAGTGTAAACAACAGGTCAACTAGAGTACAGCGAAAAATAGATTTGTATCAGCGAAAAAAACAAAGGAAGGCAAAGAAAGACAAACAAGGAAACTTGTGATAATGTAGAGATGACAATTACTGATTATTACTTTTTTGTCAGTTTTTTACAAGTCCAAAGTGCTGAGTTATTTTGGAATTTTTTCTTCATTACAAATTCAATTATTGTATATAGAAATAGTGATATTGCAGCACATTAAAAGTAGTACATACATGGGTTTGACAATTATTCATTGTTATATTGTGTACTACTGTAGTAGTTTGATAGCCGTAGTAGAACTAGGCAGGAGTTAAAAATAAAACACTGTAGGTTGAAAATTAAACACCTAATGCAAGAAAAGAAAACCTTTAAACCAATTTCAGTACGACTTTTATAGTTCCATACGTACAGCGTTATTGATATAGGGAGTTTTTTATTTAAAACATTTTGAAAAAACTTGCATCACTTGAACAAAATCAATGATTTTGTTAAAAACAAACCATTTTGTCAATTGTATGTATTAGTAAAAAGCATCCATCTAGATGTGTAATGGGTTGATATGGTATGTAGGTAAAACCAGTCACTTTTATTGTGTAGATAACTCCATAATTGAGGTAAAATTCTGAGCAGCACACCAATATTTTGGCTTTTAACATTATTTCGGATTGAGCACCTCAACGTGTGACCTGACTAACAATTTAACAATTATTTATAGCATGTGTTCATATATAAAATACTATATTATGCAAGGCAAATTTTGTACACAGTGATAAATTCGACCTCAACAGAAAACTGCAGATAAACACATAATATTTAAGCTTTTTACAAAAATAAAAAACATTCAGCATTATGCTAGCAACCTAGAAGGTTAAAAATACATTAGCAATAATAAAATAATTGTTCAACTAAATACTACTTGCTTAATAAAATAAAACATCACACTGATTGTAGCTTAGGAAAGTTGAGGGAAGAGCAAAACGAAAAGTAGCTTTGATTTGAAAAATACTATAAAACATACAAAGAAGCTCATTAAATGAATCTCAACCTACATTTTAGTCGATTGTTTATGGAACCAAGACTAAAATGAGGTTAATACCTGATGTACATAAAACTTTGAGCATAGCAGAAACATGATACAACAGAATGGCAGAACTAGGAACGTGAGCAAAGTGTCCAGACAGAATCGCAGAAATTTTGTCTTTTGTATCCAACGTTTTAGTTTATTGCAGTTTGTGTGTCAGAAATGTCTTTGTAGAAAACAGCTTCTAAATTATCACCCATCATATTCCACCATGTCAGAATATATCAGGACAACGACTAAAGTCTTGTTTATCCTTACAATCCCAGTATTCATGAGTAAACATGTGTGTCAGGTTACCAGTGATGGGATCCTTCGTCTTTTTGAACCACGAAGGTTGGTATTCAGGAAAACTTTTACCTGTAAGATATGAAATGAAATAAAATGTAAAAAAGCATATGCCCGTTTGTATGAATATTTTGCAACAAGTGCCTGGGTTTTGCTGGTTCTTCAAAGTCATATTTGCAATTTTCAAAACAAGTCAATAGAGAGCTTGAATTTCTCTGAATCTACTGGGTAAGAGGAAGTGAACAGAAGAATCCGTTTCACGACATAATACTCTGTTTTATCCTATTTGTTGCTACATTATAGAATATAATTCTATAGACAGCATACATAACACTACATTGGATGACATTAGCAAGATCCAAGTTTTATAATGCTGAAATGTGTTGAAAGACTTTTGAAACATTAAACATGCAAGCAAAATTACATTACGCAATGATGTCTCTATTTCTTTCTGTAAGCTTTGGTGTGTAGAATAGAGGAAGACAAATAAGTAAGTATATTAATTTATTAAACTATACACTTATACACTGTACACTACATTCTTATATGCTATACATTTGAATGCTATACACTACAAACTTATACTGAAGAAGTAAGACAAGAACTAATAACTAATATTTAACTGACCTTCAGCAGCAGCAAGCTCCGCCTTTTTTTCTCTCAGTCTCCTCAATTCTCTCTGTTTCTCCTCTAATCTCAACTTCTCTTTGTTAGCCTCATCCCATAGTGTGTTTTCCATGAGTCTTTGGTCAGGTCTGTGACGAGAGTCTGTGGGAGCCACCCCATCTTCTGGCTCATTCATCTCCACACTCAGTTGAATCATATTATAGCACTTATCTAAATGGGGGCTGCAACATTATACGAAAATGTACACAGTAACAGATTCAACAGCCTCAACTTTCAGCCAAGTTTGTAATCTATGGTTGACTTGAGAAAACAGAAGTTGTCCTCCCCAATAAACAGACATGATACTACTGACAAAGTGCTATCACTTTTCACACAGCAAACTAAAAGTTACTTTTATAAAAAAAAATGATTAATTTAAAACAGAAACTGTTGTTGACGAAAATAAACAAATGCACAATTTGTCAAGATTTTGCTAGACACATAGCTTTATGCTGCTAGATTTTCCCAAGCTAAGAACTTTATACAATGCAAGTCTCGAAGAAGACAGTAAACGTTCTATTTTACAGAAGGCAAAACCTCTTATACAAAACAGCTTCTCAAACAGTAAAGTAACTTTTAAGCAGTAGAATATAAATACACAAAGTTTAACAGAGCTGCGGCCACTAAATATTGTCGACAAATAGAGATGACCACAGGTACAGTCTCCACTTACGGTGGTGGCTTCTTTTCCCAAATTACTTTATATTCTCCAGTTTCAAATACGGGTTTGCTGCCATGTTGTGAAGTACCAAGAACTTTGGCAGCTTCCATCTGACTATCCCAAGTGCCTCTCAACACCCACCTTGCAGTACCTTGCTTATCTGTCACCACACCTGTCACCTGTTCAATAAAGCCATAATAAATTTATACAAAATCATAATTTTTTAAATTAATGTTTAAACGTGTGTACCTTGTAACTATTTATTACGGTTATAAATAAATAGAACCATAACTTACCTTTCTGGGTATGTCGTTACTAAAGTAGCTATATGCTGAAAACTTCAAATGACATTTATCTCCTGTTTTATGATTCACAATGTCTATATCACCGTGATTGTCAACCCACAACCTGCCGACTATGATGTTATGTACTGTGGTTGTGACTTTTCCCCACGTGTAGTGGTTACCACTTCCATCAAACTTGCAGTGAACAATGCCTGTATACAAAATATACATAATGCAAGTATAGTTTTCAAGAAGTACAGTATGAAAATACTGATGTAAGACAAAATACCACATAACTACATGTAATATAAACTATTCCATAGTAACATTGCTAAATTACTTACTTATGGGATCAATTTGAAGATATTTCCCTCTAAATTTGCTGGTCAGTGTGGTTTCTTGGTCAATAGCCCAGCCTGCATTCCCGGTGACATGGCTAGCACAAGTTGGTGGATGATGGCTTACCTTTCAAAGAGAAAGTGTTTTATGATGTTTTACAAACCATTAAAACATATTGAGGCTAGAATTAGCCATTCAGAAAACTTAACAGCCAAGGTTATTTTAAAAATAATCAATTTCATTGAAAAATAAACTCCGATAAAATAAGTAATATATATATACGCAATTATGTGATATATGACCCAATTATATAAAACTACAATATATGTAAAACACATATTTAGTCAAAATCGAAAGGCAATAATAAAACTAAAAACTAAGTGAGTAAATCTAAATTACAAATGATTTCCGGTGTAAGTAAAACACTAGCTGTTGCAAACTAACTTTTTCTTCAATTTATCATACAGAAAATAATTAAGTAAGAGAGCCTATACAAACATCAGAATCTTGGACCAGACATCATTCAAAACTTAAATACCATTTTGCTTAATAGTGCTTACAGAGCACTAGCTTATAAAGGTATCTGCACATTACAAAACATAACGCTACCTGTTCACTACAGAGTCTCCATCCCAAGTCATCTCTTCGGTCAAACTCAAAGGTTTCCCCTAGGAGAGGGTTGAAGGGTTTACACGACTTTCTTGTACTCGTGTAGCAATATGAGGATATGGCAAAAACTGCCACCCAACACATCTGCTCCCACTGGTCACACTTGGCAGCGTTATCCAAACAATAGGAATACTCAAAGTCTTCAGCAAATCTTTGCAGGAAGGACAGCGGTTCATTTAACATAACCTACACAGAAATCAACAGCTGCTATGCTTTATTCACTGGACAAATAGTACTGAGTGGCCTTCATTGAACATTCTTTAGACAAAATTCCATCAAGGCTCAAACTAAGTCTAACCACGCTCTCTGATTAACTACTTTGGTGTCACATCTCTGGCAGCACAGGCTAAACAAGGAAACAGTCTTAAAATTGAATTGCAAACTTACAACATTCAGCATATTTTCATTTTAGTGTCAAGTGAACAAAAGGTACAAATTAATGCAAAAGGTGAACAACCTATACATGTATTCATTGCATGTGTGAACGAGGCATTAGAGTGTGTTAGAAGAAAATGTAAATAACATGAAATAATATTCCAATAATCTCTTACATATGTTTTGTGTTTCATTATATTAAAGGCTCTTTTACTAATCACTTTAGAATTAGAATAAATTTGTATTTAAACTGTGTGTATTTAATAACATATAAAAGCTAGAGATACCAAATCTTGTGATGCGCTAGTTTCAGTGAAAGGTCAATCTAAAAAGATTATTTTGGTTATTGATATATTCCATTGCTAGAAGCAACTTACTCTATGTGTATTTTGTTAACACCAAAACCATGTGAGAATAGCAACACCTACAGGTTTAAGGAAGAGAAGCACAAATGGAGATACACTTGGGTGAAACATGGATAAGAAAACTAGGCACAAGAGAAATTTATTCTAGTAGTGACAAACAATACCATAACCCACATATTAAGGAACACTTATTCTAAATTATGACCTACCTTACCACTTAACGAGCAATACTTATACTGCTGTAAAAATTCTGAAATAAAAAGTTTTTTTTTATTAAAAATACAAGTTGAGTCACTTTACAATTACAGCGAACCTTTATAAACCAAATATTTACCGGCATCGGAATTTTGGTGAGATCTTTTCCAACGCAGTTCTTTAAAAGACCCCACAGATTTGTAAGGCCATATTTTGGTCTTTCAGGTATAGTCCTACGCCTAACTCTCTTAACATGCTTAGTTGACTCATTCGACTACAACACACAGAAATATTTAAAACAATAGCTATAAAGTGTTGCATATTTAATTTGAACTGCAAATATTTATAAAGTCTCAATAATGTTTCAAACCATTTCCAGTTGTGAATGAACAGAAAATATATCCCGCTACCCGAACAGGACAAAGCGGAAATAAGTGAGAATAAACAGAAAATATATGAATGTGCCATAATTTATTAATCCATTTTCCAACACAACACAATATTTAGTGTCTAAAATTAAAAGAGCCAAAAGTCCAAATCTAGGTTGCATTATTTACTATAATATTTTGTTTTAATATTGAAAACAGCGAACTCAAATTATGCAATTTTGAATAAGATAGCGTTAGTGTAAGTAGAGTGAGTATAGCATGTGATACTGTCTGGCATACACATACAGTGCTTAAATGTACACCTGCTGCTGATAATGATTAAAACAGCAAAATATCATTTCTTTCATGTAACCACGCACAGGGCAATTAACATTCGACTAAAAAGTTATTAGTATTAAAATATCAGCTAACCGTTTGGGTTATATAGTCTTTAGGCGTCTCACCACTCTTGTCTTGACTTGGAAGCTTTAAATGGTTATTTGAAGATACGCTACAAACAAATAGTATTTTTATCAGACAACAAATAAAAACTGCCGTATTGATTAATTATCAGTGTGGTTAGAGCCTAGAGCCTTATCAGTAGGTACATAGTCTACACATCAGCTGTTACCATCATACGATACAATTCCATTAGCTTATTAATAGAGATCACCGTGGTTGCTACTACTTCTATCTCATGAAACGCAATAGATGAGATGCCAGTGTACAAACTTTATGTCTGATTCAATGTCCGAAGAAACGACGACAGTAAACTGGTCGGCAGCATCTTGAAAAACATCTTCTTCGTCACTGCTTGATGCTGTGTAGAAATAAAGAATTGTATTATTACATAATACTATGTGCAGCATGTATAAATTGAGTACAAGACAAATCTTCTAGATAAGATACAGCCAACTATGTAGAATGTAGAGCACATTAACCAATCTTTAAAAAATGAAACAAATATATTTCATTGTACGAGGGACAATTTTACTAAACATTTACGTGTTACCTTATAGCTTTAAAAACTACCTGTACTTCTTGAGATTTGGTGGTTATTACTTTCAGTATCAGGTGACTTCACTAAAGACCTAGCCCTGTGTTCCAGAGAACTGTGCTGCTTGGCTAAATCTTCCACCATAGACTGTAGGGCTAACCTTTCGTCGTGCTCACGTTTGAGGGTGCTGTGCCAATTCTGGTGCTGAGAGGTTACAAAGTCTAAATGGTCTTTGCAAGCCTAAAACAAAACAAAATACAAATGTTATAAATTAGAGTTATCCAATTTATAACAGTTCGAGCATACTTGTTACTTTATATTAATCAAATTGTTCGCATGAATTTAAACATAGAATAAATTTCTAATTTTAGCTCGGTGTTGAAAAAAAGCAAACGTACCTAATCACATCTAGTGAGATAGAATGATGTTCACTCACATTAATCATGGCGCTCACAGTTATGCGAAAGAGGGTAGTTTGCTCGTTAATAGCTTTCATCTTTGAAGTTGCCTCCTCGGCTGATTGTATTTGATCTAACTCAGCCAATGATCTCTGCAGCTGTGTGCCATGATTTACTATAAGAGTATTACAAGTTGTGAGATCTTCAATCTTACTGCTGAGTGTTTTGACGCTAGCCTCTATCTCCGTTGGGTCAAATGTGGACGTCATCAACAAATCACCCGTTTTATCTCCATCTACTATAACATTACAATACAGCAATTAGCGTGGATCTCAATTAATTTAGTTTCTGCTAACATAAAATCACTACCACCATGTGTAGTGTGACACAGTTTATTCTATGCTTATCTACTACTTCCTGCTTTTACATATACTGGTAATAAAAACTCACCATTTGTATTTTCGGTTACTTTTGCTCTGGCCTTTTCTAATGCAGTGACCCATTTATTCCTTTCTGTATCAGAGCTAGCTTTTAGGTAGAATGCATTAGAATATCCATTTGTTACCACAAAATAGCAAGGCTCTTCAGTCTGTATAACAGCATTCGCCAAGTTGATTGTTCCTCGGCAGGTATGACTCATCTCACCTTGATTTCTATAACAAAACAAATATGCAAGGTGATTAATTAATTATTTAAATTAATTCCAAACTTTTAAACTAAAAATTATAAATAATGTAACAATTACTTGTAGTATGACAGCATCCCATTTTGAAGAACAAACCAACGTCTTTGGTAACCATTTATGTAGTTGGTCCATTTAAATATCCATCCATGTAAATCTAAGTCCATGATTACCTTCATAATATAAACAATCAAACAATTAAAAACAACGAACTGATTATACTTCACAGTTGTATCTGTTTCAACTAATAAAGCAAATAAGCTCTGAATATCTTACCTGTAAGACATTTAGCAAATAAAAAAAGCAAAGCTGGAAGTGATCATTTCTAAGCAAAACACAGATATACTGATTAGCAACAGCTACCAAAGATGGTGGTACGTGAGCATTAATTGCTCAGATTTAGGATTGAAATCTTGTGACAATCAAAAGTGAAAGAGATGCACCCATGCCAACTCACTGATTACTTTACAGTTTACAAAGATTAAAACGGTTACGATGAGAAACGGTGAGAATATTAATATTATATCATTACTAATATAAATATTAATTACCTAATAATAAAATTTATTTATTTATTAGTAATTATCATTATGATTACGATTATCATATTTGTTATGGTTGTAATTAGTATTACATTTACTGAGCAATTATTAATACTAATTATTATTAATCGTAATCATAATCATAATCATAATGAATTGTAAGGCCTTCATTGTGAGCTCATCTAGCAAATATAATAATAATAAGTACTAATAGTGTGTGTGTAACAGTATCAGTATAAGCATTAGTATCAGTATGAATAACTATTACATTTACAATCACTGTAACTGTAAGTGTAGTACACTAACACTAACAGTAATACTAATAGACAACAGTAAGTGTCACAGTAACAACTATAAGACGTATAAATATAATATTATAATTATATGTTTTCCTTATAAAGAGACTAGCTCTGCTCGTTGATGCTGTTAACTTTTCAGCCATTTACATATCCATCGATTATTTTCGAATATTGTTAGATGAAAGATAAAGGCGATAAGATGGACTACGCTTATAAATAACGTCAAGTATTAATATAATATTATGTAGAGTGATATAATAACTATACACCTTTAAAGTTTAAACCTTTGCATTACACTAGTATGTTTGATGTAGTGATAAAAACCCCACCATATTCACTCCACCACTACAACACATATTAGTATTTATTGCTTTATTCATTGATATTATAAAGTTTAGGATTAGTGAGAGCACCATGCATTTTGCCTACAAAATTGACTGTTGTTGCATCTATACCCAATAGCTAAACTATTTAAAGCACTGTGAAGCTTCACCCTGAGCCTAATTAGTTTTTAGCCAGGGACAAATGGTTTAGCTGATAAATCTCTTTGCTAACTGCGTCTCATTGAAATACCAGATTCTGTAAAGTTTTGCAGTCTTAAAAATAGGTGCTCTAAATCTGCATATGTACATGCAGTAATTCACCTATGCTTTCAATATTTTCTGTATTTCCAGTGCCTTTGAAGTAATTCACTGAATTTTGAGTGCATTTCAAATTTATTATGGCGTTGAGATTAAACAGGTACAGCACCAAAACAAGATATGAATGTACGTTGGCAAGTACACATTGAGTTTTAATGGCTAAGTTCATATCAAAGCTATGTTTGGCTGTTTTTTGTCAAAATTAGAATGTATGCTTATGTCGATTAAGATAGGGTGAACACATGCCAGAGGACTAAGTACTTGCATGAATTGCAGATTTTCTATTCTATACTTATAAAATATAGTGATTGCTGTAGAGCTCATGTATTTTATACAAAAAATTACATCGTTATATATAATAAATACAGAATGTAGCGTGACTAAGTAATCCAATCTAATAAAATTTACTGTGTAGATACAATGATTAACTATTCAGCATGTCAGAAATGAAACGTATGCTGACATCATAAAACAAGTTCACAGGCAAACAGAAACTGGGTAAAATATATCACAGAGTAACAAAGGCTCAGCCATTGAGAGTTCCTAGAGGAACGGAGCTTTTCTGCAGGCGAGTAGCATCGATAGAGACTCCTTGACTAAGCTCCACAGGCACATAATGGTCTCTATGAGTTGTGCTAAAGAACCTTTGACCTCCAAGTGGTGCTCCAATGTTGGTCTTCTTTATCTACAGTAACAAGTTTCTGTATTATAATATGCGATGATTAACTACAACAACTAAGTAGTATATTAAGGTTTTTCTTTAAACTAATTTGCATGAGGCATTATAAAAAAATCTCAGATCGGTCAGTAGAATTGTCAATTTATATTGTGTTTTATTGCAAGCAGCTTATATAAATTTTAATGTCATAATAGATAGTTCTTACTCTATTTAGAGCTCTTTCATCCATCATTTCTCTCCCTCGGTTTGGGTTTTTGAAATCTGTCTTTTGAGTAGTGATCCCATCCATGCTTCCTACAAAGTTAAAAGAAACTGCTAGTGAAATCATTATCAATTAGATATAAGACATAACCTATGAACTAATTTGCATAAAGACATGTTTATTCATATGAAAAGCAACTTTCTTGGTGATGTACCTGGGTAATAATTTAGCGGAATAGAGCTAAACCCTTGAGATCCTGCATCACTGCTAGAGGGTTTGCCATTTTGGGGAACATATACTTCCTGATTGGTTGTCTTGTAAAAGTCTGCATTTTGGGCCGCATCTCCAAATGGTACTTGACTCCTTGTTCTCACACTACCGCCATCAACTGTTGGCTCCTTTTGAAAGTCTGCTGGTGGCTGCAAAATTTTTATTCCTAAACTACTAAACTGTTTTAACATTGCTAGGCAAAATTTAGTGATTCCTAGTGTCTTGTAGGTGAAATTATAGGGAATTATAAATTACTCACTGCCTTCATATCATAGTGATAAGTAGTTGTGCCCCCTCTTTGGGCTTGTCTCCAAACATCTGTGTCACCAGGTGGAACATCGCTATGGTTTCTTTTTTCACCCATGCTTGATCTTTCAACTTTGAAAATACAAAACATAATGTCAAGAATAAAATTGGTATAAAATGTTATGAACCAAGTATTGTAGTTAATATTTCAAGCTTTCAAATATTCTGTAAAATGTTCTACCTGTAGATTCTTTTGGAACAAAAGACATCTTCATTGTAGTGTTGTAATCATTGTAGAAATTGTGACCATCTTCAAGTCTAAACTGTGTCTTCTGCATATTCTTTACTGTAGAAGGGTCATAACCTTTAATGCCTTCATATCCTTTATAGGCAATTTGAAACTCTGTTTGGTGCTTGCATTCCTTCTCCAAGTCTCCTTGTGGTATGCTACTCCCACGATGCTACAAATTTTTTAACTTGAATTATGCATTAGTCAATGCATTATTTTTTAGAATATATACACTACTTTACTGTACAACTGTTGTATGCATTGTTGTAATAGAATAAAGTTTCATGTTTGCTTACAGGGTCTACAAGCTTGGCAGGCATTTGCCAACCACCTTTATAGTTATCTTGATGGGTTGTGTCATAACCATGTGTTCGATTATCTCCCCTGATAGTAGAAGGACCGACTCCTGCTTTACTCAAAGGTAATCTTTCTGTACCTTCACCTCTGAACCTATCTCTGTAATCAGAGATTGGTTGGAGAGCTTTCTCCCTGTCTCCTAAATAAGCATTGCACATTCTCATTATACTACATTTAATTAATGAAACCGTTTTTAATAATATCTATTTTTAAAAGTGTCATACTTTTAGATGCAAACTAGATTACATTTTAAACTGTTTGCTTTTAGATTTAAGGTTTTATATGCAGTGCTTAAATATGTTTTTGTACTAGAATTTTCTCTTCTCACCTTGAAGAATGTTACTGGCACTAGTATTCATTGAAGGCTTGATCTTAGCATAGTCTCCATGCTTTGGTGGATAGGAGGTTTTTTGAACTGACAAATAGGGTTCTGTTTGTCTGTGATCAGAGTCCATTTTGAAATTAGTTTTCCGAAGTTTATTTGTGTCATATGTTGCTTTTTCCGAGAAAGGTTTTGGTTGAAATTCAGCAAGTGTTTCTGATGCACTATGATTGTTGTTAAAAAACCTTTCATCCTTGTTAAAGATTTTTGCAGGTGCCTTAGGCGTGGCTGCTGGTGGTTTATCAGAAACATTGTAAGGAACATAGTCTTTTTTGAAAGTAGAGAGTCTAGTCCATGGCGTCCATGATTCTTCTTGAGCAAGAGTAAAATGTGAACCTTGAAGATAACTTGTGTTAACCTGCTTTGTGTTAGGTATATCAGGCAATGTGTATGTAGACATTGTCTTTATCTATAAAAATAACATAACAATATAAAACGTTGTTTTTGCTTTATTAGTGTAATGCCAATTATTCATTTAATTATGCTTCAGACGTTTTTCATAATTTTTCTGAGACTGCAGTTTATTAGATTTAATTTTATTATTATATCATTCTAGTTTTTGAATTCTAAAATTAACAAGGTTTTAAGGCATAAATATTTATATTAATTTAGCTCTGCAGTATCTTTATGAAATAACTACAGTATCCAAGAGCAAAATTATTAGTTTTTGCTCAACTTATAAATTGGTTGCAACTATGCAAACCTACAGCTGAAACTAAAAATAAATTTAATAAAAGACACCATGTTGATGCTCTTTAATTATAGTTATTAATAGTAGAATTATTCAATTAGAATGACTCATTTTCTAAATTCATTATTAAAATGAATATCATGATCATTAACCATAATCATGAAGTTAAATAATAATAGATAATAATAATAAGGTTTAGTAAACTGCAACACTAACAGTAAAATATTAGTATAACTATAAACAACGTTATGTCTATAAGATCAAGTAAATTAGTAATAAACATAATGATAATGATTATGAAATGGTAATAATTATAATGTCATTGGGAATGACAACAAATTTCAGAGAGCAGTTGCTGATGTAATTTTTGTTAGCAGTTTTTTTAATTTATATTCAGGTAATGACTCTTTTTCAACCTCTTTGATATTTATTATACTTGTTGAAGTTTACTCGTAGGTTCTGCTAGTCATACTCCATAGTGTCTGCACTATTTTATTGACTCGTATCTAAGCAACGCTGTGTAGACCGTAATCTTTTGTCTCGGAGAATGCAAAAGCATTGACCTTGCCAGCATGGCGGCAACTTCTAGGTTACAGATTAATTTTGAGCGCTTACTAAATGTATGTGAGAAAAAAGCTGCTTCTTTTAACGAAGAAGATAACTGGAGATTACAGAAAGTAACTTATACAATCTTTATTATAATAGTATACTAAAAAAATTGTCTATGCTATATTAATGTCTAATTTTATTCAGTTACACTTAGGCCTAGCGGCTAGCCCTAAGCCTAAGGTCTAACTCTAAGGAGTTGAACCAGAACTTAATCATAATGATAATGTCAAACAGTTAAACTTAATCAGTTAATGTTATTGACTTTGAGTTATTTAGTTATAGTTAATGCTATTGTACTTGTTGAACTTAAAGGCAATGTTCTAATTATAACATTAACTTATAAATTGTAATAATTATTATAATATAATATAATTTGAATTTCAAATGTAAAACTAAATAATTTTAAATTTTAGTTATATTCATTATGGTTATAATTAATATTATACTTGCTAATACTAATAGTAATATATTAATAATTATAATAATATTGTAATATAAATATAAAACTTAAATATATTACTCATATTACATATAATGATATATATTTATAATGATAATCTAATATTTATATTTATGTTAGTAATAATTATAATATAAGTAAGATCTGAATCTCCAACACTGTAAGTGTAGTATCAGTATGAGTATGGGTATCACGATCAGTATGATTAAGTCAAAGTCAGAGTGTAATACCAACTCAAACTGTATGTGTACCACTAAAAGTAACTGTAAGTTACTGATAGTGACTCGGTGAGTGTGACTGTGAGTGACTAAGAGTAAGACTAACTCTAAGTTCAACACCAAGGGCAAGTCTAACAGCTACTCACACTGTTGGTGTTAGTGTAAGTGTAGCTTATACTCATAAGTTATAGTAATACTTATGCTCACTAATATTGGTAGACTAAATCTAATACTAGTACTAATAGTAATAGACTAATACTGTATCAGTGATACTAATAGTAATTACTTATGTCTAATACTAATAGTTATACTTATAGTTGTAGTAATAGTTAATGTTATGCTATTACTTATATACTTATACAGTTAATGTGAGAGTGATATTTTACAGTTTTCTTACTCTTAGTTACTATTAGTCTTATAGTTATTATTGTAATTACAATAATACTTTGATGCAGTTTTATAGTAATAGTTATACCAATTTTTTTTATAGTTTTAACCTTATATTATTATTTTAATTTATATTAATGTATTTAAACTTAATAATACTATTAGCATTAGTTAAACTCGTACCTATATTTATAATTATGTTATTAATATTCAGTGCTTGTACTTATAGCTTTAGTTATTAGTTTATGTTAGTAGTTGTTCACTTATTGTTTATTATAAGTTGTAAGTTTTTACTATATAAGTATATTAGTTACTTATGTAAATATTTACTTATTACTTGTAGTTATAGTTATACCTAATTTTATAGTAATACTTAGAGTTATTTCATTTAGCTATTACTTAGTATAACTTAGTTATTAAGTATTAGATTTAATAGAGCAGCAACAGTAATCACTGATGATTATTATATTAATATTTGTTGTTAACAATATTAATATTAATAATTATTACCATGTAAACTAGCTTGAACTGCCTAAATCTCTAATCTACAGTTTAAATGCTCAAAGCAAGTAATTTATAATTGACTAATTCATTTTCATGCTCAATAAGTGATAATCGTGATTCATAAACTAATACCAACTAGTATTTCTTTGTCCTGTAATACTCTAATAGTAATAGTTGGGGACCTCTCATTAGATATTGTTGACTAATTTAGATTATAATCACTTTATGGTTTAATAGTGCTGCATATTTGTTGTAGTTTGTTGAAGAATTAGATGATAAACTACTGCTCTTAGCCAAGGAGTCCTGGTGAGAACTGGTTTACGTACATATTAGTCCTTGTACTCATAGTTGTGAAGTAGCACAATTTCTAATTAGTATTAACCAAATCTCGTATATCAGTTGTAATTGTTTTGTAAAAGTCTCTGATTTGTTAATCGTAATGTCATTTTATAGCAATAAATCACATCCAGAAGTTTTCAAAGACTATAAGAAACGAGTAGGGGTGTTACAGGGAATACTGAATGCAGCACATCAAGTGAGTCTTATATTCTGTTAATCTATATTAGGTAAGCTTTTAGATTTAAATTTGCTGAAAATATTCTGTTTACTAGTCAATGTTCCTTGAGAACTTAGGCACTTTTTCTACTATTCAATATAGTGACAAGTTTTGTATATAACCATATGTAGTGGCTATAGTGCACTCTGGTGGCACATTTTTATGGTTCTGTTTCAAGTTACCTAAGTAACACATCTTATAGTTTCAATTAAAACTCAAGGATATTCTGCTACCATGCATTTATCTATATGAGAAAAATTAAAAAAATTGCTAAATCTCCTTCGAAAAAAATATGTGTATAACAACAGTAAATCAATACTCAAGTCTCTTAATAATCAATAAGTTTTGGTGATGCCTTTTTTAAACATGTTTTATCTTTCTGTATTGTATAATCTATTTTAAACAGTGTGAAAAGCATTACAATCACTAAGTCTCAAGCTTCCTAGTGATACAAAATGATTACTGCTAAAACGTTGATAAAAGGCTACTGCAAAAGTGCTTCTTACAGTAGACTTTATATTTTAGGATTGCGCAAGTGAAAAAGTCAAAGCTGTTCATTCAATTCCAGCACCAAAACACTCAGACCTAGGTGAGAGTGTTGTCAGCCAGAGTAAGGACTTGCTCCTGCAGTCTAAAGCTAAGTTCTCTAGTCAGTCACGGAGAGCGCTACTCGGGGAGAATGGCGGTGAGCTTACATTGTGTAGCTCTGTAAATAGTTGAGACTGTGTAACAATGAATACCTTTAAAATAGATTTATATTTATTGCTATTATTAGATAATTTGGGTGTTTAATTCTTTATTTCTTCCAGTTCATTTTTTTATGAAGTTATCTTGCATATCTTAAATTTTCTTTTCTTACCCAACTGAAATAGAGTGTTTTTGTAATTAAAATGTAGTTTTCACTGTGCTAATTATTTATAATTTTCGTAAAGCTGAAAAAGTTCTGGATACAAAATATTAGTTGCAAGTTATGATTGTGTGTTTAGTGCTCAATAATGTTTTCTGCTGTGACAGTAAGCAGTTTTTGTGAAACATGTTCAAGTGTAGATATATAAATACTCACGCGCCCACACACATATGTTCAGCCTGTAAGATGTGTAGTTTACACATGTTTGTGAACTGCTATGTAGATGGACTGCGACAACGGGGCGGTGCCACAGCCCCCGCATATGACTCAGATTTGGACTCAATTCTACAGCATCATCAGCAGATGCAGGAAAAGTTAGCCGAGGAGATGGTGCAACTGGCTAGAAACATGAAAGATCACGCCAAGGCAGCTAGTAACATAGTGCAAGATGATAACAAGGTTAGTATTGACCTTCAAGTCACAAGCTTAGTGTAGATTGTTGCTGGTTTAAGAAAAAAATGAAATGAAGCTTTATAATTGACTAAAATACAATGACAATGGTGCAACTTCAAAGCCTCATAATGTAGCGAATTAGTGGGCAGTGAAGGAAGAGCCTAGTTGATGAGTTATCTGTGCATTTAAAACTCACTCCGTATTTGAGTTTGCAAAAAACTGTTTGAAGCCTTAGGGTAATACACTGTTTGAAGTACTTCACTGTTTTGATATGAGATTGCCTGGTGGGGGCTGAAGTCAGGTGTGGGGAGTATATTTTGTGAAGAACTTACATTACTGCTCCTCAGCAGCTGGCTTCATATTTTGCATAAAACTGTATATTGTCTAGTGTTTGTATTACATGCATGCTAATTGAATACTTGCAGATTTGACTGGACTTTCTTATAATTCCCTGAATTGATATGTTGTCTATATATTAGTGTTTTATCATATAAATTAATAACTCGCTGACTGGTTTTCACTGTAATTCACTAATCCTATTACCAGTGTGCAATTTGTCTCTATTTGTAGTTGTCTGCTCTCAAAATCACTAAGTAGACAACTCTAATATTCTAAACTTTTCTATATTAAAAGTCCTTAGTATTTACAAAACCATGGAATATTATTTTTATTTCTTAATTCAATGTTCTTAGCATCATATTTGCTAAACAAAAGTCAGATTTTTCCTAAGCTTAAAGCAGAGGTTAATGCTTAATGTATCAATATCCCTGTATATTAGGAAATAGTATTTCAATAGCATCTCAGGAATGTTCTTTATTACAGTTGTGTGATTCATTGTTGTTTCAGAGATTATGAATCATTTTGGGCTTTATGCAAGTTTCCTGTTGAATTTTTTAATTTTATATAAAAACCGGTTTTCATTAGAAAGCAGCAAATATCAGCTATGAAATATGGTGTTATATTTTTAGAAATTACAAGAATCCAACAAGATGGCCGACTCTAATTACACTCAACTAAAAATAGAAACCGGGAGACTGGAAGAGCACAGAAAAAAGTCTAGCTGGTGGATGGTTCTGTTACTACTCTTCATCCTGCTTGTCTTTGTCAACATGGTTGTATTTATGAAGTTGTTTCCTAAACCTTCATCTTGAAAAGCTAGCTATTAATACACACTGTGTTACTCCATTCTAACTGTAGTTGTCTGGGTGGAGTATGTTAATTACTATTAGTTGAGTTTGTGGTGAAGGGAAGATTCATTTTTGTTTATTTGTAGTAAAAGTGGACAAATTTGAATAGATATATATGAATATTGGTGCTACTTTAAAATGCGTTATATTCACTTTCTCTTGATTGAGATATTAACATTAACATATTTTTTCAAATAATAATTATAGAAAGTCTTTCATAATTATAACACATTGTTTCTACTTTGAGTCACAGTCATTATGTGCATGTAATTTTGTAAGTATTTAGATTAAAGTGGCGAGACAGTCTGTGAAGTTATGTTCAAAAAGCCATTTCAGTCGTATGATATATTGTATATTGTACAATCATTTGTATAATTATGGCTATGCAGTTCTTTTTGAATTGATTCTATTAAAGCAGTTTTTCTTTTCTATCATTGATTATTTATTAATATATTTCAAGTTTTTAAAGCTAAAGATTGATGAAGTGTAATATACACTAACTCGCAGGAAATAATTGTATCATTATTAATTATTAATTCTATAAATATGTTTGGTGTAACAATTGCTGGTTGATTAAAAGATGATAAAAATAAATATTTATACATGTAATAAGATTAAATGATGGAATGAACAAGAATGAGACCGTACAAGTCAAGTTATGTGTAAATATAATAACACCTGTACAAAATTTTAAAGTCAACAACTTAACACAATAATACGTAACTTAATGCTCATTGAAAGCTATTGAGTTATTTGATTTTCAAATCTTAACCACACTGTTGATATTCAACTACTCATAAATAGGAGCGTGTGTATGCTAGTGGAGGAATACGATTACAACACAGTAGCACAACATGTCCTGTATAACAACTCTAACAGACTGGCTGTAACTTCTGCCAAGTGGCATGTGTTATGGTTTCTATACACAGTTTGTCAAGACACCTTTTCCAAAGCACACTTTCAGGGTCGACTAAAAGTTGAAGATGTTGGCAATATTGCCTCCAGTAAGAAAACAACCAATTAAGAGAAACTGACTGTGCAATCACACATTCTGTTGTAGGTTAAAGACATTTCATTGAGAGACAACTCTCCAGTTTAGATATTCTCTCATTTGCAGTAATTAAATTCTTGTTTTCTCCGACATTTGTCGCACACAACCTTACAGCACCAAGCAAACCTGCAGTTGCAATCTTCTTCAACTTCTTTAATCTGACTTACAAAGCCACGCCCACAGCACAATAGTGAGCAACTGTCTAGTCCCTGACTTGTTCTATTACATTGTCTACCCATAGTTCCAAGGGAGCCCACACTGCTGTCAAATTCACAAAAATTTGGCGATTCTTTGAAGTAAACCAAATCTCGCTTTTTTGGTTTTGCATAGTGTTTTTGTGCTGGCTTTAAGGCATCTTTTCTTGCTACATATCGAACCTTTTTTGCTCCATCATATGAAACCTTTAAAGCGTCGCCAACTTCTTTAAAGTCTGACAATGATCTCCAACAGATCCGTACAGCACATGATGCTGATACTCCATGACATTTACACAATGTCTTCATTTTCTTTTTTACTGTCTGTAAAGCATAGAGTATATCATCATGGTATTATTTTTATGCAAGTATCTTATAAATAATGCAGTGAACTACAAAACGATGCACAGAAAGCATATTTATAAATATTATTACATGTAGCTGACTTGTAAGTGGTTTAGGATGAAGAAATTTTTTCCAATAGCTGAAGATGCACCACATGTTCAATTAATCTTGGCTAGTTATTTTTAAGGGTAAATGAAGTTATATTGTGAATTCATTTGTATTATCTTATTTTAATGCACATTTGATTTCTAAAACAAGGAATAGTTTTCGTTTTGGCTAGTCTTGTCCTGGCACCACTGAAAAGTACTGAAGTCTGTAAAACCCACTAGCTTAAATGCAAAACAAAGCTCTTTGGACTGTTTAAAAGTTCAACTTTTTGCATATTAGGTATTCATTTATATCTTATATAAGGATCTGTTTTATGTAAATATCCTACGAACACCTGATTTAATTAGCAAAGTGCATCCTGTGCTTGGCTTGATCTACCATAGTAATATTTTGGCATTTTTTCAAGTCACCATGTTGACGGAAGCTGGAATAATTTACATATTGAAATAATAGCATGTCAGAAACTATTGGCTCATAAGGATTAACAATGTGCAATGCTTACGTCTTGTTTGCCTGCTACTGTTGATGCAGGAGAACTAATAATGCGGTACTAAAATAACTAAAGCCTAATGGTATTCCTTTCATGAGCCAGTTGTCACTGAACCTTTTGATCAGGTGAATTAGCAAATTTAAAAAAGAAACGCTGCGAAGGTTTATGTTGCATAGATCAAACGAATAAAGTATTTCAACAACTGTTGCTAGCATTCAGCATCTATAATATTAATTGACATTCTTTTAACATACTTTTGGCTACCATTTGCACAACAAAGATTGTAGCCATGTGCAATGTTTGTTGACACTTGAAACAAATTATTTTTAACACTATTTCTTCTCTTATCTCTTCTAAATGAATGGCTCTTATATTGCATGCCTGTAATTTATGATTACTCAAACTTAAAACAACTTTTTGACTTGACAATTTATAAGTTTGAAACGAAAAACTACTTTAATCGGATATTATTATGTACAAAGTATAAACATTCAGGCTGTTGTACAGCTACAAGGGTCTTACATTCAGCTATTGGCACTAGCACAAATAAATTTTATTGTATGAAACACGAACACAAACACTGGAATTCTGAAACAAGACACTCTAAGTTTGTGCAACTTCCCAATCTTTAGATTATGTTTAAATGTTATTCTTCAACATTCTTATCACACCTGACTAATAAAATGATAAAGGCTGGCTAATTCATCATTTAGCAACTTAAAACTATGAAAATATATTCAATCAGTGGGAGCTCACGTTACTTCTATCACCGATACAATTGTCGGAATGGCATGACTGGTATTATTATGGTCACTGATTAATGCAAGTTTGGGCAAATCATGCCTTTAATCTCATATTATTTTTCAAGTATGCTCTACATGCAGGAGTTAAAAATCAGAGTTGGAAACTTTCAGATTACTTATAAAGAACTATATACAGATTTTGTGAGCCAGCTATAATGTTTTTTTTATATTGTAATTAGAGAGTCTATTTTATGAGATTAGCTATTTTTTAAAATTTCACGAGGACAAGACAAAAGCAAATATGGTTCTCTCTAACGAGAGGAATTCGATCAGTTCAGTGCTGCTGTTAGACGGTGTTGTGCTTGTCAAATCCTACTGAAAGTCTGCAGTTCTAGAATATTCCAATCTCATAGAATGAACCCCCTCCCCCTGGTCAATGTTGAAAGTGCTCAATATGGCAAGTAAAAGAGTATTTGTAGACCTTGGTCTAAACAGAATTTTAGCACATTTATCATACCAACAAGCAAAAATCTGCCTAGTTAACCTTACCTGTCTTCCAGCTTCATTGTTCCATAAGTTCATTTTACTATCTGAATTATTTTCCAACTCTTTGGTATCCACAAACTCTCTTGCAAATCTTGCACCAAATTCCGGGTTGTGTGAGCACCCACCCCATTGGAATTGGTTTTTAGTGTCTCTTTTGTACACGTTAGTGTCACAACCGCAGTTGCCGATCTCTCCTCTGCCACACGCTCTAGTGACTGCCTGCATGACCCCAGCAGACGTTATGCTATAGACAAACGACTTTTCTCTAACTCCTGCAAGTATAGTATTAAAGTCTTTTAGTAAACATATAATATCAGCATATTATTACTATTATATAAAATTGAGTAGGTAATACAAAATGCTGGAAGGATCATCATGCTTAGCATTGTTGTAATGTTTTGCAGAGTAAAAATTAAAATAAAATTCTATAAAATTTTATTTCTCCTAATATTTTGTTATCATTCATTGCACACAATATTTTAAAATTTGGAATGTAAAGGCATGTGTCACTTGTTGGTATAATTATACTTCTAATAGCAACCAATAAGCTATTCACCACAATATATTATATAGATATGCGATTGTCTTGAATACATTACTTGACTAACAATGTTGCAATAGTAAAACATAAGTTATAATTTTAGAAAGTCTACATATTTAGAGAGTTGATGGCTATAACTAACACTGGTTCATCAAACAGTCATTATATATAATTATCATTCCAATACAAATTCCCTACAGCTGACATGGATATATTTATACTCTACCCACTGAATCATTGCCGTTGGAAAGACTTATGTTCATGGGAAGGAACCAAGTTCATTAAAACCATACTCCAAGTCAACGTATGTACATACCACTGAGTGATAATGCTATGTAGGTGTTTTTACAGAATTCGTGATTTAGTTTTTTTACTGCAGTGTTAAAGATATGTTTATAATTATTTTTATGTAGATATGCTTTCAACATAGGCCAATTATCCCCTGGTATTGGAAGTGAGCTAAATTAATGCTAATGACAGTGGCACTGGAATTAGTGGTTGTCGTATAATGACACTTAATTTTTTGTACCATAATAAAGTTATGTGAAAGTGCATATTTTCTGCTCTCATATTTCGTAAACTATTTAGAAAAAAATCTAACACTATGGCTACACAAGAGCTAGACTTAGTGTAGCTAATGAGATAAGTTTGTAATAAGTAAAGAGAAATTTGAGTCTTCCAAGCAGGTTATTCTGGGAGTTTCCTGGCAATGTAAAGTATTGAATGAGATATTTTAGCTTGTCCAGTGTAGTTGTAATTAGACTAATTGTTTTAGTTAAGATATTTTTTAAGGGTACACATACCTGCATATGTAACAAAATGATAATGAATGTTCACACCTATAGCTAGTTTTTTGTTAGCTATGAAACTACATACACAAAGGTTAATTTAAAACTGTGATATATTTACATTAAAAGAATATACAATTAATAATCATACAATACTGATACAATATAGTGATGACAGTTACCTAGAGAAAGTATGTTTCCAAAAACATCTGTTGTATCAAATGTTGTGCAGTTCCATCTTCGATCTTTAAATTGCATAAGGCATTCAGATATGGCCATTGCAGCTCCTTCACTGATCACGTCAATTATAAACTCTCCCTATAAAGATAGAGTATTTTAAAGATAATTAGTTTAAATATGCTTCTAAATTTGTGGGTTTTAATAACCGTTGTGAAGAGTGTAACTGACCAGCCGTTTCATAATGAAGAATAGCTAGTAATATCTTAAAGAAAGGTGTGAAAGGACAAATAAAATTAACATTGCATCAAACATAAAATTAGCAAAATTATTTTTGTTTTTCTCTGATGCAAATAGATAACTCTAATATTTTAAGCAGCAGTGGTTTGCTTTGACATACATGTACCTATAAATACCTTTGGTTGTTATAAACATTTACCATGCTGAGTATGTCATTAAGTCTAATTCCAGAGTCTGCTAACCAAGTTTTTGTATGATAATATTAATACCTGATTGCACAATTCTTTTTGTCTGGCACCAAGAAATGGCATGTCTTCACAGGGCTGGGCTCTTTTAGACCTGGCTTCCTTAGGCCTCACTATAATACCATTCTCTGTGCCTGCGTACGGTCCTACTACGCCAAGGTACCTAACACGATGAACACACTATCAATCATATCCTTTTTACCTAAATTTTCATATGCTGCATAATATGAATAATGAATTTTTCAAATATCATAATCAATATTTAAAAAAAATCAAAATTTGAATATTTTCCCACATTGTCGCAGCTGCTTTTACATACTGCCAATAATGGTGGGTCTGTATTCCCTTGAAACAGCAACATTTTTATCGTTAGATGGAAATATTCTCACAAACCTATCAAATGTGAACTCAATTGTCACCATTTCTACCAGCTCCAGTCATGTTATAACTTTAGTTAAATACTCATACAAGTAAATACTCTTGGATAACTTGATTTTTTGCTTAATATATTCAAGTGTTTTCAAAGGCAAAGACGAAAAAATGTTGCATTAAAATATTTGGCATACACAATCCAGTTTATAATCTCTCTGTAATATCATTTCTAATTGTAAATATAAATATTTTAATTTAATGAACTAAAAAAATTAGACCATATAAAGGTGATGTGATGTCAAGACCAGAACCTGGAAGTGAAGGAGCCAACTGACACTAAGTTGACACTGGTGGGATCACCTTTCAGACAGAAACATTTAGTTGTAGTGTGTGTATCAAAAAAAGTTGTGAATGAAACTTGGTTAGTCTGATACTAATTCCTGGTGTATTAGAAACTTTTTTTTAATTCGATTGAGTCAGACAAGAATTTATGAATCATTTGACTGGTTTTAAGGCTAAATATCCGTGAGATTGTTTGTGACTTGGGCTATCATGATGTATGTTTTATTTACCTGCATGTATTTATTCACCTGCACATAAAAAGCTGCCAGATATTATTAAAATTTAACATTCTATTTAGGTTTATTATTTGTTTACTTCAAAAGGGTTGTACTCAAGATGTTTCTAACAAAATAAAACTTAGTTCATGTAAAATTCTGCAATAATTTATATAAAGTGCTAGTAGCATTTTGTTTGTGTGATTTATGTAACAGTCGAAAGTTTTTTGAAACTTAGAAAAATTAAGGCTTGTAATATAAAAGTGGTAAACAAAGTAACTTATATGCAAGCAGCGGAAAATACAAGACTCACTTCTGCAGAAGAAAGTTGGTGCTTTTTAGAAAATTATTTCAACAGGAATTTTTTGTTTTAACCTCTGACCTACAGAACTATCAAAACTCCTTATTCCCTCTTCCCCTACTCAAAGTCAATCTAGAATGCAGCTCATTCTTTGTATAATAAACTTTCTTTTGGCGCAGAAGTTTTATTCAAACATATGTAAGCTGAACAAACTTCCTTCTGCTAAACTAAAAAATTAAAGTGTTCATAGTAATAATTGTTAACCTCCATCAGTAGGTCACACAGGAATTCTAATTTATTCCAAAATAATATATTGAAGCCATAAAACTGCCCAACAGTAACTGTATAACAAGCGATAATAGTATTTCATGACATTGTTAAATGTGAAGTAAGAAGCCAACAAAATGTATAATTTCTAGCTAGCGCGGTTTCAGCAAACAGACTGCACTTCTGGGTCATCTTTTATGGATTTATTTCCTTAATTTCATTGTTAGACTGATTTAGACCAAGCTTTATAATTCCTACATTATGTGAACTTAAGATTTATCCAATAGTCCATAAATAAACCCTACAGCTTCTAGTATCGCCATAGAAACCCCACTCATCTTCCTATAGCTCTTTGTTATAATCATTAGTTAATGCAATAATGGAAACATTGAGCACTATTCATCAGAAGTGCACAGGTTTAAATTATACAAACTAATTCCACCATTAAGTTCCGTTTGATTTTACCGCATATAAAGTAATAAGCAGTTTTATCTCTTACATGAATCAAGTAATATTGATAATTATTATCCAACGTGGTTTAGTATTGCATAGAAATATTTCAAAGGATTGGCTATTTGCAATTCATTACAGAGCTTGACGTAAATAACTAGCAGAAATGCTATTAATTCACTCTGCCTACCTTATTCTAAAATTCATTTCAGTAAAGTTATTTGGCCTCATCTTTAAAACATTTACACCATTCCTTTGATTTGAGCAGAAACTAATTAAGAATTTACACGAATAGCATCTTTCTTGTTTTGACTAACTATTATACACATGTTCATATAGATGTGTTTTTGTGCCCAAACACTCACAGCAAATCACAGTATCATGTGTTATCAAAATATTTTCTAGGAAACTTGGTTGGCAAAAAATCGAAAAGAACTTTTGAATTTTTCTTTAAACATTTTGTAGTATAAATGCCTCAAAACCATAATTATTATAACACTTGATACAGCAATAAGTCGTGGAAACGCTATGACTCATTGTCTATAGTATATAAGGTTTTATAGCTTTCAAATCTTTTCCTAACTGTGTCGAGGTGACTATATAACTATGAAAGATTGACACCATGACTTGTTGCTTATTAATAGTGTATGCTGCTATAATAAATGAGTGATAAATTTAAAAATATGAAGTGCAGTTCGATAGATTATATAATAACAAAAGTAATTTATTGTCTATCGATCAAATATATGAAGTGACTGAGACCACAAACAATTACACAATGTCAGGGCACAATCTAAACTGCTTTACACTAGTGAGAAAAGAAGTAACTCTTGAGTCTCAAGCTTACAACACTCTTCAACTCAACCCAAACCTCTTCATTTCATCTCTTAAACACATTAAATCTTAGACTGCTTTGTGTACATTGATAGCTATGAGTAAACATTTACCGAATACTCAATCAACATAACTGTTACTCTTTTTACTTTCTACATATCAAATAAGTCATTTGGTACTCTAGTTCAAAATTATTTTAATCAAAGTTTTAGTTTTGATGAAATGAATTCCTAATTTAGAATCACTGTGGGATAAAATATTGCGTTTTCAAAGATTTGCTTTGTCAGAAAACTTGTTATTTTGATTAAATGATTTACAGACATAAATGAGGAATGAAACCTAGAAACTTCTGCTACTTAACGTAATTGTACTGAAACACATTCTTGTGCAGTATTTGCTATATCTGGCTGGATGCCAGGTAAAATAACACTCTTTAACTTTTAGCTTCATTACAATTAATTACATAAAATTATTACAGATTCTTAAAATTAATTTAGCCTAAGTGAAGATCATTATAAAATTACTGTTTTCAAAGATCTAAGAATACTACAATATTGATCAGGATTAATTATTGGTTACTCTGTGCAAAATCAATTCAGTATTCTTGATCATTACCTTTGGTTATTGAGCAGCAATATGACAAAACAGTAAATCAAATGAGACCATATAAAACTATCTTCCATCATACAACATACATAATTATAAATGTTAGCATTTTCTACAATAGCAAAATGTAGATTCTAGAGAATATGTCTGCTTACCACCATTGTGACATTGCTGGCGAAATACTTGTTAAAATATATATCAGTGTTGTGAGTGCAGCATAGTCCAACTTCATCTTGGCAGTATCTTTTTACTCAGATAAGCATTCGACTTTTTCGATCCTTAGCAATATTACGTAATTGATATTAATACAACATCAGATGTGCAACATATGCTAGATGTGCATATAATTGGCAGCTAAATTTTCCTACATCTCATCCCTTGTGCCTTGTAGGTTAACTGCCAGTGCTATTGATATAGTCTACAAAATTAATGTTTATTTGTTCACACATTGCAGAGCACTAAGAGTAGAGAGCAGTAATGAGTTGTATATAAATATTTCGCTATATCACAGTGAGAGTCCTATTGATTTTAGAAAGTAGTTTTAAAGTTGAGATTTACAAGAATGACTGTAATTATTGTACATTCGAATGACAGCACCGTGCTTGTAGCAAAAATATTCTACTAATTTACTTCTCAGCATGTCATCTCATCTAATCTGACACTTCAACAAGTTTCAAACTTCTTAAGTTTTTAGTAAAAAGATACACAAGGCAGCCCTTGAATAACTCGCAAATATTTCACTGCAGCAGTTGGAAACGCTTTACCATTGCCAAAATATCATTACTGGTATTGATAAATTTGAGTTATTGCAAATTTTACAGTAATATTCAATTATCAAAACACTTCAAACAATATAAAAGTGATAAGCCTAAACTTAATGAAAGCATATAATATCCTGTTGACTACCTGTTACCTTTATCCTCAGTCAAGTAGTTAGAGCTACCTGCTTCCACTTGCTAATGTCAAGCACTTGGTGCTACCTGTCCTACTCACTCGCTGTTCAGTGTACACAGAATAGTGGATGACAAGCGCTCAATATGTGTCAATATGTAAATACTAAATACACTGTGACAAGTAAATCTCAAAGCTCAACAGTCACGGCAAGTAATTAGACACGTGTTTTTAGGCTATTGTTGTCTTAGACCACTATATATATTTAAATTTACTTTGCCCTGAACAAGTTTCTACTGTGTTGTGGTGTCTGAAGGCGTCTAATGGTCAGCTTAGACCGTGGAAATACATATATGAGTATTCAGCACAGCGTAGCTACGTGTGTTTCACAATAGCCTGTGTGCACAGTAATTTAGTCGGTGATTGATATTCGTAGATCAAATGCTTCACTCTAGAATAATTACCTTTAAGCATGCAAAAGATCTGTAATAAATTATGGGATGTGACAAGAATACTACCATTAATCGTATGATAAAAGTATGCCATGACAAACAGTATTTACTAAATAAAATCTGTTGAGATGATTGTATATCTAGCGTATATAGCATATGTTGAGTCTTGAGGCTAACATTAGGAATTCTATTGACTGTAATAACCAACTGTAAGGGAAGAAGAATAACATAATGAGTAGCAGTCCATTGTGTTGATTGTTTTTCTTTAAACAGTTAACTTTTGTACATCAAGTGACTGCAGCGCTACATTATGTTTAAAATAAACATAAATTACTGATTTTGAAAGGTTCGTTTGAATTTTTAATAATATCCAACGTGTATAAAAAGTAAGTCATGTAAGAGAATAAACTAAGGCCACTACTTGCTATTATTTGCTGCTTTTGTTCAGCTGTGCTTACTTTAGTTTCACCTCTGCTGAGAAAAGTCATCCTGCCAATACCGAAAGCTGCAAAAACTGTTGAAATAAACATGCGTGTAGTAAAACATACCCTTTTAATTTTCAAATGTATGTTGCAGCATAAATGGTGTGTGACTTTCGCATGTTTTGTAAAAATAAGTGACTTAAATTTAAGCAGTTATAAATCTATTACATATTGCAAGAATTCAGTAAAGATGTTTTTTCCTGCTTTGCTAATGTTTTTTTCCCCGAGTTTTCTTAAACTACTTTCATATGTTTAGGTGATCTACTGCAATTCGCATCAACTAAACACCAAACTGAGAGAAATGAAGCAATATGTCAACGCTACCAAAATTACACATACTTGTCATAACTTTTTGTCTAACTTCCCTTTAGTGCTTTATAAAAGAAAATGCAGTGACAAACTTCAACTTTTAGAGTATTAATGCATTTTTTTTGCATAGCTGATTCAATTATTTATAGTAAAATTAACAATTGCTAGATCAGGTTTTATAATGAAGAAAATATTACAATAATAATTATGTTTACTTTTGATTAAATCTTTTAGATAATAGTATATTGCATCAATATGTTATTTTTAAAGAGGTATTTTATTAACATTCAAAGATGAACCCCATAGGGTACAATATATTATTTAATGTATTATTTGTATTTTATATATTTAATAGCATTCAACTTTTTAGATAGGTGTAACAGATGTTAATACAAAATAAATAATTATTTCAAATTTCTAAATTGTTTGAAAAGAACTAAAAAACTTTTTGTGAATCTTCAAAAACTAAAGCAAAAAAACTTTCATATATCTGTTCTCTATTACTTCTCTACCATATTCTATATCACTTCTCTATGATATTAAATATTAGATCTTCAATAAATAAAGGGGTTTCCTTTATAAAGTGACTTATGTGTTGAAAGTTTATAGTTAGCAGGCTGGTAGCCATATGCAAAAAGATATGGTTCATAGATAAATAACTGGACATACTTTCTCACAATGCAGTTATCCATGACAATACAGAATCCTTGTATGCATATATACATAAGCTTTAAATTTAATTAACACCAAATTATCTATTCACAGAGCAGTGCAACATTACCCTCGGATAAAGTTACTCATATTAGTCATCACAAGTATGCAGCAAATGACAAATTGCACACGTGATGCGCTACAGCATCATCCCTGGAATAATATGGGACAAATACATAACATATATGATGCTATTATAAGCAACAGGCTAATTTTTTGAGCGGGATATTGCAGATAATTTCCTGCTCCTTTCTGATATGTGCAGCACGGCAACAGTGAAAGCCACCAGTGGTGTTAAAGGCCAAAAATCTACCAACATGAGTTGTCATTGTAATATAAGTTTTACATTTTATTCACTTAGTGACTAATGAAAATAAATGCATTAAAATAAATGAAACTACTCTTGTTCATACCAACTGTGATATTTTAGATACATATGTTGTTGAGCAGGGCAGGAGTTTTAGTACACACAGGCTTATACTAAAGTTACTATGGGCATAGTGCATAGCTGCGATGGAATGAGTAAACATGAGTAAATAGTTGTACTGTCATGGTGTTTTAGATTGATACCTGCAAAGCTGCGCCTAGAGGCTATTTGCACAGCATTGTATACCGGAGATCTGCCAGGATGAAGCCCCCGATTCTTTTGAAAGAAAGCAACAGTTCTTATACTGGGATATTTATGTGTAGATAATCATTGTTCAGCGCATTAAACCAGTGAACATTCATGCTGATTCATAGACCCACTATACTGTCTATGGAATTAGATTTATCAGTGCTATTTAGCTGCAAGGCCATTAAATTATTGTTCAACAAATTTAGAGACATATAAACAATAATGAATGCCATTGCTAAAAATACAGTTCAAATTATTACGAAAATAACCAGACTTGAGAAGAAACCATTAAAACAGCAGGAGGCTGAAATTAACACAAAGCTTTGCCAGTCGATATTTAAGTTTAAAAAACTTGTAAATGACAGGCGATGACTGATGGATCAGAGCGTCTACAAGTTGCACCTGCCATTCTTCCAATACATGTTGCCAACAATAAAATAAATTAGTCGAGATATTAATCTAATGGTCTTTTAATATATGGTGACCATTTTAATAGATGTGTCACCTGATATGTCAAGAATTCAAACAAACATGTTAAATCCTGTAGGAATGACAATAACTTTTTGTTTATTTCATGTCTAAAAAAATACAAGTTATTATCACTGGTGATGTGGTAACGACAGTTACAGTCATATCTTAGATTGACACCAACCACTGACCATCAGTTATTTAGCTCTGACATAAAATTGAATCCTAATTTAGTTTATCAACAAGTTTTGAAATAACTTAAATGCAACACATTTTTATGAAATTGAAAGCATATCCTATACATTTTATTCGAGATTTTAAAAGAATTATTACATTTTGCAAAAAACTGTTTCACAATCATGAAAGCATTGAGCTTAAAAGTCTAAGAAACAAACAGAGAAAAAACAGTAACTTTGTGATATAATAAAACAAAGAGAGATTTAGCAAATGTATAAATATTTACTCAAACTAAAGAACTATCAACTGTTGTTCTGTCAACTTATATATGGAATTTTATTCAACTCAAAACCGTTCACAATTTGGTGGATTTTGTTTAAACTAATTTAAACACCAATATTGCTAGTAAAGTCAAAAAATAATAAAGTTTCTTACATCTACTAAAATTAAGTATCAAATTTAGATTCTTTCTTAACCATATCATCATTAGGTATATCAAATTTACGCTTGAGGTCAGTTGAATTAAGACTAGGTTTCACATCCAAAATTGCCTTTTTGTCATCGAACTTGGAGTCTATATTAAGAAAATGGTTGCTGTCAAAAATTGACGTCTTACTGGAAAGACAACTCCCTTTCTTCAAACAATGTTGTGAGTGTAGCAGAACACGTGGAGCACTGTACGTAGGTACGACAACTCCAAGTGCATCACACAACCCTTTCATCACCCCATCAATGTAACTGTGTATCACAATGTCCGTCTTCTTGTGGTGCTTAGTTTTCTGCAGATTTACTGATATAAACTTTCCTACAATTCAAATCAGACGCTTTGCTTGCTGCAAATCAAAAAGTTTTCGCTGGCCATAGTTTATAACAGCAATTTGAGAATATAAAGCGGTTTCTCTCACACCTGAGCAAGTTTAATATGTTAGAAATTGTAAACCACTCACAATAAATAAGTTAGTACAGCTTATATTCGCCAACTCTAGAAACTCTAGACTGAAAGCACTTCAATTTAAGCATTTGATTTTATAACTATATATTATAAAGCCATTATATTATAAAATTATGATAATATAAAATATAAATATACTTTATGAAATATATCATTTTTCAAGACTGCTCTGAAATACTAGATTTACAGAAATAACTTTATTCAATATTTTATACTAGAATCCTTGGTGGAAGTTGGCTGGTAGTTAACCACAACACATTCACCTGTACATTAACAGGCAGAGTGTAGAGTACATACCTCCAGTCTTTCTGCAGTGTAGAGGTAAATTCCCGGCAGGTACAATCTGCAGAGAAGACCCTAGCACAAGGTAAACGTCTGCTTTCCTGGTGAAAAATAAGAGATAGATTGCAATCAATATTACAAAACGGGAACACAAAAATACTGTAATACTAATACTAAATGCTAAGCACTAACATGAGCTCAAGCTTAAAAGAAATTAATGAAAGTCATGAAAAAACTTGAGTGAGAGAATTTCAGGCACACTAAGGAAGCATTGTTACCAGCCGAATGTTATCATTGAAATTCTATATAGAGTTAGCAAGTAACATTTAGAAATATTCATTACAATTATACATAATTATACTTCAATACTTCAAGGGTTCAAACTTAAATCGATAAAGTGCAAAAATTACTTTGTTTAGTTAGGATGTGGCTTTCTAATTAAATGCGAGGCTTGTGTTTTAAAAGTTTGCTCTACTTTTACAATTCATCTATGTTCAAATTAGATAATAATTTAATGGAAAGCAAAAGAAGTAGACAACTCTTACTTAGAATGTTCTAGAGCAGCTTCAAACTCTTTCTCTGGTAAAGCATCTTCCCAGTCTAAAATAGTATCTCTTAACTTCCCTCTACAACAGAATAGTCAACCATTTGTATATTCCACACCAACAGGATACAGAGTGAATGAAGCAAGTGTGGAGAGACAACTACAGTGGTACACAGTATGAGATATTATAGGGAATATATGAAAATGTATTTGTATTAAAAATAGCACTCAGAAGTAAAACATGAGCCACTAAGAAGGTATGAACACAAAAGTTAAATTCATGCAAAACAATGATGTTGAGATACAAAAACTCACTCACACAAGTTTATAGTCACCATCCCTGTGAGAAAACCCCTGATGGAAGTTTTCTTTTGTTAAATGGGGCCAAGGACTTACTCAGATGGACACAGGAGCAATTATGACTGAATGCTCTTCCTAACATCACCAATGGCCTTTGATGGGGCTCGAACCCAAGACTTCGTGCTTACACTCTAACCCCTAGACCACGGCTGCTTCATGATGTTGAGATACAAGGAAACACATTACGGAGTGAAACAACTAGGACCAGTGGAAGAAATAGAGATTCACGTTTGTCTGAGAAAGAAGAGGCTGCATGGTATGACTATATTACAAGGGATACCTATGCTAACAGATGGTGTATGAGACAGGAAAGAGTAACAGCTAAAGGTCTGGCCTCATGCTCGTGAAAATCACACGAAATCGTCTATTTGAGATGAAAACACAAATGTACGATCAAATTTGAGGGAATTCAAAGGAAATCATCTTCGTTGGGTGCACCCAATGAAGACAATAACCAGAAAAAAAAAAATCGCAATCAACAATAAGCACCATTTGATTGGTCAATAGAATTTTAGCAACGGCAATTATTTCATTTCTACCACGTTTCTCTGTTTGGCAATTTTCTGCTGTTTGTATCTCGTGCCAGACTCATTCACAGACTATTTATTATGTGTTTTGTCCGACAAGTGTGTGGCTGGTCATAACGAGAGGATAACTCACATAAATTGTCACACGAGGCCTTAAAGCCTGTTATAAAGATATGACCAATACCACAATCAGCTCTGCAAAAAGTTGATCAGTGATCTTAACATGTGAAGGGAACAAGTATTTTCTCAAACTTCAATTCCCTATTTGCACAAGCAAGAGTGTGGTTTATACTTATACCTGCATCCTACACCTCTCCTGGATTTATTAATACAGCTAGTACCCGTGTACTTGAGTCCCATTGTGTTCACACTGCTACTCCTGATAAACTACAAGGACAATATAGACTATAGAATAACTCAAAATACACAGCTATGAATAACACCAGTCTCTACCAAAACATCAACAATTATTAAATTTTCCTAAGCATAATAATACTGGCAAATGTAGGACATTGTAATTTGCCACAATCCATACTAAATGGGATATCTGATTTTTCACAATCTTGGACTACATGGTAAGTAATTAGCTAGTCAGCCCAAAACAGAGTTGAGTGTTAATTTAAACTTTTCAAAATTCTGATTATAAACTGAATCAATGTTGTATGGGATTATATTATATATACACCATGTTAATTTATAGATCTTATTTTGAACTTGTGCATACTACGGCCATGGAAGTGAGTAGTGAATATGCATATCAACTAAACACTAAACACTTGTATTATATTCAATTTATCAACCATGTAGAGTGCAAAAATGTAGAGTGCAAAAATTAGCTGGAATCTGTAAGAGAACACATAAGCAGGTTTATATTTCAATTACAAACTTTGAGAACGGTAAAGTGGAACTGTATTTCTTAATAATATTCAAAGTAAAGCTTTTATATTAACTTTATACAAATACTCGTATATTCATAGATGTATTTGTTCTTATGTATTTAAAATAGCAATTTGGTGCTGCACTCCTTTCAAGATGAATCCAGTATTTACTCAAGCACTAAATAATTTGCATAACTTTTCTATTAAAATACTTTCCAATCCAGTTAGATAACATTTTCTTGCTATTTAAGATTTTGTGTACTACACCTTTTGATTGCACTTTTCACATTGCTCAATGAACATATCGCCGTGTAGTATTGACATTCTGTCTAGTGGGAAACCACTCCGGCCATGTAAGCCATCAACATTCTGTGTGACCAAATACTTAACTATACCTAAAATAGCAGGATTTGAATAATAAAAACTATTCTAACAGCTATCTCAGACATCAGTACAGTGCTCTCTCTACATCTCATAAAATTCCATAAGTCTCGAGAAGGGCTTGGACCCCTGTTTTGTGGCTTATATATGTATGTACAAGGACAAAATGGCCAAATTTAACAGATTCATGAGTTAAATATGGTAGACTATGTCACGAATTGAAGTTTCGTGACCGTAGCTTAGTGAGATACAGAGAGAGCATAATGTAAACATGACTCATAAATGACGGTTAAATCACAAATCAGATATATTTGGAAAAATATAATATTATTCTTTATGAATGAAGTAAGAATGTAGTGGCCTGACGCCACTACTCACCACATTGCTCTAATGCTACAAGAGCCATATGCGAATACGAGGGTATCGCATCATCAAAAGTCGTTGTGAATGTAGGGTCAACACCTTTTTCTTCTAGCGTCCACACACCTATTTTATATAATTGCAGAATATCTAAGAAATTAGGCAAGCACGCATATAACACATTCAGTATAAAATATGCTCAATTGGGTGACAATTCATAAACAGGCATAAACAATTTCCTTGGCATATAAATGTTACACATAACCAAAATTATATTGTTTATCAAATTATCTATTGTGAGACATATTAGGTTTTTGATAAGCTAAACTAGACATCAACACATAAATACTATATTTATCAGTTACCTTTAGGACCTCTAAAATCAGGGATACCAGTTGACGTACTGATTCCAGCTCCAGTAAGAACTACACAGTGCTTACTGCTTTTTATCAATGCAGTGAGTTGTTCAATTTTATCTCTCAGTTCTTCATCAGAGTCAATAAACTCTGGCTGTCCACACTTTCCCTTGTGAGCATAATCTGACAGGCCTGCTGCATAGTTTACAGACATGTTTGAAATGAATTCCTTTAAAGTTCAGTCTTCTTTGAACACTGTAAATGTACATAACCATACACAAACTTCTTATATTACCATATGACATATGATAGAGTTTTATACAAAGAAATTTCTTCAAGGTCTTTTGCTACATAATATATCATTCTATAGCAAATAAAATCCTATTTTGTTTACATTTTCAAGCCTATTAAAGTGATAAAACCAAAACTAAAATCACTCCAAAGTTGAAGTTCCAGGGAAACATAATATTACACTGCACCCCTGCTCTTGGTTAACTTCGTAGTATGCAGCATACTGTTGTGTACAATAAAACAGTTATGGGCTGCCATAAAGCCTAAAGTAATCGCATGGCGCTATTAATTTTTCTAATAAATAGGAGAATAAGGAAAGAATAATATTTTAACTAAAGCTTTAGTTGTAATACTAATCATTCCCATGTGCACTCACCATTCTACTACCACTAATAATACTACAACCTATGAGTATGGCTATGATAAAATGAATATCCCTATCACCATGGCATCAACTGTCAGGTGATCACGCATACGATTATCAGTATCACAATTAGTATTATTATTAGTATTAGATTTAGCAGACAGTAGCCGTAGGGTAGCAGACAGCAGTATGACTATTCACTATGAGTAGTACATTCACATTGTCATTGCGGTCATCATTTAGTCCTACTATTGTGATTGTCATTGTGATTTTCATTTTGACATCCAATCAATAACATTAACTTTAAGTTTAACTTTAATTTCAAGGTTAACAGCAAATGTAATAACTATTACTAGTCTCATATTTTAATTCATGATTATTGCAAGAACTATAACTTATACTAATACTTATAGTTATTAGTATAAGTTATGGGATCCTGTAACAAAGCAACTTGTGAAGGAAATTGAGTTAGTCCAGAACCGAGCTATTAGATTCATCTGCTGTCTCAAAGGCCGGGAGGCTAGCATCAGTGATGCAAGAGAACAACTCAACATATCATCACTGGAAGATCGTCGCAAAAGCCTACGAATAACCCTCCTTTTGAAGATCTTGTCCAAAGAAGAATGTCATCAGGCATTATCTTCCAGCTACACTGAACTGACAAAGGACAAGTCAACCGCTACGGTTACCACGAGGGCTGCCTCTAACGGAATACCAACTGCGATATCTGCCATGTGCACAGCATATCATAACAGCTTCCTACCGCGCACTATTAGAGACCTAAGAATTGGAACTCCCTAAATACTTGATAAATGATAACCTGCAAGGTACTACAATTACCAAATTTAAAATGCATAATGTATGCAAATACAGTTATAATTCTATGTCAAATGTATTGTAACAAGCTGCTGAGGCACGCCTCTTGCGCCTTATGGTGATCTAGCGTGTGCTAAAGTCGAAGTAATCGAAGTAAGTAAGTAATTGTTTATTTAGCATTAGTAATGAGTAATGACTAATACTAATAGTAATACTAATACTAATAGTAATACTATAAGTATAAGTATAACTATAAGCATATTGATATACTCATATACTTATAGTATAATAATAATCATAGATGTTTCAATTGGTATAACAGTAATAGTAATACTAATAGTAATACTATAATAGTTATAAGTATAAGAATAATATTAATAACTCACTCTAAGTTTAATGAACAAGAAGACTCAGACTGAGACAGTGAGACTACAAGTACTAGTTGTAGTACAACTACAAGTGTATTCTATTTCTAATTCTTTAGATTTTTGCCTATCAATTTATCATTATCAAAACTGCATTAGCATATTATTATTAATATTTCATGCAACTAGTACACATGTATTATACTAAATACTATATAAATTATATTCATAGTGAGCTTCATATTTTTAGAATAGTTTTAATTTCATATCTGTTAGTATTTTTAAACGCTACACTTTTTCTTCATAATACTCATACTCATACTGATACTCGTACTGTGCAACATCTAATTCTGGATTATCAAAGAATAAATAAACAAACTGGTGTTGGTGATGATAACTGTGACCTTGTATTATTGCGGCAAAATAAACCTTTATGAACTTCTCCACCAAAGACACAATATTTACGTCCCACAAAGCAGTGCGGTTGTGCCGCAACAATATAAACAAAGCTAAAAAGTTTCTTTTATTCATCGATTTTTTAGTTATTTCTCAGCACTAACTGAAAGCAAATTCACTATTGCAATTTATCAAAGAGATTATCTAAAATAGGATGAATAGGCTGTAATAAAATCTGCATGTTTTAAAAGCAAAACTAATTATAATACCAGATTAGACCTAGTGGCTAGTTGTCAACTCTGTCAAGTACTGGTAGATGAGGTTCAGATTGAGTTTGAGGTATTACATCTATTATAACAATTAACAATTGTAATCAAGCGTTTTTATAATGATTAAAATAGTTATAGTATTACTATTAGTAATATTTCTGTTCAATGTACAACAGAAATAACATTTTATTGAATCACTATTTCTAGACAGCCACACTGACACAAAGTTTTCTCATAGTAATACTAATAGTCATAATCATAATGATTATAATTGTTTTAGAATTATGTTATACTTATTGTTAGTCAGTTACTGACTAACACATAATGTATGTTTTATTACATTAAAAGTTATAATTATAGTACCAATAGCTTAATTGTGTGACTATTTATTCACCTACAAATAAAAACTATTAGTTGTGCATTCCATCTCTTATCACATTTGCACATGTAGCTGTATTCTCGGATCAACAGTTGAATAGCTTATGCTAAAGCACTAATTCTTATAGTTTAAAGTTTTGAAATAGTGCTAATGTTGATTAATGTTAGCTAAAAAATTAAAAAAAAAACTCTAAAATAATATTTTTATAATTAAACATCCTAGTTTTATAAGCTTAGATTTGGAACAAAAACAATTTTACCTTATTCAAGTGTTGAAATTGGAACCATAAACTTCTATGCTAAGCAATCTCAACACACTGCTGCTGGTGCATTTATACATTTTTTAAACAAAATTAAATCAACTATCAAAGGCAGCTATAACCTATATAAACTATATATGATTAATAATTTAATGCATTTCACTTTTGTAGAATACATTCATACTAGTTTGCCATCAAACTTAGATGCAAACATGATCTCACAATTAGAATCAGAAAAGCAAAACTTGCAAAGTTCACTGCTTTTTATGCAACAAGAGCATTCAAACACATTAAAAGCACTTCATGAGGAGATTGCTGGTTTACAGAAAAAATGCAGAGGTATAGTTACAAAGTACTTAGTGTGTAAGTTCTAAATGATAAAAATGTTACATTATGGCAGTTTTAAATAATAGTTTTAAAACTTATTTTATTGAATTTTTATCAAATACAAATACCATGTTTTTGAAGTTTATTTTTTGCAGAATTAACATTTGAGCTAACAATGAGAGATGCAAGTGACTCCCAGACAAGTCTTCAAGGTAAATGTGTACTATTTTAAGAAACTCCGCACATATTTTAAACCCAATAAAAGTTATACATACATGTGCATATTATATAGCCGTAATTTTACTGAACTCTGAAAACTGGATTGATAATATGGTATTGTAGATAAAGATAAAAGAATAAATGAGTTAGAAAGAGCACTCCATGAAAAAGAATCACAAAACAAGAATCTAGAGGATGAGTTAATCAGCAAAATAACAGATATGAAAGACCTAAAAACTCAACTTAAAAAAGGTGAAAAGAGATTTATGGAAGAGTTGAAAGGGAAAGATCAACAGATACTGACATTGAAAGTTGAACTTAATAACAAAGGTAGTACAATCGCTTATTTGACCACAGAAATGCATAGATTCAAGGTGGCAGAGAAACTAGAGGCTGTGCCTTCCCCTCCATCAAGTAGCCATGGAACAAGGAGAAGACCAAAGCGACTGCCATCAGCATCAGACATAGAGTCCAGACCAGTAACTGCAAAAACTAAATCAACAGTTTCTGATGCTGAGGTGTTTTTAACTAGAGCAGTAATAGCCACTACTGATGTTGATCAGGAAGCTATGAATATTAAACCAACACCACCAGTTCTTCCACCGATAATAGATGGTGAGGCCAGGAGGTCACACAGTAGAAGACAGAAACTCCTGCAACGTCGATTGGATATAAAGTCAGGTACTGACTACACAAAGCTAGCTGTAGACAAGCTAGCCGACAATACCAACACCTGGGTACACGAACCAAAAGCCACCAAGTGAGCACTTTCCAAAAAATACGTATTGTATAAGTCTTAATTATATGTATCATGCATCTTGTACTTTTATCATTTTGAACGAGAATTTTGGCAATATTTTCACAGCAGTGAAAATTTGTCATTATAAATGTATATAACGTAGTTTTTTGATGAACGTCCTGTTAGAAAATTCTTATTGATTTATCGAATACAATGCAGAGGCATCCCATTACTTGTTCATACAAAACTAGAATAAAAGGTTGAAAAATTTGTAGAACATTAATTTATTACCATTTTAAGTTCAACAAATTCAGTATATGAAATTGGTCAAACTGCATACATAATATGAAAATAAGCTACTTGATTTACAGCAATGTACATAAAAATTTGTGCATGTTGGATGAAAACTATACTTATAGCTACCCATATTTATAGCCTATCAATGACCACAGAAGTGGCAATAAATTAGAGATACAAGAGTTGAGAAAAAAATGAGCCTTGGGTAACAATTACTACTTACAGAATCACATTATTATTAATGACATTATGTACAAAATAATGACTCAATATAATAAGTCAAAAAACAATAATTCAAATACAGACAACAAGAAGTTATCTGTATGTATACATACACATATAAAATGAAACCTAGGTTGGGGAAATAATAGCGCAGCTTCGTAAACCTTTGGCTAATATCATTTTGTTAATCGACTGATTCCTCATATGTACAAAAGCCTTACTGAAAGTTGAGTTATAGCCAGTTAACTTTCAAATCACACAGTATTTATATAAAAAGAGATTATTATCTAAAATGACTGCAACATAACCAGATAGGTCGCATAATATGGGAGTAAACAATTGTTAAAACAAGGCTAAGAATTGGTCTGCTAATGAATTAGCCATCTTATGCCTAACTTGGAGATTCAGGCGTGGATTTATTCAATTGATTACTTTGGTCTTCATTTGAAGAATGACTATGATTAACACTTTCAGGTCTTTTAAGCAGTGGGCTAGTAGGTTGGGGACTAGAAGGAGTGTCCCCTTGTTTAGGAGATTTACTGTCTGGTCTAGGACTATGCCCGCTTCTAATACTATCTCTATGCTCTGATGTTCTAGAGGTAGACCTGTTGTCATTACCATCAGACACATGCCCCTCAGCTGTATCTGACACCCTGCTTAGTCTACCCTCATTCGACAACGTAACTGAAGCAGTTTCAGCATCCGCTTTAGTCTTTATGCTAAGATCCTCGGGCAGTTCCTCTCCTCCCTCATTCTTGGTACCAGAACTTGAGGGTTTTGTAACTGTAGCAGACTTGTATCGGTGTTTACTAACAGATGGTGACGTCTCACCAGGCTCTTTCACAGCAGAAGTTGACGGCGCAGCTGAAGCTTCGCCTCCAAGGGAACTGCCCATTACAGTTCTAGCGTACAGCTCCTCTAATAACTTAGTATTTGTTTGCATGTCAACTAAATTCATGCCAGCGGCTGACATAGATGCCAGTTTCTCGGCCATTTCCACATCCATTTCTCCACCAGCACTGGCTGCAGCTAAAGCTGTACTGGGATCCAATCCCATCAGGCCATTGAACATTCCTGGCAATAAACAAACTGCTAGTCACTGGAGGCACATTACAGCTTACATCCAGGTGCAGAGTTAGACCAGGTGGCTTATCTCAAGAGACATTCAATTAAAAAAGTAATTGATCAATTTATATAAAGCCTATAACTCCTTACTAACCTGCAGAAGAAAGGGCTTGTGCATATCCCTGAGCAGTGTTCATCCCAAGTCCCTGGGCCAACATGGAGCTATACGCTAGCATTGGATTGTACAAAGAGAAATTAAAAGCAGAATGATGTGAAGTGGCGGCAGCAGCAGCAAGGGCTTTCGCAGCTTCCTCGTCAGCAGATGAATCTGCTGTAGCACCTAGTCCTGCCATGCCATACATGGCAAGCATCGAGGCAGGGTTGAGGCCTGTAATTAACAAGTCATAGGTTAAACATTAAACTACTCAACATCCATCAACAGAAAACCTTAACAGGTAACCATCACAACTTACCCATAGAAGCGAATGGCGACATATTCATGGGATAACCAGGCATAGCCGCTGCCATCAGTGCCTGAGCAGCAGCCATTTGCGCTGCGTAACTACCGGCAGCAGCGGCAGCAGAGCTTGCTGAAGAGCTGGTGTCGTTATTGTCTCTTCGTCTTTTCTTTTTCTCCGAGTGCACACGGTTCTTGAGATGATCCGGTAGAATCATCTAGAATATAGACATTTGTGCAATGAAGTTTCATAGAGGAAAAAATTGAGATTATGCAGGCACCATAAAAAACACGAGGAGAACAAAAGCTAAATCCCTGACCATGACAATGTACTGCGTGTTTAGACTAAGAGGTGAACATTGTCAGAGCTCACAGCACAAATAGTTGACACCCCACACCACTCACTTGCATGACTAGCGCCCACTTTGGCTCCACATCATACTGTGGATTGTCAGACAACCACTTGTTAAGATCTGCCAAGCGAGGAGCTTTGGATCCAGAAAGCTTAAAATACCAAAATATTATTATTAGTCAACATAATTTTTCTACACAGGATTAGCTAATAACTACTGAACAACAGTTAAATAGAAGGTAGCCGATCAGGGAAAAACAAATTCTGAAAATTGAGAATAACGTATTTTAGACCATCAGAAAGAAGTGATGTGTGGAAAAACACGCTGAACCATATATTTAAACACAAAGAGTAACGCATCTAGGTAATCAGTCTAGTTGACCAGATGCAACAGAGGTGTGGGTTTGAGTTAATGTTTGCATCAAGTGTAGCCATACCTTGGCGCCCGTTTCCCGATGGATAACAGTGACATTTTCCGCTCCACTCAATGAGCTCATATCCTCTATCAGTTCCGATGAGGAATGTTTAGACTTATTCTTCCTACGTTCACTGTGACTGCCGTTACTTGAGTGAGCAGCTAGAGCGCCCTGACTAGAGGAGCTTGAAGATCCCAGCATGTCACTCACGTCTGGCATATAGTGGGGATGGGTTCTCATCCATGCCTCCAGGTCTTTACGGAGCGGGGCATCTTCACCATTGATACGACTTCCATCCTGAATTACAAGATTATAGCACATGTATTTGAGGAAGAAACAGTGATATTCAGAATACAGAAATATAGTAATACAGTTACATAATAGATGCAGGGGGAGAACTAATGAGAGTTTTAGTAAACCATTTATAGTTAATGGTGAATAAAAATGTATAGTTGACTCAGCTGCAAGAGCTAACAAATGAAAAGAAAGCCCCAAAACTACACAGAAAACACATTTAGAGCAGTGCCACAACCACACCAACCGTCATTTCAACACAGTCACAAGACTCGCATACTAAAACCACGGAGAAGAAATAAAGTCTATAGAGAGTGCACCTTGATGTCCACCATTGGAATTCTAGCATTTTGTTCCAGGTCCAGCTCGGTGATCTTCTTGTAGGTGCTGAAGATAGTTGCCTCTGCAGCCGCCCTGGCCTCAGCCTCTTTTTCAGCCTTTGACTTGCGGCCTCGCTTCTTGCGCGGTGGAATGAAAGAGGAGAGGAGATCTTCAGAGGTGAGGTTCATGTTGGATATTGACCCTGGGTAGCATTACAACAAGCATTACTTTCACAACTATAATGAGTTGCATAGTGTGTGTGGTCTGCATACCAACAGTATAGGAAGCATAGGTTTATGAAGGCTAATCCCAAAAACAGATAAAAGGCACTGATGAAGTATGAGCATGTGCAAGAGTCTAGTTAGTCTAGTTATTGCTAGTGAAAGTATCCTAGTTAAAACATTTCAGCAACAGATAGCATGAGAAACAACAGGGTACTTCTCTGATTATTGCATTAGAATTTGAACAGCACAGCTCAAACTACACCAGCGCCTAATCAGCAAAAGTGGTAAAGTGAACAGTAAATAACTCGGTAAAACACAACTGAAAATCTATGCAAATAATTACCATGGTTCTAAGTTGTTGTACTGTGCCGTAAGGTGCCAGCAGCCCTTACTAACACTAATTTAGACTGGGAGCTACAGATGATAAATACCAGTGAGCACTTCACTAATGTCAAAGTAATGGTGTGATGAATGTGGGAGCATTGAAACTCGAAGACATGACTACATAGTACATGGAAACATAAGTTCACCAGAAAGCAACGATCTTGCTCACCATTTAAAAAGCTTTCAGGTGTACCACGCAAACTGAGTGAAGCAGATTGTGAGCATTCGCTGTCTCCCCCATCACGTAGCCGCGCTATTCTATCCACCTCCAAGTCCAGTCTGCTTCTCTTTGGTTTTCTACCCCTGGTAGTTCCTCGAGATATTGTTAACTTTAAGCTGTCCACCTAAACAACACAAGTTGTGTCAATGTATTATGCTCTGTGTTGGCTATACTCTACAATAGGTAAGACTACGAGCCTAGTTTACACACCTCATCTTCATTGTCCATAGCACAACTATACTCGGAGTGGTTGGGGGTTCCAACCCTGGAGGGGTCAGGAGTCCCCACAGGCGTATCCAACACAGCAGACACTCCGAGGCCGCTTATTCTCTTGGACATGGCAGCAGTAGGCCATTCACCCGTTTCTAAAAGTTGAAAATCCACTTAGTCATCAAAACTTGCACTATTAATTATTGTTACAGAATTAAAATAGTCAACAACAGAAGTATTACGGGCTATCTATAATTCTCTAGTCTCAAAGTAGGTGGATGGTTTAGCACTTGCTACCAAACAGCTACAGTGACACAAGTGCTGTGAGCAGCATAATGTGCATGCGTACCTATACAATAGCAAACCAGTTCCAAACGCTGATGAACAACTTTGTCTTTTGGCCAGACGTAAGGTACAAGCAACTCTTCCTCGTAAGAAGGTATCCCATTGCTCTTCGCAAACGTTTTCATCTGCAAGCATCAAATATTAGGATTATTAGAACAAACTTAGCCATTATTACTGCAGATACAATAAAGTATAAATGTTCACTCTAGCACTCTTATGTCGTATGACAATATTTTTCAACAGAATCATGGATAATGAGATAGACACCATTTCATTTTACGAGCTATTGGAGGTCACAACTAGGACTTTACACATATTAGAACAAACGAAAAAACTTCTTTTTTGGTAATAAACACAAAAACTGTAAACAAAAGCATTTAAACCTTTTCTTCTTTGACTAGAGGTTTCTTATTCTCAGTACAGCTGTCCTCTTTCTTCATATCTTCATGCTTCAGATCTGCTCCTTTAACAGAGCTATGACTAGAGTATTCATCCTCAGCATTGCCCGGCACAACACTGCTACCATCTGGTGGAGTCTCTGTCTTCACTTCCATGTGTTGAGAATTGTCCCCCTCTTGCTTTCCTTCTCCCTCTTGGTCCATCACCTCATCCTCTACATCGCTTTTAGTGTTGTGCAGATCCCCATTAGCCAGCTGCGAGCTGTCCGCTGGTGACTGAAGTAGCAGAATAACACATCAGCATGCATATACCTGGATATACACGAGAAACACTCAAAAATGTATTAGAACTAACTCCACAAAAATCTCAAAGAAAAAGCAGGCAAAGAGATTAGTACCTTGGAAGACGGTGATGGGGACTGTGCAGGCATGTCAGGTTTATGATCCGCTGATTCTTCTTTGACCTCTGACACAGCAGCAGCAGTATCAGCAGGTGAGGCAGCTCCGTTCTCATCTGCAACCTGAGAGTTGTGCTCTGTTTGAGGTTTGTTAGTGTCCTGAGGTGGGGGATGTGCCGGTGTAGAGGGTGAGTAGGAGGTATAGAGGCTACTACGACTAGGTGCATGGGCTATCCTCAGCTTCCCTTCAGTCTGTGACTTTATGTAGAGATTCTTGAAGCACAGTTTAGAGTCGAACTGTATATGCTGATCAGTGTGGGCCAGCCCATGCCTACAGCATAAACATTACAACCTGTTAACATAATGTACATAGTACTAGAGTACTGTCGGCTCATTTAGGTAGTATTACATCATTAGATAAACAAGGGAAGACAATACTGAGATTTACTAATTAACTGATTCCAGGCAATTTTTCAAATTAGAAATTGAGCGACTTTTGTGATTTTCTGTAAGCTACCAGAAAGTTAATAGACGATGCGGCAATGCTATAAATGGCGTAACTTTAAAAAGCAGGTAAACTTCAGGCAGCATTTACAAAAAAACCTCAACATTACCCGTTGGGAGATTTACGCAAATAACAACATTAAAAATTTAGGGGAAAACAATTCATTTGAAAAAAATTAATTAATATATTAAAAAAAAGTTTAGTGGGAGACAAAACCGTAAACTAGGAAAACTTATAGTAGTGAGCATCTTACTTTGCAGCCCCAATAAGTAGATCTTTATCATGTTCCCCGGGTTTCCACCACGGGGGAATTTCCGGACTGTACTGGCAGAGAGTAAGACGTGATGTGAGCGAGTCATGCCACAGAATCTCTTCTCTGATCTTATTAAGTAGATCTATTCTTGAAAGACAGCGGCTGGCTCTTTCCTCTGATATGGGCTCCACTGTGATATGAGGTAGATTAGCTACAACACACAAAAGTATAACTATACTTCACAGTTAGCCCAAGTACTAGGTCCATCCAGAACTATTGCAGATTGCAGTGCATAGGGGCCATGAAGTTTGGACTTTTACAGTTAATCTTTTAGAATTTCTACACCTCCTACCCTATTTTATAAAATAATATACAATTGAAAACCATTTACCAACATTTTTATGGAGATTGCATTTGATTTATAACATAAATTATCCTAACACACCACAGGTTAAAATAGATAAGATTACTGCTATGCATTGAGGGCAGATGGCTATCATGGGTATACAATCACATCTGATTTCTGAAATGAAAGGCTCAAAAAGAGTGAATAAAGACTCCCTCAACTAGCTATAAAGTACATTACATTCACCAACCTTCATCAGCTGGTGTCAGTCTGTTACAGACTTTCCTGCACATGTAACAGAAAGACTCCAAGTAGTCTGTTATCATGTCATCATCCTTCTTGCCAAGGTTAGCCAGCTGCCTGAACGTATCCCACACATAAGTGCGATTCTCATCTGATACGCCCCTTCTTGTAGTCTCCACACCAAATGAAGAAACAACTTTGTAAAAGTCTGCTTCCTCTCTCCGCGTCCACTTGGCGTTCTTCTTCTCGGCTCTCTCTAGCTCTCGGATACGCAACGCAGCTGAACGCTCCATCCTGGCATTTCGCTGTAACAATATTTCAAAAGTTTGCTAATGCAAGATTTAAAAATCTAAACAGAATATCGTATTACATGATAAACGTGAACTCAGGTGGTGATCTGTAACCAGCTGACCTTCTCGAGGGCGGCAGCAGCTGCCTCGGCTTTGCGTCTGCTGATCTTCTGGTAAGCTGTGATGATGCGCCGAATCCTGGTATTGAGATCACTACTGGACGGGAATGGTAAATATTTAGCAACCGATGAATCCTCTGGCAGCGCTGTCGCTGAACCACCAGGAGTACCACTGGGGGTTTCGGCTCGGGCGCCACCAGGGGTTGCCGGGTCTTCTTCATTTAGCACTTCTTCTAGCTTGTCCGCGTCATCACTATACAAACAAAAACCATTAGTGGAATATTATGCAAACATGGAGACTTGAGAACACAACTCTAACGGTTAGATCATATCATAGCACAATGGTGAATAGAGTGTATTCTTACTAACCCATCAACTTGCTGCTCCTTTCGAAGAGCTTTCTTATCTGGAGGACCACAGACGGTGAGGAAAAGCAGTGAGCTGTCGGCTCTCACCAGATTGTACTTCTCGTAGCCATGTTTGAACACTCCAATCAGCAAACACTTATCCGAATCCTTGTCCCACCTAGACAGGAGCACACAGCTTTAGTTACTGACAGTACATTGACCAACTAATTGATCATGAGAAGAGAATATAACCCTGAGACCTACCAAGAAGTCGGGGGCTCCCCCTCACATTTAGGCACGTTTAGAATATCTATCTGAGACCAGTTTGTGTTGTCAAACACTTTAGACTCTTCGGCACCAATGATTTCTTGTTTGAGGTAATACAGCATACGGACTCGCAGTAAAACTCTGCAACAGATGATCACAGTCGAACATTAAATCTGTTGAGCTATTTTTAATCGTATTATTTGTGACTCTGCTAACAAACCCAAGCAGCTCAATACGAAATTGAAAACTCCAAATATAATTACTTGTTTGCCATGTTCTAATATAGACTGCAGATGGTGCCCACTACTATCATTTTTATAGTCACGATATTACAAATACCTAAAAATATTAACACCGGAGAAATGCTATTAAAAAAAACAAAACAGAAAGTGCTATAAATGGACCAAAACAAAGTTTATCATAACTTCTAAAATGCATGAGTCACCAGTTTTTCGGACACACTACGATGACTCACTTATTGCTGTGTTTAATCAGATGTTTCCTGTAGCCCAAGTCACTAAGAACCATCTCTGTGTTGATGGGACACGCCAAGATCTTCTCGTCCAGAGTGCTGAGTTCAGACTGAGATCCTGAAGGAGTACCGACATCCATGGAGTCTTCCTCGTCCCCCAAGTCTTTCTTGGTAGTTCTTGATTTCGGCTATAATACAGCATTAGACATGACGAGACAATTCTACTATAACTATTTAGATATTTAGGAAAACTTGCACCAGAATAAAAATTTTAAAGGCTTTCTGCTATCTGGTTGGCCACTTGTTCAACAGTTTATGGTTTTAACCAGCATAATAATTTGCATATTGTAAAAATATATTCAACAGTGTTGAAAACACTCAAACAAGGTAACGTTGAAATACTATTTAGCTAATGCATTTCAATGACACAAACATAGAATAAAACCGTTTTCTAAATGGCAATATCTTCAACTATAGCCAAAAATATACGCCTTTCTTAACATAAGAATTGCCGCTAACCTTTCGACCTCTGGGTGTGGCAGCAGCTAATCCTTGATGATTTCTTATGTCTTTTTCCTGTCCATTCTCAGCCGGCATGACTAAATCCCAGATAAACGTCTTGATTGTATCATCTCCTTTGTAGTGCTGGAGACTGTATAGTAACTACAACATAGACAACAGTAACTAAAGTAGTCAACAGTACATAAAATAATTATTCACAGTTTGCATCCTACAAGACTTTGAAACTATAGCAGGTAAAGCACAAACTTACAATGGCTTGTGAGATATTGGACACGTCCAGTTCATCAAGGTCACGTCTGAACCCACCATGCTTTACAATGTCTGTCCATCTGCCCCAGCCATACACAAGTAACATTTTCTCAACCTGCAGCAGTTTGAATAGTTTAGCATTCAATAAGCAGCAGAGACACAGAATGCACTATACCAAGTGCAGTAATGTTTCTACACTGTTTTCAACCTCTTACCTTGAAACACTCGGGTCTGGCATAGCAACCAGGCGGAGGTGCGTTGTCATCGATCTCAAAATCGTCATCTTTTCTATTCCGGCCCTTGCGTCCTCCCTTCAGTGACTTGCCAGACAGTTTTTTCTCCTCACTTTCGCTGTCACTGGATGAGTCCAGATCTGAAATTTCTTCCAGCTGCGCATTTTGGTGACTTCCGCCAAACCTCTTTGTCTGTTTTCGTCGCCTTGGCTCAGCAATAATTAGGTCACTCTATAATTTATTTACAATAATATAAAATTGTTGTATCACAACATATTGAACATATTCGTATGATGAGAAAGATGAAGGAGAACTGATTCTAACCGGCATATTGTTTGTAAATTTTAAAACCATACACCATGTATGTAGAAAGACATGAAATATTACATAGTGTGTCTATAGGCAGCTTCTACGCCCCAGAAATAGAATCTACAATTTCATACGAACTTCTTTGTACTAAGTGATTGAGTGAAATGATTATTGGCAAGGAACCATTTAGCACATGATATAAAAGTGACTCAAATAAATTTAGACAATAATTATGACATATGTTTCAACACTGTATCTGAAACAATCAATGAGGTTATGCCCGAGAATACATGACACAAGTATAAGATATTTAGCAACCTGGACTAATAATCTGGTTTACCTTTCCAGCATTAAGGTCCACGTCTGCTTTCTTGGCCCACTTCTGCCAGAACTCAGGATCATTTATATCAATGTCGTCTCTCGCACCAGAAGAGCTGAAGCTGGCCTGAAATGATTTATACAAGAGCTCAATACGCGGCTTTAAAGTGAGATAGTATTAGATTAATGAGATGTAAATAAAATATCACACACATGAAATCTGCTCAAACTAGCCCGTGATCAGCACCAGCCTCACCTTTGCAAATGTAGAACCTTTCCCAACAGACTCAATGGTGATCACCTGAGTCCTCCTCTGTAGGATCTGGTCAATATCTTCCTCACAGAACTGGTCACCTGCTTTATCATCTTCCATCAGGGAGCCGTATGCACCTTTCTTGAGTAGCTGCTCCACCTCCTGTTTGGAGAGAGGGGTTGGGCCCTGGTAAGACGACACAGGAAACAAGATAAGTTGAGCTCACATTAAACTGATTTAATATAACACACATCACCGTGGAACATATCATTAACCTACATTAGCATTAGCTATGTCGCCCTTGCTACCGCTACCCATCGACTGCAGAACTGCCTTGTCCAAACCAAGTTTCAGCGACGCCTTGTCAAACATTTCTCTTTCATATGTATTTCTGCATATCAGTCTGTAAATCTTCACGGATTTCTTCTGTCCAATCCGATGGCATCTGGCTTGAGCCTAAAAAGTTTGTACCATGTAAATAATAGCATTCTTGTACATATAATAAAAATACGTTAGAAACATAGAGCTAAAAGACTTACTTGGAGGTCATTCTGAGGATTCCAGTCAGAGTCGTAGATGATACAAGTGTCCGCTGCAGTTAGATTAATCCCCAGTCCACCAGCTCTCGTACACAACAGAAAGACAAACCTGTCACTATCAGGACGACTAAAACGATCTATTGCTTCTTGGCGCTGATTGCCACGGATACGACCGTCTATGCGCTCGTAAATGTGTTTCTTGTTTATCAGATAATCTTCTATAATATCCAAAACTCGAATCATCTGAGAGAAGATGAGAACCTTGTGTTTACCAGCCTTTAGCTTGGGTAGAAGTTTGTCTAGAAGCACCAGTTTACCAGAGGCGTGTATCATGGACTCGGTGAGCACATCCGAGTCTACAGATTGTCTCTTATCTCGCAGATCCTGTATTATCTGCTCTTCAGCACCTGCACAAGAGTGTCAGAACAAATTGAGGGTCAGAACTAATAAATCTTCAGTATATGAGTATATTGTTAAAATATATTGCGCAAACCATGATAACCAGTGTGTCCAGTTTCTCAACATAGAAAACCGCTTTCAATACCAAAAGATTTTTACTTATAGCTTCGAGCTAACGCTGTTAACTTATTGTAGCCAAAATAGCAAGAACTCTGTTGGACATTAAAGTGAAAATAACTTAAACTTTTGTATTATCTTTAATTCTTCAAATAAATCAAGCTACCAAATCTAACATTCAGAGGACCAGAAGATAGGCTTAACACTTACCGTCTATAAGATATGGGTGATTGCAACATTTCCTTAGCTCCATCATAGTGTTCATGAGGTTGGGAACATTGGCAGTTGTACCACCTTTGGACAGAAAGGTAAAGTTCTTCTCTAATATTGCCCTATAATACTTCTTCTGTATATTAGTCAGCTCAACTTCTATAATGGTCTCTTCCTTTGGTGCCAGATTCTTCTCTACATCTTCTTTTAGACGACGCAGCATCATCGGTTTGAGTATCTAGACAAGTAAGCTATGGCTGATGTATCTAGTTACTATCAACACTACGGTTACATTAGCATCTACATGAGAAGCAGACAGGCTTTCACACAGTACAACAAAGTGGGTAGTCAAAAGTGCCCGTGTAATCTACTTGGTTACCGGAGCTGAGTTATGTATGTCAAGGAATAATTAAAAAGAATGATTTGAGTTCTATGACTTTGAAGTCATGGAGAGGCTTTTAGAGCTATGAATAGAAGTTATGTTGCCAGCCAAGGTCATTCAAACATGGACCGGCGGCCAGCAACTATTACAAAAATATACGTAAGTTATTAAATGCTGAATCAATACACAATTCATTGCATATCACTTACGGCTTTGAGTTTCTCAACTTGACTTTCAGTCTGTAAGTTACCAAACTCTGCCATAAACTCTGCTGATGACTTAAACTGCTCAGGTTCAAGAAAGTTGAGTAAACTGAAGAGTTCTTCTACGTTGTTCTGTAGAGGTGTGCCAGAGAGCAGGACCTTGTGCTCCTACAACAGCCATTTCTTATAGTTACAGTGTAAAAAAACATATATACTAAGCATTAACACAGGCTACAGTGAAATGGCATAGGAATATTCAGACATGATTGGTGGTGTTGCTCTTTTAATTGTAAAATAGCTGCCGACTTTTCACCAATGAGAGTTCGGCAGCGGGCAATTACAGTCAGCAACATAAAAAGCTACTTGCACTTGATCTACTTTATAAGCACTATTTTAAATGTTTTAAATGTTAGCACATGTGTATTTCACTCACCAGTTCAAAGCAGCGAAGGCCTTCCATTAGTTTACAGTTCTTATTCTTAAGTCGGTGGGCTTCATCTATAACACAGCATCTCCAATCTATTTGAGCAAGGAGTTCTACATCTTGAATGATGACTTCGTATGTTGTTATCAAGCACTGAAACTTGAAGATGTCAAAGCGTCGTCTATCCGAGTCATCTTTATAGAACATCTCATACTCCTGTATCATAGTGCGACTAGTAGACCTGGAAGAAAGGAGTATAACAAACATAGTTAGGCACACGTTGCAGGTGCCTTCTGGATATATGTAATGATCATTTAATAAGAATAATATATAAGTAAAAAATAATGTTAATATAAGTAATAGAAACACTTATAAGAATGTTGGTATACTAAAATAAAAAATAGTGAAATACTAAAATAATAGATAACGCTGGCAAAATACTATTCAAGAAATTTGTTAAATATTAAAACAAATCATACCATATAGGAGACGAGAGTTTTTCTAGCAAAAAAATATGTGCACAGTATTTAGATGTTGTAACAACTAGCTGCCAGATAATTCAGACAACACTTACGACCCGTGATAGACGATGACGTTCATATCTGTCCAGGTGTCAAACTCGCGTATCCAGTTGCCAATAGTGGAGAGGGGAGCGATGACCAGGAAGGGACCGACGATGCCGTAGTCAACGACAGCTTGCAAGAAGGCTATACTCTGAACCGTCTTGCCAAGTCCCATCTCATCAGCCAAAATGCAGTTTTGTCTAAAAATACAATATATGGACATAAATGCAACAATCGTGTAGATATATGGAGTCAGAGTGTGAATCATTAATTTAGTCAAATGTGCCTTTTGAAGATAAAATTATGGTGCTACAAGGAGTATTAATAAAACTATTAAGTTTTCTAATAAACATCTACGTTATTATATTCTTTTTAAAAAGAAACTTACAACAAGCAAATAATGTTGCTGTTGAATTGATATGCAAGAACACATTAATATACAAATGAAATAATAGCAAAGGAAATAAGAGGCAATGCAAGGAGTTGGATACAATTCACGTGAAATATACTCTTCTTTCCTTTGACAGGCATACATTTGATTAAGTCTTAAAAGAATAATATTCAATGTGCACCATACATATATTAAATTAATGTTAAAACAAATAACACTCAGAGTGGATGAGAATGGGATGAAGATATAACTGGTTATTTGAAGATTCAAAAAGTTTATTCTTGTATTGCACCAGGTTGTACATCATGGAAGTATACTTTTATCTATCTGACCAACAGCAATAAAATTTCATTTCAATAACAACCTAGTGATTATAAACTCCCTGAAAAAGACGGCCAGTCATGGAGAGAGAGTTGAACGAGTTGAAGAGTTGAAGAATTATGGATAAATATCATCTGCAGCAGTTGCCCAGTTCCTACCTATTGTAGTAACAGAACGTCAGCCAATTAACACCCTCAAACTGGTATTCTCTGAGCTGATTATCTCCTTTGTATGTCACGCCTTGAGGTAGGGCTTTCCATTGGTTAGGCTGTGGCACACTCACCCTCTAAAATATTCACCAATTTCAAAGTTAATACAAACATCAACACATCACTACATTAACTGCTGTCAGGAGAAATACTGGAGGTAAAGAAGTATTTACCAGTTTAGATATCAAAATAAATAAATTAAAGATTCCTAGTTAAATTAAAGTGATAAACAAACCTTGAAATTGGTGGGCGGGTTCACATGCTTCAAGTATTTAGCTATCATGTTCTTAGCAACGTCTGCTTCGAGTTCCCAAGTAGCATCTTCATATGGCAGTTGTCTCCACTTGATGAGAAAGTACACAGTTTCCTGTTCGTCGGAGTCTTCGGGCGGAGGGAATCTAGACTCTGCCAGCACTCGGTCCACCTCCACATACTCCGGGTTGAAATATTCATCATCTTCCATCAGCTGCCACAACATGGCAATACAAACACTCAGTTCATGTCACCCGTTTATTGCAATATAAACCAACATGAAATTTAATAACTAGATCTCATGAATGAAAGTTTACTATAGAGATCAGTTAACAGGCAGATATTATTCCCCTTACATTGAGCATATAAGATTGTGTCTGTGATTGCTTCTGGTGATATCTCTTTATCTTCTGGTTGATTCGCTTGTCGGTGACTTCCAGTTCTTCTTGAGTCTTCCAATCACAGTGGAGATAAGAGCTGCAAGACATAGCATGTACTGAGAGTAACACAATACAGTGGTTGTTCAGATAGCTGGGAGAATGTCCAGTTAGACTAAAACCAACACCCTCATAGTGTCATATAAAACATCTACCAATACTTACAAGTTTTTATACTTCACGTAGTATTCCGTAACTTTAATGGTCTCAACTGGTTTCTCTTCTTTTGGCTTCTCCGAGTCTTCAGTATCTGGCGCCGGTTCCTTGGGTTCTCCAGGTTCCTTAGTCTCTTCCTCGTCAGGCTCCAGCTCTCGAGTTCCCTCCCTCGTGCCCATGATCTTCTCTACTATATACTGATTGATAACTGGCGTTTCCTCCTGCACCTCCTACATATATTTGAGAAAATTAAACAAAATTATACACTTTTACCACCATATGAAGAAAAATGATGTGCAAGTACTATGATCTCTTATGATGACAGGGAGAGATGCGAGATGATTGTATTAAGATATGTAGTTTTCTAAATACTCACATATTTACATCTCACCTGGCATGCCATATAAACACACTGTATAAAATTTGACGTACACAACAAAATCCATCAAGTTTTATTTTATAATGCAGCCAAACATAGTCATCAAATGAATCACTTGAGAAGACAACCCTTACCTGTGACTGCATGATGATGCCTGAGTTCGCCTCAATTCCCCTTTCTATTGCATCATCCTCATCTGAGATGCCCAACTGAAGGTCGTCAACATATTTCTGCCTCTTGGTCACTCGGCCTGAACGTCTATGCTACAACACGACACAGCAACCAATACACACTTCAATAACTAAAGAAAACATTTTATAACTTACATTTGTGCATGGCGCTCCATTGGCTACATTTTTAAAGACAATTGTAAAAATTTGTCAGCTTAGTTTTATATGTACTTGAATAGTATCAATGCTGCGGCACTGTGAAAATAATATGTGACAAATAGTAGTGGCAAATTTTAGGGTAAGTAAGGATTTAACATGAAAATGCAATTTGGAGTTGTAAGCTAATTTTAAGAATTTGCTTACAAAACAAACACAAAAGGAAGTCAAATATCTTATTTTCACAACCCATGAATCACTCTGTCACAGTTGCCAATTTTAACTAAGACCTTCCGTTTTTTCAAAATGCTATTATGAGCAAAAAAAGCCTTTACAAATTCTGTAGTATAGAATTCTATAAAAATATTTGCCCAATTCCAAAAGAGAATATAAAGTCAGACGCTGATGACCATGACTATAATAAGGAATAAGTGACGATACATATAGCTTGGCAATGTTTCATGCAATAAATTTTTTAGTTGCTTTGTGTTGTTTGGTGAAAAGCTAAGCTCAAGAAAACTGTAAGAGGTGATCATATTGATAACAATCACTCAAACTGAATTGATGATTTTTGTAATTTGGGCTTTAAATTTAATTTTTGGTTTCATTTGTATTTTGACCCAGCTTTCTAGTTTGTTTCACGCTTACTTTCAGTTGAAAAAACCTTACAATTGAGACGTGTTTGGTCATCATTTTATATCTTCACTTCATCATATTCATAATGTAATTATAGTAAAAAGTTGAAGTGAAAATAAATAAACTTAATATATGTAGTGATATTTAGCACATAAATTTGCAATGACCAAAGCATAAATCATTACAATGATTGGATTAGCATTGTATGTAGTTACTACCTTATAGTGACCAGTTTTGTATAAAGAGTTGAAAAATATTCATACTATAAGCTCAGAAATAATCTACACTTAAGCTTCTGGAGTAATACAAGAGATATTAGGTCGATGTCAGATAGCAATTTCCGTAATTACTGGGATATCACTTGCTGACCATGGTGATGCTCTTACCAGACCTGTGATGCTCATAAGGAGTCAACATGTTAAGATTAGGGCAGAATCTACCAATAGCAGACCTCATAAGTTACTAATAGTAGCTGTGTAATGTAATGTGCATTTGTGTTAAATTGTATAATGGGTCAAATTTTTAATTTAGTATATTTTATATTTCTCCTCTGAAAGTGGATATCAAAATAAAATTACAAAACACTATTAATAGATTGTCTTGTTTGCATTCATAACTACTATCACTGCATGTAACATTACTCTGCTATCTTGAATGTTAAATATTGTTAAACTCCAATATTTCTTATGTAAGAAGAATTGCTCATGCTGTGCATTATTTTGCTGATATAAAACTTGAACCCATAAAATAATGTGTCACTATAAAATAGCTTAGCTTGGGTGCGGTTTGATAGGTTATATGAGAAGACCGTCTCTGGTGTGGTAGTTACATAAAAAGCAAGATGGATGCCATTTTAATATATGCAAATTTAATTTATATAATTCAGCATTGCAGCTTGTTTAAAACGACTAATTATTTTTGAAAAGTTGTCAAATTACTTATCTATTGGACTGAATTGATAACTTATTTGTAGATTCAATATAATGTGAAAAATGGCAACTACGTTTGGCCTCATTTTAGTCTAAAATACAAAAATGGTGCAGAGGTAAAGCCTGTACTTTACCAAAAAGTAAAATAGTATTTTTTCAAGCATCTCAATATACCAATGCCTGTTACAGGGCGTAAAATATTCCTAAATTGTTCTCAACCGATCACTTTATATGCAAACATCTCAAAATTGTGATGAAGAAGTTCTAAATGCACTGTGGTATTAAAACTTCAATATCTCCAAGCTCTCTGGGAGCTTCAAAAACAAAGTACAGCATGCTTGTAAAGTTTGCCAAAAACTCTTTTTTAAATTTCCAGATCCTGCTATGGAGCGACAAGCAGGATGCTCTTTAGGAATAATGAGAGACTATCTTCAACTTACAGCAAAGACATCAGAGTCTGGCGTGTGTGCTATGCCTGGAGACAATTCGGCATCAGACATAGAGTCCGAGTTCTTTCTTTTTCGTTTCTTCAATTTCAGCAGAGAGGCAGGAGGTCTAAAATTTAGAACATTTGGGTCTTAATATAATGAAAATCTGGCGTTTCTATATTACACAACAACTTATCAATGAGTTATAGTTTTCTAACATTGGTGAGTGGAAAAATCCTATACTTTTGGTTCAAAGCTTCATGGCCGTATAGGTAAGGTCACACTTACTCTATGCTAATTAGGAGACACACCCCACATATTACAGACAGAGAAAGTATGATTTGACCAGAAAAGGCAACCATTCCTCACCTTTTTGGCCCCGACTTCCGGCCTTTTCGGCCAGAAGCCTTAGACTTTCCAGATTTCTTATGGCGACCGGGAGTACTGCTACTAGCCTCACTCATGGCTGGACTGTCTACTACTGATGGTGCATCACTTCCTGGTAAACTGGAAGCTTTAGATCCCGACATCCTAAAGTCAGGGTCCTGCAATCAATTCAAACAGCTAATAGAAAAGGTTTCTATTTTACACATTGCATGCTTAGCACCTAGCTAGACCATTTACTGCTGATGGTTTACAATAAGATGAGAAGGGGCATTCCTTCAAACAGCTATGAGCATGCATTAAAGAATGGTGTAACACGCCATTGGTGAGTGATTAAAATTAACCAGTCAATAAATAATATAACTTGGCAGCATAAGCAGTTTTCAAGTTCCTTTATACTATATGAAATATAAATATCAAGTTTTGGGGACTGAACTTCATTAAATAGATTTAACTGCAATCTGTAAATATCAAACAAAATTAAGTTGAATAATAGATGCCTTGTATAATTTTTTTAACTCTAAAGTTTGGCAATAAACCAAACTAAATAAAATACAAGTGTCTATTGTCAAAAATATATCAATTTTAGTTGCCTTACGGGCATTACCAAGAGAAGAATAGGTTTAGTAAACAAATTTGGTTAATGTTTAAAAGACCTCATCTGTTTATTTTATTAGGTTTCAGTAAGGTGTCAACTCATGAGAATTTAGATGGTCAAAGCTGGCTCATCTTAATAATATTAGCTACAAATACACATTAAGGCCATTCTTACAGCACAAATAGTTAAAACTAGGAGATCATCATTTATTACTCTGAAAAACTTACTGCATTAGAAAAATTAGGAGTTTTAAAACTGGTTTTATAAGTTTATGAAGTCATTATCACCCACATTAATGGCTATTTCGGCCATGACAACTTCCACACATCCGTGGCACCTTAGCCAACACAGAAATCACTCACCAAGATTAATGAGAACTAAGCATTTTTATTGTCTGTTTTTGGTGATATGGGAGGCTAACCCTTAGCAACATGTATCATGATGGTATCAATAATAGTTCAACTAAATGTTAGACAAATATTAACCCTCCTCTTTTCAAATTGAAATATTCCTACATTTATGCAGTGCATGAAAATACACAACAGTATATACTTAAATCAGCATCAAACAAAATGGCAACCTATTTATTATGTGTTATTATCATAGGTTCAAGTGGTATCACAATAAGGCAGGTGCAGGAATAATTCAACTTGCATGACATGCCATCATAGGTGTATTACAAGTGCTTGGTAACCTCTCATTTTGTACTTCATACAAGCATTGTAAAGAGAAAGAAATACTTGACTCACTTATTATTAGTCTAACTAAAGCACACTGGCTATGAGGATAGCTTATGGCAGGTTAGGGTAACATGCCACACCAAACTCACCTCTAGCAGCTCTGGAAGGTGGCTCCCTGGTGCCAATGTTACTGGCCCATTCTGTAAAAAGCAAATTAAGTTGAGCTTTTGCTTAAAAATACAATCTGTGAATACCACATTGGTTGCTATTGGGCAAATTATAACAGTAAAAATTATCAGGTGACCCATCAAGACAGGATAAAAAGCAATAAACTATGATGCTTGTTTGATGATCAAAATGTGTAGAATAAGTTTGGTGGTTACAGACAGGTTCTGCCAATTCATGGAAGTTAATAGCAGGTTTGGCAGTTTTAGGAGTGCCCTATGCTAAAACTGTTGTTGATTTGACAGGGTCAATGCACTCAGAAATAGAAGCATAAATCCAATATAAGAAACAAAGCAACACCCCAACTGTCAAAGTTGTACATAATCAATTAGTGTGAGCAATTACATTTCATTATACATTAGATGGTTACCAACACCAACTACTCACCTACTAAAGGAACTTACTAAACGAACTCCCTTACTAAAGGAACTCACTTACTAAAGGAACTCACCAACTAAACGAACTCCCTTACTAAAGGAACTCACTTACTAAAGGAACTTACCTGCAAGGCATTAACTGAAGTAGAACTGGTGGGTGCAGAAGAACTAGAGGAAAGAGCTGATGACTGTACTGGCTGCGGGGAGGGTCTGGGGGCTATTGACCTCAACTGCTGTAATATAAGATTTCTACTAGTACTACCACTGTGCGTGCACACAGTACATGCTTCTCCTTCCACAGACAAGATAGATATGGTAAAGTTTACAACTGATTGTTATATTTTAACAGATGGTACTTGAGAATGTTACTGGTAATCCTTTGTTATGTCTATTCAGTGTGTCTCACAACACTCCACAAAGACAAATAAATAATGACTTTTACAGAAAATAGCTATTATACTAGATTTTATGTTCTTAGTGTAAACAGATTATGCATTCTGATATATTTTATTGAATTCGTACCTAGACATAAAGTCCAACTGTAACACCTGGTGGTGTAGCCTAGCATGCAGTCTCTGGGAATCTTATTATTAAATGATAGTTTAAATAAGTTCAAATTGCACAGTTATTTTCTAATAGGCTGAAATATTTAAAAAATTATGATCACAACTTTACTATTAAACTTACATTACTTTAGTAGCAGCTAGAGGTGGGAGTGGCAAAAGAAAGAATGAGAACACAACTACTAACAATCTGATGTGACTACAATAAAGCAGCTTTTGGCTTGTTAGAGCAAAGCTATAGGTGGAGCTATTTCATAAAAGCTTTAGATGAATGCTTTTTTATTGTGATCACTCAAGTTTTTTTTCTTGCTGGTAGTGCAGTAGAAACAATAGATGGGAGAATAAATGTATTTTGCTGCACTGCAACAATTACATTTATCCCACATTATGTTTACTTCTACAATCACTAACTTTCTACAATCACTAACGGCAAAATGATGAACACTCTTATGAGTTCTTTTTTCAAAACTATTTATGTGAGAAATTGGGCCAACTCAAACTTCAGGGAATGATTGTGAACTAACTGTTGACTGCAGTCAAGTTAGTGCTGTCATTGTGAGCTCCAGCAAAATAACAATCAGCTTTCCAATAAACTCAACATGAAAACCTTGTTGCCCAGTTGCATGTTGAATTGTAATTGGTTGGATTTTCATTAATATGAGAAAATAAATGTATCTTGACCACTAAATTGGCTGAATATTGATATATTATAAAGAAAGCAATAGAGACATGGTTCTCTTACCTGCTGACTATTAACAATGGGCATAACTGGCTGTAGAGAAGGCTGTACAGGCATGGAGGGGTGACTGGCCTGACTGGGTGCTCCCGGAAACGGCATGGCTGGTGCTGTAGCTGGCACCATCTGAGAGGACATGTGCGGCTGAGCAGGGAGCCCAGGCTGTGTCATCATAACTGGCGCACCAGCCTGGGATTGAACAAACATGATTGGTTGGTTAGCTGGGTGGGGTGCAATAGGTTGCACCCCGTGTGGAAGCATGCCTTGTGGGCCCATGCCTGGTGGTCCCATATTTTGTGGACCCATTCCAGGCGGGCCCATGCCCTGATGAGGCACAGTTTGTCCTGGCATCATCTGCCCTCCCATGCCCTGCTGCATGCCATGTCCCATAACTCCTGGTGGGTGCATCCCCTGGGGTGGCATGACACCTTGGTGCATAGGTACGTGCATGCCTGGTGTCAGCTGATGGGGAAACCCGGGTTGTCCAGGCATCACCTGTCCCATCATTGCATCTCCTGATTGTGATTTAGATTTCCTCTTTGAAGCTTTTGATGTTTTCTCTTTTGGTTTCTTAGGTTTCGTTTTCTTTTCAGATTTAGAGTTGGGACGAGCGGGTGACTGCTGTGGAGGAGGCGCAGGTACACTTGTCACATCATCACTGGGTAGTGGCAAAGCTGCGGGCATCTGTCCACTACTCAGACTATTGCTAGAAGGAGTGGCAGAACCACTGCTCTCCAAGTTAGGGAAAAAAGGCACAGCACTGCTGCCAGTGTTGTCTAAGTTACTCTTAATGTCTGTTGAGATATTCACCCCTGAGTCAGATAGGACAGAGACAGAGTCCTCTAAAGAGTTACTGGATGGAGGTGGTAAGGGTTCTGCCAAGTCCGAACTGCCTACAATAGCAGAGAGGGCAGCCGACCAGTCTTCGGCATCGTCGTCCATGAGTTGAGCGGCAGCAGTAGCCGTCTCATCCACTTTATCAGCAGAGTCAGCACTGGCTGGAGCCCCCAAATTTGACGCTATCTCTGAATCGGTGAATGTCAACTCTTCGGCTGCGTCCACAGAGCTCTGCAGCAATGTGTCAGGTGGTGGCTGACCAGATGGCTCAGGAGAAGAGAGCTGTGGCTGTGTCATAGCAGAGGTAGTAGTGGTGGGAGTAGATGATGTAGCAGAGATAGAAGTTGGAGAGAGTTGCTGTTTAATTATAGAGTCAGAACATTCGGCCTTTTTCACGTCTGCTAACATCATTGACTGCTGAGATTGAAGGCTACGTAGCCTCTCTTCCACAGTCCGAAGCTCTTTCTACAAGCAACGGGTGGTATATGCACAAAACGATATGCTAATTCAGGTGAGCGAGTGTACTTAGTGTGAGCAGGTGTACAGAGCCGAAAGATTGCATTAGTAACCAAATTTAGGTGACACTTTAGGAAAAAATGCTGACCATGAACTGAAGGATTTGTTGGTGATACATATTTACGTGTTTTAACAAATCAACAGCAAAACAATTGAGTGGAGAAAGAAGATGTAATCAACAGCAAAGAAAGCATAGCTCATGAATACCAATTGATGGAGAAGGTGGAGCGTTTTGGTACTGTAAACTTGCTGAAACATACAAGAGATACAGAGCGTTATTCACACTTTCTATGAGCGGCAGAGGTTAAAAGGCATTCAGTTGCCCTATATTTGTTTATATGAGGAGAGTGAACTAGGAAAATTTCATCATTCAATAATATTATTATATATAATATATCATATATAATATACTATGTATAATATATCATATATAATATCTTATATATAGTATATTATATATAATATGTAAACAGAAAAGTTACCAGTATTGTAGAGCAAATTTAGTGTCAGGCAGTAAAGTGCAGAAACTGCTATCACTGAACACCATTTAAAACTTTTCCAACACTCAAACCTAGAACACTAATATTTGCACAAGTTGGAACAAACCTCATGGTCTGGAAAATACGAAGGTGGCCTGGACTTGAGCTGTCTTAGCTTGTGTTCTATCTGTTCAATTTCTTTAGCTATTTGCTCTAGAGGTGTGGGCTGAGGTAAATTGGATAACTGAGGCTGAGGTGTGCCTACCCCAAACTGCAAAGTCAGGAATTCAATGCAACATCAACGAGTAAATAAGGACTCAGCAGGTTGAGCTTATCAATTAGCAAAATATACTATCAAAGCTACAGAATATCAATAAACTACAGAAAATACAGACAACCACCCAGCTTACAGCTGTAAGCTACAAAATTATCCATTTTCTTGAAAAAGTTTCTACCTGCTGATGTTGCTGCTGCTGCATTGGTATCTGAGGTTGCATTGGGAGGGAGGAAGGAGCAGCTTGAGGCGACATCATATGAGAGGCCCTCACAGGTGAAGATATTTCTTGTTGAGCTGAAGAGGACATCTGGGGGTGTAAAGGCATGTGCTGGGATCTGGGAGACATGAGAGACGGTGACCTTGAAGGGTAACCGCCGGACATGGGAGATGACGGCAACTGTTGGTTCAACGGAGACACCATCTACAGTATAATAGTTTATCTCAACAAGCAGCTTAGGAGTAAGTCTTATTCAGAATGCACTACAGTTCTCTGCACTGTGGTGGTTACGTTTTATTGCTGTAAATGGAGGTTACCTTCTCCAACTGTTCTAAGGAGTTGGTATTCTGTGACTGTGGGTGGTTGGAAGCCATTTGGAATTGCGGACTAGACTGAGGTATGTTGTAAGAATGGCTAGGGAGGGTGGCTGATATAGAGTGAGAACCATAGCCATAAGGAGACGCTGACTGGACAGCCGGTGGCTGTTGGGGTGGCATCTGTGCTCTCATTGCACTGTAATGTCCAGGAGGCAGCATTTCTACAACATGGCAGCATTTCTCTAACATGGCTGGCCAGTTTAGTATCATTGATACTGTATATGCAGGAGTCAATGTGAATATGTATGTCTATGAGTGCTACTTATAGCAACAGTTCAGGGAGCTTGTCAAGAGAAGATAACTTATAAAGTGAAAAAATACTTAACAGAATAAAGCAGAATATATACTATCAAGATTGGATAGGCTAGTGGTACAGTATAGGGGAAGTATGACATAGCCTAGAACTGAAGCTGAATATAAAATAGCAATAAGGGAAGTATTATAATGAGACATTATCATAGTGTTACGTGTCAAGCTAAGTTCATCTAAATTACCACAAATAATTAATTTGCAGGCAGTGAATATTGAGTAGGCATTGGAACAATGAAATCTTCTGATTGTCAAGTTTGTAGTAGTAACTAAGCTGGGCAGACTACTAGCAATGCTAATAGCTACTGGGTTATTACCCTTACAGCTACAGCACAGCCTACCTTCAGTTTAAGCATATAACTTGGACAATCAAAAGCATTGCAGACAAATTGTAGTTCCATAAACACAGATAAGGAGTACAGTAAAGTAGCATGTACAACCAGCACCAGATACAGTACAACTACCCGCAATCGTCACACATTCTTCAGGTACCATCCAACCCTTATCTTAAAACTATAAGCCATGTTAGTGACTATGGAGATACCAGCATCTAAGGCCACGCAATCAGATTTACACAAAAACACAACTAGAAAAAGAAGACTGCAAAATCAAACACCATGACAAGTTACATGCAGGTAGTAAGCAAGCTAGAATGTGCCAACTTGCACTAGCAATTACAACAATGAATAGTGAATGACCACTGGTCTAGACTTTCACAACACTTAGGGCAATGATCACTTTCATTTAGAAACAGTAGAGGAGAAATTAAGATAGCCTAAGTTCTTCAATTTTATTATTAAATTTTGGCTTGGAGCGCGGCTTGAAATTCTTGCGTGAACATAACTCCTTTTGCTACATTTCTAATCTAGAACACAGGCTTTTCTCAACTTGTCTCTTACTGCACCTACCTCACCACTTTGAGATGGTTTAAGCTAGCCAGTAGCTCTACACATTATACTATTGTTGCACTCAACACTCTGTAAATGACTTCACATAAGGTCAAAGCTCACATATGACTTTGTGCATGTTTACTATAAACTCTTCCTGGAACAGACACAACTACACACAAGGAACCACCTACGCACCATCTCCCGCGCACCAAGAGTTGACCTTGACCTACCGTGCTGCTGCGACATTGCTTGCTGCTGCTGCGACATTGCTTGCTGCTGCTGCGACATTGCTTGCTGCTGCTGCTGCTGCTGGTACATCTGAGATTGGTGGAGATGACGGTATGATTGTAAGTGTTGGTGTTGATGCATGGGTACATCTGCACTGCCGGGTCCCATCATCTGTGCACCCTGTGGAGGCCCCATCATACCGTGCTGAGGGCCAGGCAGTCGCTGACTATGCTACAACACAAGTTGTAAGATATAAAAGCAGCCTCACAGAATTCTGTGTAGTAAGGTTTGAACACACAGTGTGGATACTTTTATGCCAGACATACAGTTCATGTTAAGAGTGTTGGGAGGCTTCAAGGGCAGGTAGAATTACAGTGAATTGTCTCGATAAAGATAGAAACTATCACATTGAGAATACGGAGTAACGCTTACCATAACATGGCTGCCGTATTGAGGCATACCGGGTCTTGGCATTCTCGGCTGTTGAGACATCATATGCTGCTGCTGCTGTAGGGAAGATGCTGCCAGATGCTGGGCACCCATGTTGTGATGCATGTACGAGGAGGACATCTGGAATGATACAGGTGCGCCTTAGCAGTGAGTTGTGACCGGGCATTTGACTGATGAGTATTTTACAGCCGATTACAACTGACTAGCTAGTTAAAATGATAAAACTTGTTATTAAATGTTTCAGTTGAGTAAACAAAAGACCACAATTCACAAAGTAAAGTAATTATTGGTTGGATGCGAGACCAATGCTCCTCCTGCACTTACATACAGTTACAAGGCCTATTCACATAAATGATGGAATGATCCACTCCACTTCAACATATTGAGTAGAACAACTGAGCAGAGCTGCGTAGCAAAGTTTAGTGACACGGCCTCCTTCATCAACTTTAATATTAATTATTATTCTATTGGTTCTTCTAGCCCGTCACTAATTGATTAGACGCTAGCCTGTCTACCACAATGTTCAAGAGTCAAAATATACAAATATACACTCCCTACTCCCAACTAGATAGGCCATAATGTATCGCAATCTCAGCCCAAACACAAGTTGGAAGAGAGAAGAAGCACTCACCTGTCTGTATTGCATGTGATGAGGGTGCTGGGACATGTGCCTGTACAGGTCATGTGACGGAGGGTGTGGAGAGGCAGAAGGCAACTGCTTGGCCTGCAGCTGATGAGGTGATTGAGTGGGATGTGACATGTACATGGGGCCAGAAGGCTGTCCGTGGTGACTGTGGTGTCCAGGGGGCGGCATGTGGCCAGCATGCTGAGGGGGTTGAGGGGGCATACTGTAGCCTGGAGACAATGCTCTTTGCTGTGGACTCTGGGGTAGTGCAGGACCAGATGGATAACCAGGTTGAGGAGCAGAACTCCTCCAAACTGGCGGAGTGGATGATAGGTTGGCCTGAGGAGATGCTACTTGTTGCATAGAGTGAGAGGGATATGAAGAGAACTGGTGTGGAGCAGACATCTACAGAGAAACACAGCTAGTTCAGAGCAACGTTTGCATTCACAGTTCTCTCTATAACATTATTTTGACCTGAATACAAAGCAGTTTATGGAGAAATAAGACTATATAAGGTTTCTTAGTCTTTATTTTCTAAGGAGGTTAAAGCAATGCTTCAGGTACTCAATCTAATATTAAAGTGTGAACTATAGTCTACCCTAGAGCCGTTAACACCTCACAAAGTTGTTAGAATCAGCTACACATCTCTCAACTACTACAGCAGCTCAACTATCACTTATTCTCACACCACTTACTTGTCGTTGTAACTGATTGGACTGTTGGGGTGGAGGACTACCAAAGTGTTGTGGAGTTGAGGGGGAGATAATCCCTCCGGGACTATGCATGCTGCCAGCCGGACTTTGCATCTGTTGTGATGCGGGACTTTGCATGGCCTGCGGAGGAATGCCGGTATTTCCGCCGCCATAATCGTAGTACTGAGTCTGTTGTGGTGGCTGCCTGGGAGGGGGTTGGCCGGGATCTGCAGTCATAGACTCTAATTCTGTCAGCAAATGGGATGCCTCGCTATCCAGTAGGCTAGTGGCATCAGATTCGAATAACGTTCCCATTATTTCATCACCCATTTTGTGTGTGTCAGGCACAAAGCATAGATATAAGATTAAATTTAGTTGAATGCATGGATGTGTAGGTAATGCCAAGCAATCCCATAATATGACTGCATCTTACTTCAATACAGTCTACAATAGAAAACAAAGAAATGTGTTTAATTACAGGTACTTATTGAAGCACGAGTCGAACCTATAAGATTAGTAGTTAATATACTAGCTACGGCTACGGCTACATGGCACAGTGTGCTAATGACATACAATCATGGCTACTAGACAACGTAATTAGCATAATTTTAAGTAAATGAAGATATATAACTGTAACATCTAGTGTAAGCATACTACAGCTCCACTACTTTTAGTTTACTAATCATACATCTGCAGAGTATACTGAAAGTATAAACATCTGCAGAGTATACTGAAAGTATATACATCTGTAGAGTATACTGAAAGTATATACATCTGTAGAGTATACTGAAAATACATCAAAACAGAGCAGCTGGATGACAAATCACTTTTCAGTTCAACTTAAAGAAATTCAAAATTTAAACCATATCTTTAGCCTGCCCCAGCAGCACTTTTTAGCATCTTCAAACATCTCCTAGCAATGTACTATAAATGGTTGTGTAAAGGTGTATCAGCATGTGAATGTATGCCTGGACAGAGTCCCAACCAGTGTTACAGTCTATAAGGTTTCACAGATTCAGAAAAAGACTCCAGAAACTAAAGTATCTGTTTATTTTTCCCATACTTATGCATTTAGCAGCAACTAAAACCGTTCACACAAGGAACACGATAGCTAGTACCCATAATGTTAATTTTGGCAATTTCTGTAATTTTTTGAGTGAAACAAGTTGCCCTCCCTTTCCCAGTCAAAAGATACAAGAACATGTGTACTAATTATCTGGCTTAGATTCCAGAATGCCTGTTTTGATGAATGACTCAAGTTAAATCTAGTAAAAAATAGTTAAAAACTACCAACTACTAGCGCAGGGACTTGATCGAACAACGAGATAACTTGTGATCATTAAATGTTACAGGAAATGTATTGGATGAAGTAAAACAGTATCTCATACAGTTTGTAGTAAGCTCAAACTGCAGTCAGAACTTTTCCAGTTTTCATATTTTAGAATAGAAAAAGTTTTGCAATCAAGATGGTAACTCCTTAAAAAAACAGCTACAATTTTCTCAAAAAATTTGATGACAGAGTATTTTCATAAAAGAAAAAATAATCAAAAAATAAGTCAGCATGTAGTTGTTCAATCTTAGCAATGCTTGATGAGTTTTGTAGTACCAGATGTACAAACCTGCCTATTAACTACACATTTGAAGTTGTATTAAAAACAAACATATAGCTAAAAATTGCTCAGATATATGTCAATGAGTGTCCCTAAAAACATACATATTTCAGTTGAATTTTACCATGTTTTAAAAGACTGAGTAGTAACTATACTGCTCTCAAATCTGGCATAAGTTGAAAAATTGTTTTAAATTCAACCTGAACTGAACTGACATTTTTGTGAACAACCTATATTCTGATGTCAAGAAAAGCCACTGAGAAAACAAAAAGGCTGGTTAAAAATCATGTATTCATGGAGTGCTCATTAGTCATGTGTCCAAATACTAAGGCAATAAATAAATACTTAAACTAAGGTTTTTTAAATGTGAATGGGTCCTGAAAATAACTAAACAAAACACTTCTTTTTCAGTAAAAAAGAGTAACCTATAGACTGCCAACTGGCCAATATCAGTGACTAATGCAACACAGCATCTTTCAATAAGAAAATAATAGCAATAACAACAGTAAAAGTTGAAACTTTTTATCAACTAGGAAGTTTATGGAAAATGTGAACATCAGATTTACAGACATTAGTAACCTCAATGTTATAAAAATCATTTGTTCTCTGCACCAGGGTGATCATGAAAGCATAGATGTAGGAGTCAATCACTAGTGCTACTAGTCACAGTTATTAAATATTAATTTATGATTAAAAATCTATTCATGGTACAGGTTTGTAACAGACAGCTCTTGTCCTAACCTTAATATGGCATATAATCAGCATCATGACTTAAACTAAGCATTAATGTAAGTTGCTTGTGTGAATTATATCTATATGAAACTTAAATTCTTATATCATGAAAAAAGTCAAACTCTTGTGATCAACTTTGAACTTTAGGATATGTAAAATTAAACCTGAACTAGCATCTCTTATCAAGAAGAGACTGGGGACAGCATTAAATTATAAGAAAACAATCCCCATATCCATTAACTAAGTTATTTCTTCAGATAAGATTTAAGTGTAATAACAATAGTCTTAATTAAAAAAGTAAACCTAGAAGAAACAATTGTAATGTTATTATTTAAAAAAATTACAATTCAAATTATTATATAGCACTCATTTAATCATATGTAATCATATGGAAACTTATGACTATCTCTTACTCAACACATTACGGTTTTATTAGACTACACTAGTGATCACCAGATACAGCAACTATCAACATTACAATTCTATTTACAATTAGCATTGCAGTAGTACTTAGTGCAACTAACAATAATACTAATAAAAGTAACTCAGTATCACACTGATGATTGATAAATTGGTATCAAAAACACCTACAGTAAGTAATTGTAAATGCAAGTAAAACTATTACTCATGAATAACATCAACAGTAGACACAATTATAATAAATAAAAGCTATAATACAAATTAAGTATAATTAGCTATACTTATTTTAATGTTATTATATTTATTATATAGTTATAATTTATAACAGCTATAAGCATGACCCTAAAAGAAACCAATTACTGGAAGTTACAAATAACCATTAAACTAATGAGTAATAAAAGTAAAACTCATGTAAGTTCAAGTAGTAAAAGTTTTACTTTTACTGCTACTAAATGTAATACTTAGTCATACTACTTATAATCACCATATGGAGTGATACTAAGATTACGATAATAATAAATTAATTATATTAATTATAATTATTATTATATTTATTACCAATAGTAATAGTAATAATATTACTAATAGTTGTACTTATAGAAACTGTAAAGTCTGTAATACTACTCAACTTTAAAGGTAGGAGCCAGAGACAAGACTTATTACTATGTCTAATAGTAATACTAAGAGTAAAAGTAAGTCTAATAGTAATAATAACTGTAATAAACTAGCAGTAGCAGCATAGCTACAACCAGTACCATGACTATTAGTATTCCTATTACTATTAGTACTCAGTATTAGTATTTACATTTACTACAACACTACTACAAGTTGAAGTACATATACTTATGATATAGTTATACTCGTATAGTTAGTTTTAGACTTACACTCAGACTTTACTTAGTTATCGTTACTGAACTGTTAGGTGTTTTGTTAGAGATTTGGAGACTCAGACTAGAGATGCTAATGTTTTAATTTTTAAATGGTAATAATTATAAATTGAAATACTCAATAGCATTAGCCATAACAATTACTAATCAGTAATAACTATAACCATAAGAACAGTAGCACTACCATTAGTATTATCTATAACTAATACTTTAATTATAAGTCTTAAGAATAGTTTACCTTAATTTTACTGGGGAATTATTACTATTACTATTAGTATTACTATTTTTAATTTTACAGAAAACAAAATGAGTAATTCACTAATTCATTTTCAACTTCAAGTTGAAGTTTCAGTACGACTATGAGTATTCCTATGACTCTGAGTTCAAATAATTGTATCAGTATCAGTGAGACTATCAGTATCAGTATTGATTATCAGTATCACTATCACACAGTATCATAGTGTATAACATTCATCATCATGAAGATGATATTGATTCAGTTGCACTGTGAAAATGTGAGTATTGGATTTGGTTATTTGGTATTTCCAACTCATGTTAATGGTGCCTAGATAAGTATGAATTTAATCAAAATGCACAGAGAAGAAGAGAATAAGGTTTTACTACCATTGGAAGCAATTCATCGGCATATAATTTATCATATTGGTACTAAAACTTCAATTTTTAAACACACTAAATACTTTTGGTATAGAAGTTGTTGAAAAAATTACCAACCATTGCTAGCATACCACATCCGGGAACTTTCTTTCTCATGCCAATTGGTCAATGTAAATTACTCTTTAATAAAACGAATTTTATTTTTCTAAAAGCCTTATTAAAAAGCTAAAAGCAAATATTGCTTTCAGTTAAATAAAAATTAAAAAAAATGGAGACTATTTGTGTGTTATTTATATTTAGTATTGTAAAGGATTGAAAAACAAGAGCGCATTAAAAATTTGAAATAGATAGAACAAGAGTAGACAACTCCAAAATATTTGGTAATCATTATGTTATTAGAGTTGCTTTGACTTTTATGGTTTAAGAAAATCTAAAATAATATAATGCTATTTTAGGCGTACACTAAATTATTCTAAGGTGTATTGTAAATTATACAGCAATATAACTAATATATTTTGCACATGGAACAATAATTTGTTTTATTATCATTAAACTGCAAGAACAACTCTTTATCAATTGCCAAAAGCAAAACTGGCATAACCCTCATAATGTCGTAATTTGCAGTCTATATAAATAATAACCAAATCGAGTGTCTTTGCGAAATTCCATTTTATTTTATTTGCAATAAGTACCTATAATCAATGGTGTTTGCATGCTTCATATGCAACATCTGATTACATAACTTTGCGTGGAATTCTGCTGAAAGTACACAATTTTATTGGAAGGTGTGCCCAAGTTCCCACAATAGATTTATTGGAAAAAACTTAAATTTTATTTTCAGCACTAAGTTTTCCAGTTATGCATATCATCTCCCCAAACATAAAAAGCAAGTCAGTGAAAATCAAATAGGCCTAATTGTATATAACAGTGCCTTATTGTCAATATATATATATGGGTCATTTTACTTAATTTAGTACACACTAGATATCTTCAGTTTTTAGCTATTTTTCACCATTTAGCTGCTAATGAACATAGGTTTTTAATCAAAACTAGTAAAACACCGATAAATACACCTAAATAATCAAAAATCTTTTTAATTTTGTTTCATTTCCCATGTTTTTTCCTAATTATTCAGCTACTTGTTGTTACGGACTGTTACGGTTTTTTGTAACGGTCCGAACTCCTAATGAGCTAAATAAATAAAAAACCATGAAAAATCAAGCAAAATTAAGAAGAACCTGAATTATTTCGGTGTGCTTATTGGTGTTTTACTAGTTTTGGGCAGAAGCCATGTTCATTACCATTAAAATTGTGAAAAATAGCTAAAAACTGGAGATTTCAGTGTGTACTAAATTAAGTAAAATGACCCATATATATATATATATATATATATATATATATATATATAAATATATATATATATATATATATTTATATATATATATATTTATATATTTATATATATTTACATATTTATATATATTTATGTCTGTGTAATTTGATTTTATGGTTCTAACAAAATTAAGATATTTTATCACTAGCTTACATAGCGTTAAAACATGCATTTGTATTATCAACTTTATACATAAATTTTATGTAGTAAACCTTTGAAGTAGAGTGTGCAATTTTTAGGAATTTATACCAAAAACTGCAGTAGACATTTATTAAAGTTGGTTATGAATATGTTTTATAATCATGTAATGCAAATTAAATTTAGTTTTGGCTCAAGTTGTTTAGTATTAAAATAAAAGTCTCAGCATCAGAAGCAATTGTTAGATAAATTGACTGTTAAAAGTTTAGCAGTCAAATTTGTTTAAATTTTATACACAGCTTGACTAACAAAAGGTATTTAACAGCCAACCTCAGATCTTCCAAGTTGTTGGTAAATATTATGTTTTTCTTTTAAAATTTTTGTCACTATACATTAATAGTGATAAAGTTTTAAAATTATATAAAGCCAGATTGCTTATTAAAAATATTTTTGAAGTTTCGAGCTTCTATTGCAGAGTAACACAATGTTTAGTTTTGAAAGGATATCATCTATTAGAGAATGATGAATTTAATCAATTATATTTTAGTGCGCATTCTGAAACATGAAAGAATGTTTCTAAACTTTGCTGGCTCTTTTATATGTGATGCTCTAGTTCCCAAAAAAAAAGAATTTTGTTAAATAAGCTTCACTGCATGTCACTATGAAATTAACACACTATTGCTTTAAAGGTTGGTATCTAAACCGTTGTCTTTACAAAGTAACCCTACTATGGGAGTAAAACATAAGTCAACATAAAGTATTTTACAGCATGCTGTTGGTATTGACTGTGTAACATAGCAGTTAAGGGTCCTACCCTCAATGCAATGCAAATGTTAGAAAAACTCCTATGGTGAGAAACCAATTATAATTGCATGCTTTTCATGATTTTATAGCTGACTCCCAAAAGATATATGAAGTTATATATCATTAAACTCTATAGGTACAATAGTCTGGTAAAAGTATTTATTAATTTATCGATTTTTTGAAGGAAACATAAATAATATTGTAAAGAAATTTATTATCCAAGTGCACAATGCATGGTAGAAAAAAGGTTTGGCTTTACAACTTTATCTTTTTGTGTTAATTACTAACATATATAGGATGATTTTATAATTACATGACAATATTTACATATTAAAATAGTTGAATACGCATGTTTTAGTTTAAATACAAAAATATATATACAAATAAATAAAGTAACTCAGCGTACTTAATATGCAGCTTTGTAGGTTGATAGTATAGTGTGTGAGTGCTATTTATAGCTTATGCTAAAATGAAGACTCGGAATATAATACAATGTCATCATTTCTTATTCCATGTAACTTTCTGTAGACTGGAAAAAGTTTCTTGAGTGCAGCACAAGCACCTAGCAATTATGACAGGTCAGCTTCTCCAGCATTACCTAAACCCACATCTTCCCATAATACAAGGTATGATCAGTCTTAACATGTACAAGATGTTCGCTTCTTTTTTAAGTCGTCTTCAGAGCTACTGGATGGCATACGACCAACTTTGATACCATTTACCTGAAATTGATCAACAAATCAGTAAGAAAACCAGTTTATTTATATACAAATGGTAAAGAAATCTTGTTAGGAGTGCTGTTGTTGGTACAGACTTTTTCTCAAAAGGCACAATATCTAGTTAATGATATTTTTTTAGAAGTACAGCCATGGAATTGAAAACATTTCAGTCACATAGTTTAAAGATGAAAATGTAACCCAAAAACTTTAAACCCGGTATAATATTCATGTTGAAGCTGATAAAACTTTTTACTTTTATTTTGGTCCTCCTTATAAAAACTCACGCAAGTTTATAGTTACCATCCCTGTGAGAAAACCCATAATGGAAAGGGTATTTTTGTTTATTATGGCTAAGGACTTATTCAGATGGGGCACAGGAGAAATTATGACTGAATGCTCTTCCTAACATAACCAATGGCTTTAACCAGGGGTTCGAAGCCATGACTTCATGTTTACTAAACTAAACGCTCTAAGCCCTAAACCACTGCTGCTCCCTTAAGCTTATGGTTTCTACTTTAAAGATAACCATATAGTTAAAGGCAACATATCGCTATAAGAAAGGATTTTCACAAAAATATTTCTAACAGGGCAATTTTTTAAACCACGTCAAATTAATTTTCATAACTGGCCTGGGAATTATTATAATTTAACAGTCATATCCCTTTGAAAATGGCACTAAGCATGTAATAAATAATTAATCATTGCAACTGACTAGGTAATAACATGCTTAAGGTATGTTGGTGATGATACCTGTATACATTTCTGTATACTGTATCATCTATTTATGCACAATATAATGTAAATAATTCAGGAGGGGGTTAATCAATGTAATATAATAAACAACGAACAGCTTTTCTAAACCCAAACCTATTCCTTGACATTGTAATAGTAGTAAACACTTTTGTTTACACGAATGCATTACCTCTGAGTTAGGGACAATGTTGCCTATTTTGATATTGTGGTAGACATCTTTTGCCAGGGTCTCAAATACCCTTTCAATGTTCAATGCTTTTTCAGCTGAAGTCTCGATGTATGACATGTTATGCTGTTTGGCAAACAGATTTCCTTCCATAGAGCTCACTTCCCTGTCCTTGGATAAATCACTACAAGTAATACAATAATATTGTGCAATGAACCAACATTTAATCTCTAAGTTTACTGATAAGCAATATTTACTTTTATATTTAGTAATAAACATATGCAATACCACATAAATACAGCTAGTTAGTAATAAGCATATGATCATAGAAAGTACTATATCCACATTTTATAAATAATATTGCCATCACAAAATGGACAAATATATTAAAAAGGCTGCATGTTTTAGCAATATAATGTTTTATCTATAGTAAAAGTTTTTGTAGCCAATAGTAACAGAGCTAATGTTTTGTTAAATTATGTGTACAGCAAGCCTTATAGAGAAATGGGCTTGCTAATGCAAGTAAATATGTAGTTTATAAATTACTCAGCTGCTTTTGAATTTATACAATGCACAGTGTTTAATATGTCACTAGTTTTCTAAAATTAATGATGGCAAAAACGGACAGAGTTTTCAAGAAAGCATCTCAATGAGATCAGATCTTTATATTATTACGCTTTACCATTTGTTGGCTACCAGAATCAGTACTGGTTTTGTATTTGAGGAGTTATCTCTCAGGTCTCCCAGCCATGCACTGATACTGTTGAAAGAAGACCTTCGTGTCACGTCATAAACTAGAAGAGCACAAGAAGCGCCTCTGTAATAGATTCTCGTGACGGAACGGAATGTTTCTTGACCTGCCTGTAGAAAAATTATGTTATTGTAGTTTAATTGTCACTAAACAAGTAAAAAGTTTTGCTAACTTTGTGCATATATTAGGACTATGCATTTAGGTGCGGTAGTGGAGAAATTGAGATAGCCTAAGTTTCTTAAATTTCTTTATAGATTTTGATTAGGGGCGCGGGTTGAAATTTTCGCGAGAACATAACTTCTTTTGCTACATTTCTTATCTAGAACACAGACTTTTTTCAATTTTTCCATTACTTCACCTAATTCGAACTATCTGGACTTAAATTTTAAATCTGAAAAGAAATAACCATTAGATTACTCCATTGTTTACCAGCCGCTAGTGTTACTAGACCGGAAGAAACTGTAGTTGAAGTATTTCAACGAGGGACTTAATAAGGAGAAAACTGACAGCACTGGGAAGTTGTTAAAGAATTGAGAATGCCAAAAGCAAGTTTTTTTATGTTTGTAATTTATCCAAGATTCATAAGTTTGCTTTTATAGAGAATAGCTTCTACCTCACAAGTGACTATGTAACTGTGACTGTAATATTAATTTTTAAAGCAGTGATATGCACATGAATCAACATCACATGGTATTACTGAGTTATATATTCTACTTACAGTGTCCCAAATAGACAACTGTATCTTCCGCCCACTGGTTGTCAGCGCTTTTGAATGAAAAATCCCCTCTACAATTGAGAATTATATGAAAGTCATTAGCTGTACTGTATTATCACAACTAGGAATTCCAGATCTGCTTCAAACATACATTCATTCCGTCAGCAACAACAGCTCTGAAATCAATTATACCACTAGATGCCAAAGCAATGATGTTAACTGAAATCATGTGACTACATTAAATTGTGTTCAGGAGTTTACATGTGATCCCAAGACATGGAGTGCTAAAAATAGACATACTCTTTGCTTTGGCAGCTTTAATTTAATTTAAAATATTGAAATAATATCTGTTGGAACTAGTTTACCTACAAGTCATATGCTGATGACTTACCTACAGTTGGGGTTGTTTTCATTGCATGTTTTGCGTTTCCCATCTTTTGTAGCAAAGAAGTTTTACCAACACCTGTATTGAAATAGAGGAAATAGATTACAAGTGGCTGCATTAAAGTATATGTTACTTTATAATACAAATCTAATATAATGCAGTATACAGTAACTGAACCAGGTTTTATATAAGTTCCAACACTAGTAAACTGGGTAATAGAATGAAGTGAAAACTACACAACTTGTGAAGATAATTTTATTGTATAACAATTATGTTATCAGTTTTATTAATGATTATTATACAGAATAAAAAAGCTACAAAAGTCATGTAACGCTAGTTCTAATATTAGCAGTTGTGTTTGGTTATGTAGTAAGTCCAGGAAATTTTCAGTATAGCCATCATATGTTTTACATTTTCTTTTAATTTGTGCCAAGTATTTTTCTTGCTACAAGCATTTGTTCAAAAAGGCTGCACACAATTTTAATTGCATTCAATTTGATTGAGCAAGAAGAACACCAGCCCTTTATTGCTCTACTAAATTAATGAAAATATTGACTTAGAAACTTTTTGTGTAGAAGTAGTTTGTTCTTCACCATTTCATTTGGCCAAAAGCCTAATTGCAGTTTTCAGGAAATTGCTATTTGACACACTAACATGCACTTTGTTAAAAGGTTCAGGAGTTGTTTAGTAATAAAACAAAACAAATGAAACATATTCCGGACTTACCTGAATCTCCCAATGCAATACATTTGATTCCATAATCAAAGCCAACCAATGTTTTTCTAGTACTCTGTGATCTGTTCATCTTCCTGGTTCGGTAACACTATGACGTTCACCGGTCTAGGTTAAGTTTACTTATTATACAAATTGTAGCTACCTATTAATGTGCTTGTTTGAAGACAACTGCTAGCCACTAAGCTTGAACCAACAGTTTTATCTAGATTAAAAAGTTAGCATACAATGCCTACATGCAAGTAGGCATTGTATGACTCACCCATTCGATCACTGAATTTTCCCCAAATCGATTTCAACCAATAAGAAAACAGATATGTTAATGAGTCACATTGGAAGTGAAAAAGTTATGCATAAGAAGTCAAACACAATGTTTTAATTATAGCTATACTGAGTGGACAAAGATTAAAACATTCATGCCTATAACCAATAAAAACGAATAATGCTGATCACAGCTAAACTACAGATTTATACAAGTATGCACTGCAGCATGGTGCTGTTGAATATCTCATAATAATGATAATAATAATGATGGCATGAACTGTGAACTCAAACTACATATTTGCAAGCTATAAAATGGCAGTTGGCACTCTGCTAAGAATTGTATTCTTACATAATTTGCAGAATTACTCTGTTTACTACATCTACTATTGATAAAGGCTTGCCAAAATATGCTATTCTGTTGAAAAAATACACTTTCAGTTTATTAATATTACATAATTGAAGAATGTTGAATGTTTACATATATCTATTCAAGTCAAAGGTTGAAAAATGGATGCCAAGATTTTCCTTGTGGCAAGAAGTTAGTCATGGCAGTATAAACTTTCCAATTCCTCAAAGTCTGAAGTTAGCTCATTGGATTGGAAAAAAATGCAGGATTTTTTCAAAAAATTTCTATTAGAATGAAATGATAAAGACATCGCCCTCTTTCCATGACTAGGCAATTACAATATCATCATATGATAAAGAGGGGCACAGGCTTTTGAACATGATTCATCAAGCAAAGATCATCATGATGAGCTGCATCTTCAATCCCGATAGGGCGAACATGAGATGAAATATTTAAACAAACATATAAATATAGAAACACTATTCAGTATTTATATATAGCAATTATGATCTCATAATTATTTTTTACAATTTTAACACAGTTCAACTTAGATTGCTCATTGATGGATAGATAATCGGAACCTGGGCAAAACATCAAATTCTTCTGCCATGCTAAATTTAATTATTATACCTACGGTTAAACGAAGATGGTATGGGTTCTCATACTGTACCATGGTGGAAAAACCTAAACGAAACTTAAAACTATATTGGAGAAATAACGAATTGTATAACTTTTAGGGGCAGTAGTGAAGATATTGAGTTAGCCTCGGTTCTTTAATTTTCTTATTAAATTCTGGTTTGCGGCTTGGGTGGAAATTCTTGCAAGAACATAACTTCTTTTGCGACATTTCTGATTTAGAACACAGGCTTTTCTCAAGTTCTCCTTTACTGCACCTACCTCTAGGTTTAGGGAAGAGCAGCATCCTAATAGCCATAACTTGAGTCTTATGAAGGATACATATTACATAATACTAGTATGTTTACTTGAACACTCAATGTTGATGAGGTTGGTTTAAAATGCATATTATGAAGACTATCTTCTTTTGTTATGTCACTTTGCTGTTATATAGTACTAAAACAATGCGAGTGTCATTGTATCACTATTATATCAAAACCTGTGTTTTTTAAAATGTTTTCAAATCATGCACAGTCTAAAATTACCCCGAAATATCCCAGATTTATTTATCCTTTTCAAATTTTGATAATTGGTAATATGAACTACCCAAATAGCATCAATAAACAATTTGTCAAAGTTTATTTCAATATAATCAATTTTAGAAGAATAAAATCATATCTGTTAACATTGAAAACATTGTTAATACATATTACACATTGTGTAAAAAACCAATATTAATTGGGCCATTGAGCCCAATTAGCATTAGATTTAAGTAATATTAATTGCAATAATATTGATTAGGTACTATCTAGCTGCATAGAAAACTTGAGTTACCCACTATAACAGATAGAACACAAGTATTTAGTTTAATATTTCATATATATTTCTACGGAGGCCTAAGCACTACCCCCATAAGATCAGCTAGTTGGACAGATGCTATATTGATAGATACTGGAAGAGAGTTACCCTAGCACACTATGCTAAAAGTGAATAGCTACTAGCAGACAGTCACCAAGCAAGTTTCAATCTTGATGGACTCTGTCACTGTTACATTCAAAACAACACGTGAACATTATTCATCACACACCAAAGCGGTATTTTTGGCAGTTCTGGCAAAATATGCTGATATCTCGTTCACCCCTATCATCAAATTGGAATATTCAACCAACTGCTGATAGACAAACAGGATACACTATGGCTGCCCAAACATCTAGATTATGAGAGCAGCAACCAATGACTGTTAAAACAAGGCCTAGTGGCAGCAGCTAACAAAATAGAGTAGCTAGGTGCACTGGCTGGTGTGATTTTAATACAGAAATACTAGCTAATGCCAATCACAATGACTAATCATGTCAATGAGTCCTTTGTCAGTTCCTTTCATGAGTTGAAGCTCAGCCAATCTAGCTTGCAGGGAAGAAAACTAAACAGTACCCTGGGCAACAACTAGCTGCTTCCCTCCAATGGGGAATCAACTCCTGCCATCTTGGAATTGGAACCAATTCAAATAATGACTAATGTGGCAATAGTCAATCAGTGACCATGACTTTGGTTGTTCAGAACTTAGAAAATTGAATAGAGCTATAATTTGATCCCCAAAGCAAACATTCTGTGTATCTATGCATCTGAGCAACAATGAACGCATAACTTAATGGAAATGAATGACTCATGGAATAGCCTGTAAGAAAAGTTTGCATGCCCAAGATGAATGGCCAAAGTCACTCGAATTAATATGAAAGTTCAACCTTAAAGGACCACCAGAGGTTGAAATTACACAAGAGAGAATTCAACTGGCATACTAGTTCATTAGCAACATGAAAAAATTGCAATAGAAAATAAAAATGGAGAAACTTTATTGATATAATATTATTTTGTTCCAGCATAATTTACAATAAAACCAATCAAACAGTGTACACAGCAAAAACACATGCATCATTTAACTCTGAATAATGACATGTCATAATTTTGTGAACAAAGTAGTTAGAAAAACAAATTTATACTGTGTTGATTACCTAGTAATAGACATTTCTAGGTTTTCACATTTATTTTTGAACATGATTAGTTTAAATTAATAGAAAGTTCCAAATTTCAAAGCAACTGCGTTGAAAGAGACAGGCATACAAAAGATGAACTATACATTACTTGGAACCTAAATTAGTTTACAACATAAATATCACTAAAATAGTTATAACAGTATTAGTAGCTTTGATAACATGAATAATGTTGGAATGGTAAATACATTCTGTAAAAGGAAGGCCAATCCAACCATTTACTATAAAATGTATAAAGCATGTAACAGAGAATTACTTGCCCCAATAGACAGTAAATATATTATTTATTCATATTATTCTTTTGCACCATAATGTACCACAATATTGAGTGAGTAATCTACTAGAGATAGTGAAGGTATTCTAACATCTTAATTGGCTATCAAGTTGTTAAGGTTTCTGATTCTCTTGTCATTTCCTTCGCCAGTAACTCTGCAAAAAGGTCAAGGTAATTAACGAACACTTATGTTGAAAAATACACCAACTTGTATTTGAAAACATAAAATCAACTTCAAAATGTTCAAGAATGCTTAATTTAATGTAAAAAATCTGAAAACAATGTTAAAAGGATGGATTACATAGTTTAGTTATAAAATCTGCTGCTGTATTCAGTAGGATTTAACACAGAGAGGTCAACAAAGCACTAAACACTGTTTGCTCAGACATACAGCAACCATTTATCACACAACTAAGTATCCTATACACTTGAGTAACTGACTCTGTTACAAAAATAGTTTTATATTAATCAACTAGCCAGGCTTGTAACATTTATTCTATAGTTATAAAAATCCCACACTGTACTTTCTATAATTTTGTGACGCATATGCCTAACTAAATATAATTAAAGACAAACACTACAAGAGTGGTATTTTTTGAGATAGAACTGCACATGAGCTTACATCACACTTGTTATGCAATACATGTGTGCTTTGAAAATTTCTAGAAAACCAATTCTTCCTAATGAGTGATCAAGTCACAAGATGTTATTTTACGCAATACTCAAATATCTTGTACTACAGGGTCATTGAACAGATAAGTTGGCAGCTGAAATACTTTGCTGGCAAGTTATACAATGGGAAACAAAATATATTAAATTCTTAAAGTAAATACTAATACTCAAGTAATTTTGGTGTAAACAACACTTACACTTTTAGAATGGTTGACTAGATATAGTTATTTAGCAGCATCCACCACTGCCACCACCAGAGTTGCCAGACTGTCCGGAAGAACCCCCAGCAGGTGGTGCATGTTGAGGTCCTAACTTTATCCCATTGGCCTACAAACCACCTACACATTATACTGGAGACAAGATAGCTGGAAGCTCACTGAAAACATGAACAGGAAGAAAAACGCACAGTTACAAAGACAACCATAGTTTTGTGCATCATCAAAGCACTTTCATTACCTTAACAGTACTGGACAGACATTTGCTGGTAAAATATAGTTGAATGCTGGTTGCTTAGTTTAGTCGACATTGAACTGATAGAGTACTTTTTTTCAGTAATAATCGCATAAATATAAGTTTACTATGCAGCAGCAAAACACTTTATAACTTTATAAATTCACAGAACATTATACACCATGTTATTTCTTTGATAAAATAAGTGAGCTCAAGATTTTAACTTTTTTTAAAGTATCTTTATAAAAAAATATGTGGGATTCCCTTGATTAAACATTAAATTTTAGCCTAAATAAGTAACCTAAAGGCCTTATTGACACAAAAACCACACTATGCCTAACTAGCATTATTCTGCCGTTGATTCAATGACTTGGTAAAAGCTTCATGAAAAGTGAGTTACTCCGCCATAATTTTATGCAGAATAAATCTACTATTAAATGTTAGAGCTCATGTTCTTGTATGGTATAGGCAGGCTTGTACAATTTTTTCTTCGATAATATTATAATACACATAGATTCATAGATCTATATAAAAAATTACCAATACATTAATTTACAGGTTAAAATAGACTACTGTGGATATACCTCATTAGATATGTCAAATACGCCATCTTGGATCTTTTGATAGATCTCTTTTGCTGTGTTGATGAACGCATCCTCCACATTGCTTGCAGTCTTAGCTGAGGTCTCCATGAAAATCAGGCCATGTTCTCTAGCAAATGCCTCTCCTTCTTCTTTAGACACATCTCTTCTACCTTCCAGGTCACTAAAGCATCAACACTCAGTCATAATCTTACGCAAGGAACCAGGTAACCCATTTCTGGTTGGATAAAGAAAGCACAGACAATGGTGTCATGTTTCATCAATATGGAGACAAAAACTAAATTTCTGTCTGTCATAATATTTTCAACTGTGATAATTTTTCTAAAAAATATTTTACATTTCTGTCTGAAAACAGTGCACTTGAATGACTTTGAAAAATCAATTAACACTACCCATGTATATAATTTTCAAATTTAATCAAAGCAAACTTCAAAACTTATTTGATTTATAAAATCTATATTGCTATTCTACAGTGGAAGTAATACCTTCTTCAAATACAGCTAATAGAACTTTTCAATTCAAAGGCACTTTAACAAATCACATTATATATAAGAAGGAAAATAATCAACCATGTTCATGGTCTGTAAATACGAGTTCACTATTTTCAGCCATACCATGATACTTGACAATAACTGAATTACGCCAATTGTGATAGACACATTTAGTGTCTATAATATTGTTTCTAACAGCGCATCGGGTGAAACAATTAGATAATTAAAAGCGAGGAAAATAACCAGCTTGCTGTTGCTATCAAGGGAATGTAACTCAAATTGTTACACTCAGTAGATATTGAGGCACAATACACTTATATATTGATTCTATGTGATCTGAGGGTATATTATGCACACATAGGAGACATTCAACTATGTTATACTTCCAGTATTTACTTGAATGCAGTTTGTTATTTTTTGTCAAAAGGTGGCAGTGATTTGAAAACTAAGAGTTATCTTAAATATATCCTATAAGTTGAGAGGTAATTTCATTGCCTATTTATAAACATATACTTATACCCCAGCTGTTTAGAGAGCAAGAGACATCCTAGTTGGAACTTCGTCTTAGCAACTGAAATGCCAGCTGCACTGTATGCATAGTTTGTTCAATTTTGTATCCTTCATTTTAGTTGAAAACATATAATATAAAAACTTAATAAAATATGATGCATTTGAAATACTTCTGAAATGATACTAACAAATTAATAGCTAACAATATTATTATGCTAGTCTTAGAAAGTACCAGTTAGACTCGACACACAGTAGTTGAGACTTGGTCAACTTTCATAGGAGACAGCCTTCGCCTGAACTAACCGAACGTGGAAGTAGGTTTCACCGAGATACAAGATATATTGGCTGGTAGGTTATGATTCCGCTATACACAGTACTAAGTTGCTGGTATTGTATATATTGTACACTATTCTACTATTCTGTATTATACAGTTGAAGGCCTAGAATACAGACTATTGTGGTGACTGAGAGATTTGCTCAATGCCATGATGATAATTAATTGTTCAAAAAGGTATTAAGACTTGCACAAGCTCTCAAACTATGTTAGCTACAACAATATCCTATATTAACTTTTTATAGTATGTGTAAATTCAAATTGATATCAACATTTGTTACAGGGAAAAGTGATTAACAACATTCATATTGTGCTAGAACACTTCAATATTATGTCAATACCTTTTTCCTCCCAATAGTCATGTCAACACAACATTTTACAATGAAAACACTTGAAACATCTGCTTAAAGACAATCAATACTATCTACAGTAGTTTACACTGAGCACAGTGTGTTTTGCACACATCAGTTTGAATTTTCTTTATAATTAGCATATTATTATTTCTAAACCCTTAGTAGATTAATCTTCACAGAACAATTAACTACCCACACATTAATAGCTATTGATGGCAGAACAAAGCACAGGTACTGGTAGCATGCAGTCTATAATACACTGGTATACTCTTACTAAATACAAATAGTATGTATGATGTATTCTACTCTTAATAGATAGGAATAGTAGCATATACTGTGCATTCTATAGACTCTTACTAGAAAGGAATAGTAGTATATACTGTGTATTCTATAGACTCTTACTAGAAAGGAATAGTAGTATATACTGTGTATTCTATAGACTCTTACTAGATAGGAATAGTAGCATATACTGTGTATTCTATAGACTCTTTCTAGAAAGGAATAGTAGTATATACTGTGTATTATATAAACATATTATAGACCCATTATATCCAGCTCTACACTCTCTAGTCTATACAGAACTGTCATGCACTCTCAATGTAATATAATTAAACTAACACTATCTATGTTACAAAGCTGATATACTCTCTAGAAAAACAACACTATATTCAACACTCTCTTCCTCATACCTCTTGTTTCCTATAAGCATTATAACCATGTTGGAGCTTGAGTGCTGCCGAGCATCCTCCAGCCATGTTGTAAGGTGGTTGAAGGTGTCTCGTCTAGTGATGTCATACACAAGAAGGGCTCCGGCAGCACCTCTGTAGTATGATCTGGTGATTGATCGAAAAGACTCCTGTCCTGCCTGAAATAATCACCAGGTATTACTACAATGGAGGCAGCACTTACCAGTTTAACTGTTGGACTGAAGAGTGCTACATACAACACAGCTACACACCAATTCAAAATGATTAAATTAGAAACTCAATAGTCTACTCATGCCTAGCTGAAACTGACAAGCACTGAAAACAGCTAAGAATAGACTTGAGTTAATACGACATGCAAATGTGGACAACTTAAGGAGCGGTTCAGTTGTAATGTCATGTGACTTCCACCATTATAATATTAGAATATATGAATCAGGTGCTTCTATTGAACCTCAATAGATGTAGTATTCTAATGAACAACAGTGAAGCTGGCATTACATACCAGCATCCTTGAGCGTGTACACTAGTTAGGGGCCTTTGCAGTGAGTGGCATAGTTGAGAAAAGCTGTTACTTAACAAGTATATTGGAAAGGAGTAGTATTGCTGAAAAAATACTAAAGCAAGATGGCTGCCGTGAGTGTGGTGAATACCATGTGTAATGTCCATAGCATAAGCTAACGGCTTTACTTACTGTATCCCATATCTGTAATTTTATTTGTTTCCCTTCAATGTTGATCATTCGTGCACCAAATTCCACACCTGAATGGCAATAAACATGAATTATTTGTTAACACGTGATGAATCAAAAAGATATTTTATTGGATAGCTCTACAGTCTACATTGAGTGAAATTCCAGCAGTAAATCTCAAAAACATCCAAGTTTAAATATTTTGACCCAAAGTTTCAAACAAGTTTCAAAATTGTCACAAATGGTAACTAGATTATCTTATTACTAATAAACTGATCATTTGAAATTTTGTCAATTTGAAAAATACTGTCTATGACCAACTGCTGCACTTTGTACCCAATCCTCACCTCATATTCATACACTAGTGACTAGAGAGCCAGATAAACAATTTGATTGGCAAACACTTAGATTACATACACAGTAAAATTACTAAAAAATATTGATGAATATATCAAATGGAAATATCACTGCCTGAAATACAATGTGCTAACTACTATAAGATTAATTATTGAGTGAAATCTTACCAATTGTTAAATCATGCACTGGCTGAAACCTTTTGTCAGTAAACTGCAACAGTAAGCATGATTTGCCCACACCTATGAATAATGAACATAATTACAACATATAAAATTGTAGTTGATAGGAAATGTCAACAAATTAGACTGATATTAACATGGCTCAAGTAAGCAGTTACTTTTAAAACTCTCACAGTTATAAAAGTCCTAACCATTGCCCTAAAACATTAACATATTTATTTCATTGAAGCAAATGCTTACTATCAAATGCATACATTTAAATTAAGTACTATTTTACTCGGTTTTGAATCATTATTCATGATTTTGATGGACAATTTTAATAAGAACCCTATGGATATTACCAGGTATTTGAAGAGTTAAAGTTAAATGCACTACTTGAAGCTCTTTCAATATGGAATTTACATTAAAACAAATGCCACAGAGTAAATTAAAGCAAGATTAAAAAATTCAATGGTAACAAGTCTGTACAGTATAACTAGTTGTAGATTTAAATTTAAAGTATATTCCAAGGCTATTTTATGCCTTAAATAAGTAGAATTTTTTATAAATATCAATTGGTAATTACAATTAGAAACAACCTTAATAATAACACTAATGTCAAATGTTGTAGCTCTAGTGTATGTTATATTTACATAATATTTTGTATAAGCTTAATTGGTCTTGATTGTTGAAGTAACAGTGCCAAAGTTATACTGTTATCATAGGTTAACGCATTATGCTGATATGTTGAAATATATTTGAACTTACACCACATGACAGTGACAAGCAATTTCATTTTCTAACAGACCAAATGCAGGCAAAATGTCTTCAATAAATTATTACATGCATCCTTATTTAACAAAAAAGTTTTGTATTACACATCAATATTGTGCTTTATCTTTTATTATTGATACTAATCCTATACAATTAAATTATTATTATTTAACAAAAATGAAACTAATTTAGTTTTGTGACTAATAATATTACTATTAAATTTATAATCACATTAGTGTGGGTTACCAAAATAACTAAATAATACTATAAATTTACATTCTAATTCTACTACTATTGCTGCTGCTAGTGCTAGTGCTATTACTCAACAACAAGCTTAAAGCAGTTGAAAGAAAACTTAGCAAGTGATTATAACTACTACTAAAAGAAAGTTGAAGCTAAATCAAGTTAGACTCAAACTTTAAAAGTTAGACTTAGTGGAAAACTAAAAGTAAGTGTTAGTGTTACACTTCGTGTTGCCTGCTGGACCTGTTATACTTATATTAATTATGATGGAGAAATACTTTAACTTAGTCTAACTTAACTGTTATTGTTAAACCTACAGTTACACTTACAGTGAGTAAGTATTATACCAGCTGGTTGTGTTTAACTTACAGCTACTGCTAGTGTTGCTCCAGGTATTTCTTTAGAGCGAAAGAGTTGCACTTGTAAGTTGCACAACATCAACTATGTACTACGTACCAGTACTAGTAATGGTAAGTATAATAATTATAATTAACTGTGAGTGTAAAAACTGACTATAACTGTAAATCACACATAGACAGGCTAGTTAGCCCGTTAAGTTAATCTGCAAAAGAGTGTTAACATTGTTTAGACTACGTCTACTGTGGCACACCCCTTCTTCCCTCTAGAGAGGTCCAGTGCGGATATAACATCAACAGGTGTCGACAAGAACACATCGACAGGTATCGACAGACTAATAGCAATAAAAGTAGAAATAAAACTGAGTCTAAGAGTAATCAGTAAGTCAAAGTGAAAGTGGCATTAGCCGTAGAGTTTAGATACTAGATACCTATACTGATACTCATACTGATACTATACTCATACTGATACAGTATACTATATTCATATTGTATACTTATACTATACCTATACTGTAGAGAATAACTATAAGACTAAAACTAAGAGTAAGAGTAAGACTAACAGTATCTCTATCAGTAAGACTAACTCTAAGAGTAAGAGTGACTAGGAGTACGAGTAGGAGTAGGAGTAGGTTTTGTCACTTGTGAGAGTCTTACCTGTATCGCCAATAATAATGTATTTGAACAAATATGAATAAGACATTTTATATAACTTGTTCTAATGCGTTCAAAACAAAAAAGAACTTTATAAATTAATAGTCTGTGAAATCTAGAAAAGCTGTCTAAATCGTGTTAACATATGATTACAATAACTATTGAATATTTCTCAATCTCAGTCCGACTCGATCCGTCGAATATTAGTAAAATAGACCAAGAAAATGCCGATAGCCAAAGCTTAAAAATTGCACTGTGTAAAGCATCGGTATAATTATTGTAGGTCACACTCAGTTGCTATTTTGGACTTTGAATTACATCACCAAATAAAGGTCATGTAGCGACTCCAACAAATTAAATCTCGCGTGAAGGAATTCTTTTTCTCGTCAACTCTATACCTGGTTAGTAAGTAATAATACTTGCCTAAATTTTCTATCCCAATCCATCTATGTGCATAGAAATCGAAATCATCTACCAAACAATAAATTTTTTCTATATTTATGTTTTTAAATATCTTACTTTTTTAAAAACTGTTTGTATTGTTGTGAAACAATATTGGTGCAATATCTAGTTGTTGGTGGCTCGCTCACTGGGTGATGGTCATTGTGAATATATTCAAAGTTGATTATTCTTTTAGCCATCATGGGTCGGTTTATGAAGAGTGGCAAAGTTGTGCTAGTTCTAAACGGACGGTTTGCAGGGCGAAAAGCAGTGATAGTCAAGGTAAGTTACACCCACTGATCAGCTGGACAGTTCTAGTTTTAGTAGCCGTAGTGATACGCATGTCATTTGTATGTTGATGGTCATCCTGAGACTCGAGTTTTAGTGACCTGTAAATTTTGATGAACTACTTTTGAAAATTCATCAGTAGTAATAGTAATGGTACTGCGAATAAAATAGAAAACATATTGTTGAAAAATTTTAGTTTCAATTTGATTTAGCATTTGTACTGCCTTTGCACCCTTTAGTTGGGATTTAAACCAATGTTAAAAATCTTCTGTTTCATTTTTAAAATAACTTAGTCGACCAAGTATCACAATGTTAACTGTACTACAATTTATTTGGCAAAAAATAGTAAAACACAAAGCCCTTTCAATGTTATTAAAATAAGTTCGTTCATTTTTCTACACAACTAAGTTTCCTATATAGATGTTTGCGATGGCAATATGCTTTTGTTATTCACTTACAAAAGTAGAAAGTTAGGCTGAAAGCTCCTTAGTTGAAAATTTTAAGATTGTATATCATACTATAAATATAATGCACCAATAGATTACGAGCGTTCAATTAAATTTTATATACACTGTATATAAAGATGCATCTATTTTTTAGAACTACGATGAAGGTAGTACTGAAAAGCCCTATGGACATGCTTTAGTAGCTGGAATTGACAGATACCCCAGAATTGTGACAAAAAGTATGAGTAAGAAAAAACTCAAGCAAAGATCTAAAATAAAGACATTTGTCCGTGTATACAACTATAACCATCTTATGCCCACAAGGTAAGCTGCCAACAGAATTACCTGCAAGTTTAGTTGGACTTCCATTTGTACTAGTTGGACTTCAGTTTTCTCTTGCATATAGTTATTCTTGGACTTTGGTAAGGGTATGGACCCTTCAACTTTTTCTCTAGAACTTAAGCAGATGGACAGTTGTCCTCAGCATCATTTCTATGTTATGCAAAGTTTTTCTTGTTCACCTATTGCTAATTAAAATTTGATGTGCTAGTCAGATTTCTTCCTCAGCAGTACCTCATTTTAAGGCAACACGCAATGCTCCAAAAGAATAGCCTTTTTATACTGAAGGCTTAGCCTGCTAATGTGTCATGTCTGCCTGATTTTTAAATAACTTGCTAGTTTGTCTGCCAAGCAGAAAGATGTGTTGAGTTCTTTTACATTAAACTATACCAAGCATATTTTGTGTATATACCAAGTTCTGTGTATGAATGCTTTTCCATGTATTGAAGCATAGGTGATTCGTATGCAGATATGTAACCAATTCCTGAACAAGTATTGCATTTGCTAAAGTATCTTCCACAAAACTGTATGGAAAGTATGCTGATTCACAATTATAATTGATTCAACTTCCTAGATACTCAGTAGATGTCACTTTGGACAAAGCTGCTGTCAATAAAGATGCATTCAAAGATCCATCAAAAAGGCGCCGAGCTAGAAGGGAAGCTAAAGCCAGATTTGAAGAACGATACAAAACTGGAAAAAACAAATGGTTTTTCCAGAAACTAAGATTCTAATTATTTTGTATCATTTGTTCACAATAAAAATTATTAAAAAATACCACATAATATTATTTAGAATTATATTTTATGCACTAGAAAAACAAAAACACAGTAGCGAACTATAAATATATCATTATCAATATATATATATAAATTAATATATATAAATTTAGTGAAATTGTGGAAGAAAACATAGTAAAATGAGAATGGATTAATTTTCTTTGTTGGCTATATTTTTAAACTCCGTACGGAGTTCAGTCATAAACTGGTGAAGGTCATGGTGAGTGTTGAGTTGCTGAAGGAGGTCTTGTAATTTTGGAACTTGCGGGTCACATGAGATGCCTGCAAAAATTAGAATGACCGCATGAAAAACTGAACTAGTAATATTTGCAAAAGAAAATGTTTGAAAACTAATATTTCCTTGAAAGCAATCATGGCATATTAGTCTGCTGAAGATCTGGATACAAAATACCCACATTTATAATGTTCGTTATCTACAGTAAGCTTGATGCTGTGAGTAGCATTTGTGGACTCGGTATCAATTCTGGTGAAGATAAATTCAATCCATCCTCCTTAAACAGATAGAATAAGTTGATAGTGTTCAAAGAAAACAAAATTGGATAAAATTATGCTTGGTGAATTTTTATATAACTACAAAGCTTGGAATGAAAGCTCCATTAGAAACATTAGCTTTAAGAAAAATATATATTATTTATATATATTTGGGAAAGGAGGGCAAAAGTTGTAGATGTGTAGTAAAATAGAGGCTTAAATTAGTTTCTTGGTTGGTTATATTTTGAAACTCTACTGCTGTTAGCGTAAAATGCTTTGTGAAAGCTTGTTAATACCTTTTGCAGGTTTTGCTGTTTTTACCCATATATTTGTACAGTGTAAAAAGCATACTGAGTATTAGTGAGTCTCTTAATTTTTAACAACACATGAAAATTATAATGGTAAAATTTTTTCAACTTCTTCCACAACTTATGTCTAGTTCATATTACACCAATTTGTAATAGCAAACAATCATACGTTAGGTGTTTGTAGACAAATACGATATTTTAATATTAAATAAATTTCACTACTTATAGTTCCAAAATTTAATTTATAAGTTGAGGGCAGATGCGCTATTTTCATGCACTCTCAGGTCTATCACTCCTCTTAAAATAACAACTATCTCTTTTTCCGAACTACTTCAGAAGTACATAAATTGAACCGTCAAACTGTATGAGCTGTTCCTATCCTCATCTTATTTACTGAATTTCAAGTGCCTAAATTGTGGACGGGCAGTTGTAATTTGTAAGTTGTCTTCCCATGAAAGTATATGCAGGCAAAAATCCATTCGATTCATCTGATTTTATATTGCGCAATAAACATTACCCACATATAACTTCTGTGGTCTTTTGCGGACTATACTATAAAGATGGATGCTAACAATAGAACTTATACCTTGTGAAGGAACATCAATTTCCAACCCCAAATGCTCTTTATAGGCATCCAACTTGAGCTTCAATTCCTCAAGCTTTGCAAAATTTCCTGTAATACAGTTTTAAACATGCGTTACTTGACCGACATCAGTGATGAGCAAGGACACCAGCCAATTAAATCTTGCTGGCACAGCAAAAATGATTAGATGTGAATAAGTGACAGAAAAAATGCTTAGAAAAAAGGTATTTTTACCAGCAAGAGTAAAAAGTGGTGAAACTATTTTATTAGAGTCAACTGACATATTTCACTAGTTACAACATAAAAAATATATACATGATAAATAAAGTTTCTAGATTATTAAAAACTTTTGTTTGTAAAAATTCGGCAAATTTTTTTCAAAAAGCCAGCATGTGTTGAACACATCTATAAAATAAAATTTGTTGTTCTAAGCTTCAGTTAAACCCATTACATGCAAATTGATGTAGAATATATTTGTTCATATAATAACTATACTTGACTTGCCAAATCTTAATTATTGCTATTATTTAAAACATTTACTATAGAATCAATTTGCTTTCCAAACAAACATGAAGGCAACTATCAAATCTAGAACAGCCACATGAACAACTTAGCAGACATTGAACTTTATATTGACTATCCTTATACAAGCTTTACAACTAACAACCTGGTTGATCAGTGTCACTGTGAGATTTCTGTCTCTCAGTCTCAACGACTATTAACTTCTTTAGCTCCTCCTCTTCCTTCTCTATTGCCTCCATACTGATTTCTTCAATCTCCTTTTTCATCTGTCTCATTTGAAGGGTTCTGTTCTGTAATTCTGTTAGTCAAACAATGACTCTTTCATGATCATGATTACAAAACAGAAACTAACTGACTATAGATACAGAGAGAGTCTGGAAAGCTATCACTATAGTTCGACCACCAACAAGTACCAACCTGCTTTGCGGGAGCTGGTCTGACCAATCAAACTTTTCACAGTTGCTTTCAATTCTCGCACTGATGCTATAAAAATATTACTTTGTAAGTTTACAAATCAAAACGATTATAAATGAAGGACCAACTCAACTGCAACAGTGTAAAATATGCTTTAAAAGACAAACTTATATTTCAGAAAAAAGTTTGTTATGAAAGTGAAACAAAAACATTTGTTTGGATTCTATATTTTAGTTACTTTAAATTCAGATGTAAAACCTCCAACCTTCAGATTTGGCTATCCATTCCTGATTCCTTCTAATATATTCTTCAGTTGAGTCTATATCTGGAGACAGCTCTAGTCTCAGATCTTCTAAACTCTCTGGTGGTGTGTTAAAGTTTGGGTCATCATCATCTACCCCTATATTGTCACCTCCTGCTTTACAAAACACAAACTATTAGAAATTAATAATTTTATATGCAGATTAGAAAATCATTTTTAACTGAAAAATATACCCAATACTAAATAAATGTCATCATATAGCAGTGAATGAGCGGATCTGCTGCAGGGACAAATTTTCATTCAATTATAGTCTGGTAAACTTGAACAAGTTGGTAATACAAGAAAATACTGTACATGGTGACATCTTGCAATATATAGTATATTGATAGATGATTGAAATTTAACCCAATTAGAAATCGTTACACATACTGGGGTGCATAAAATGTTGGTGAACACAAAGTTCTTAAATATATAGCAAAGTTAGAAGAGTCTAATTCTAAAAAATATTAATTATAAAATACAAGTAATTTAACTTTTTCTAACGGTTAGGAAAAAAAGTTTTATTGCATAATATATATAAATTAATCTAAGGTTTTAAATCAGATTGTTTGGTTACTTTTAAAAGCATAAGACAATTAAAGGAGGAAACATGTGAAGATTAATTTGAGATAAATTCAGTCATAATTTGTTTTAGGTGAGACTAAAAAATTACACAACTATAAAAAAAGGATTAAAATATCATATTGAGTTTGTATTTCAGTTATTAATAATCACACCTACCTGCAGCACCTAACTGATTTATTGACATCTTGACTGCTCAAGCCCAAAGTAAACCTAATCAATACAAACTGGTAATAAATAACATAATATATAGAAATAATTACAAATACTATCGCAGTTACTTATTTATTCTTAACACAGGCCCTCAATGGTATGATATAAATTAGATTTGTGACGTCTGTATGAGAACAAGTGATCCTTCATTTATTCCTTACTCCCTTGAATTTGAAAACTTAGTAAATAGCAATCAATATGAACAAAGAAATGTAGCTTCGACCCAACTACAATCAACAATAACTAAAGTTTATTGCTCTTAAATAATTTATGTACAAATATTTTACAAATCTCACATTTATACTGATCTGGGTAATGTTATTTATTAGTTGTTAGTGCCAGGAGCTGAGATTGATTGATTATGCTTTATCCTATAACATTGAAGTCTAATTAAAAGTAGTATAGTTTCCCAAAAAAATGTTTTTTTTTTAATAGAATATGCCAGTTATTCATTGTATCACTTTGTAGCTTACCGATTTCGCATGATGTTGTTAATTGCATAATAACAATTGAATATAGTATTTATTTTGAACAAAAATTGTAGTGAAAATAAAAGTTAAGGGCTAAAGTCCCAGCCCTATTTGCTCTAATAAGTTCCAGGCTTTCTGAAAAACCCGATAACTAAAGGAAAAAATTAGTAACACAAAAAGTAAAAGTAAAATCTTAAATGAGATAAGATCTGACAACTCAACAGTAAATAAGTATAACTATAAACTAAACGAACTCTAACTTCTGAGCATAACACTTACACTACATTTAATTTGAATGAATGGGAGTATTAATGGAAATTACATTGATAATGACATGATGAATTGGTAATCAATAAATATAATATTATTAAATATAATAATCATATAATTTCAATAACAATTTGAATTTATTATAATTATATTTATTATTTTAATTTTACAGCTTGACTTACTTTTAGACTTGCAGTTTGAGCTACCCTTACATTTCATTATTTTAGTATTCGTGATAAATATTATTATCTCAGTTTATTACCTCAGTTGAGGTAGAACTTCTGTAGCAACAGGAATGTCTATAGGAAAGCCTCTAAGGACAACTTATATTAGGCCAGAGTTTGCATTTGCTATTGAGTAATTATTTGTTATATTCTCCTCGCATCTCATGAATTGTCCGTGGCAGAAAACTAGTGTGGAATATGCTTTTCTAGTTGATATCGAAATAAGCTCTCCTCTAGCAGCCGCCCGGGTGGCTACAGTTACAAGTTCCCTGTCTTTAATAGTCTCGTCATAGGCTATGGATAGAGTTCGGTGCTGATCCTCATGCTAAAGAATTTAGGTCAGTAAACACAGTGATGGCTTTTTCTTCTGTCTTCCAGCAACCAGAGTCCTAACTCATTTCTCGCCTGAGATACACTGTCAGTGCTTCCCTTCAGATTGCTTGTGAATAGCATGGCACTGTTCTGGACCATCTCTATATCATGCATCTTGCTTCTAGTCCCAAGATCTCAAATCACATCTGCAAAATCAAGGTTAGGTCAGTAGCTTAGCCTCCTTTAGGGCATCATACATCAAGTGCTTGATTCTTCCGATAACTTTCCGCGACCTGGTACACTTCTTATTTATGTGCTGATCAAATCTTATGTCTGACTGGATTGTTACCACAAGGTATTTGGTGTTTTCTGCACATGCAAGGCATGTGTTATCGATTTTGTAATGTGATATGGGACACTCCTGAGGTTGCCTTGCGTTTCTAAGAAATTCCCCCCTCTCCCAGTAAAATGGTCTGCTGTCTGTCAGAGAGTTGAAATAAATTTTACTTGTTGGATTAAAATTCCCTTTTTGTAGAATTTAATCTTAAAGTCATTTGAAAAGTTCAGCACAAGAGTAGTCACCACTTAGAAGTATATTCACCACTATTGCAACTCAAACTCAATGGTAAATTAATCAAAGAGCCAGGGAGATTGCAACTAATGAGATTTATTCGAATAGTAAAATGTACACACTAAGATAAAAAGTAGCGAACTGACTGTTACTAAAAATCATGATCGTATTTATCTTCACAAAACTGACTTCTTGGAGTTAACTTACAATTATTAACAAAAAACTTACAATCATGGCAAATCTGTTCTCTCAAAAAAAATTTAAATTGTAAAGTTAAGATACTAATACTGGTTACATGAATATAAAAACAACAACATATAAACTATTAACCAACAGTTTATAAATTATATTATACATGAGTGAACGTTAAGAATAATACTAATTTTCTATTTAATAAAAGCAATGTTTAAGAAAATTTCAAGAACTAAAATGAATTTTCTATAAGTTACCGTTAAAATTTAGAACAACCAATCGCGTTCTAAGTTAGTTTTGATTAGCTAAATTTCTCGACCTTGCCAAGTATTGTTCGATGACGATAGCTTTAATAATATGTTTTACTACACCAGAAATCGAATACCGGTTAACTGTTCGGTGCTAAGGAAGTATCCCTTTATACTCGATAGTCCCAGTATCACACTTAGTCTTACAGCAACACTAACTGTAAGTGAGTATTACTATTACTATTTCTATTTGAGTATCAGCATTGCTATTTGACTTAGACTAACCCGCTTAGACAGAGACTTAGTGGTTGCTGATTTAACATTATCATAATGATAATCATATTAATTATCATAACGAGCTAATCATTATAATTAATATTATCATTATGATTATCACTTAATCATTATGATTATAATATTTATTCACTATGATTATGATTATCATTATCAATATCATAATGATAATCATTATCATTATAATTTGGTTGTACTTGTAGAACAATGAACATAGCCATGCTGATGCTGGTAGAGCTAAGCATAGTCATGCTGACATAGTCACATACATAACGTAGGGTTAGAAGTATCAGAAAATAATAATTATTAATATTGAGCGAGGGATTGAAGCCATTGCAACCAATGAATTAAAGCTCAAGGGAGTCGTATTTCAATGATCGTAAGTTACAAGGTGTTGTTTGTAATCACCGCGCAACGCCTAGGACGGTACTAAACGATAATGTGCTAATGTAATACTAATATGGTAAGGATTTGCTCAACAAAATCAAGTTTCAAATTCTATAAAAATGTTTCGTTATTTTAAATTTAAAATAAATTGTTTTAAATAACATTTTAATTTTGTTAGTAAATGTACTGTAGCTCTATATTTTTATATGTTGTTGCGACTTGTCAAAATAATATTGTCACTGTACTGCGTTGCTTAGTCACGCTCACTCGTATCCGGTTAAGAGTTCTACAACACTTTCTTTAAATTGAGATGCTCCTACTTGGATTAACTAATACTCACAATTTTATTAGCGTGAATAAATACCATAAAGTTTGAATATATTTAAATTCAAATATTTTTGATTTTAAGCAACTTTATCAAGTTACTTCCATAAATCAATTACTATATAAAAAACTAGGATTGCTATTTATTAGCTTGGACTTGAAATTGAATTTGTGCGAGTCATTGAACTAAAAGTCAAAGTCAGTTGTAGTCCAGTTTGCTTTTTAGTATTTATAAATGAGTAATATTAAATAAACTTATTGTAATGGCAGCATTAAGTGCACAGCACCCTCACACAGCATCCAGGTAAATCAATAAACTCAATGTCTTTTTTAAAAATAACTTATAGAAAAAATGAGTCGACTTTTTCAAAACTAATACAATTGGTCTTACTATTACTATTACTAATACTCATGCTAATTATAATAGTTTTGAAAAATTACTACACATATTACTAGTACTAAATTACTTTAAGTAAATTTGGAATTTTATTAACCTTATTGTAAATTTTTCTAAGATTTTATACTGATAGTATGATTAATACATAACAGTGGCTATATAATTTTTTAAAAAGCATTTTATGAGAAAAAAATTGTGCATAATATAAGTTATAATAGGCATTATGTAATTAACTATATAAGCTACCTGTAATATACAATTATATTTTGCATATTTATATAATGACTCGATATAGACTACCAATTCTATTATTTAACTAATGCTCTAACAATTATCTTCTAACCCCAATGTACAGCTTGTCGTGTAGAACAATTCTAATAGTAACATATTTGTAGATTTGTTCTGTTTTCTAATATTTTTTTGAAAAAGTTCTCAATTTATTCTTGCTTATTTAGTGACATAAGCCATCTCACAACCGATGCACCATTGCCCATTAACCCTGTTGAGTATCCTAAACCTTCAGAAGAAGCTCTTCAGTTTATTGAAACAGTCAGTAAGTGTCTTTGTATTTAATTAATCAAATAGTTTCTTTTTTTAGTTTTTTGATTTTATTAAATGTCCCTTTAAAATTTATATTCAGTAACTACATTGTACCTTTAGGACTTAATTTTCTAATGAATGACATTATTTTCAAAGTGCTTCAACTTAAGATTAGCTACAAACACTGAGTTTTTACTTTACCAAACTGAAATTGTGTTTAGATTAAGTCATGTAAATTACAATAAGAAATTGTAAAACAAGTTCCGCAGATTATTATGCACTCAGTTATTGGACAGCTATGTATTTCCGTTTTAGTTCCCAGTGACTTTGAAAACTTATTATTCTCTGATGAGCTAGTGACGGTGTCTGAGAGTGGTAGAGAGCTAGGAGAGTTTGTGGTTACTGTAACTCCAGTTAAAAGAAATCAGGTTGATTGTTTTCTTGTACATGCTAACAGCCAAGGAACAATTGATGGCGTACCATGTGGAACCACTATTACGGCATTTGTGTCTAAGTCTTTAGACACATTAGAGCAACAGCACCATGAGTTTGTCAAGGTGTGTATTTCTCTCATTTTACATGTTACATGTAAACTAGCTACAGCCACTTGCCTCTTAAACAACAGTTGTTACAATGATAATTGTTGGAAAGGCTAATATAAATACACTACTTTGTGCTTCAGATATTTCATTTGACTTATTTTATAAGCAACATCAGTTTTTTATTGTTAATCTATAGACACAGTTTGATTTTAGAAGTTCAGTATCGGTGGTGATGTTTAATGCTGTCTATAAGTGAATTATATTTTATATATTATAGTTGGACAATTTTGCTTTGGATAAAAAGACTATACTGACCAAAGAAGCTACGGAGTACCAAGTCAATAGAGTAATTACACAAGGGGAGAAAACAGAGCGCTCGTCACATGTCTACTCGCTAGACTCCATGAAGGGCTTTATTTCTGAGGGCTCAAATCTGCTTCTTCTCAGACTACTCGTTAAAAAAGGATTGCCTTCGGGATTTCAAGCTATTTCTTTTGACAGTGATGGAAACTTGTGCAAATCTCCATATGTGAGTAAACATTCAGTAAGGTAGTTTTTGGAAACTAGCAATTAATGTCCTAGCTAACAGTAGTTGCTAATTTTTATAACATTATGTAAAAAATCTTTCCACAGATCTAATATGGATTTGTTACAATCTAATTCAAATATTTTTGCCTAGTATTTGGTTACTAGGGTTAAGAGTAAAGCTATTGATAGATGATATCGAGCCATTAACGTATGTCACAGGTCATTGGTTGAACTTCAAATTGACTTGAGTAAATTAGTACCATTATTATTGCATAGGCACTTTTTCTGTCAGGTTTTATTACTATTTGCTTTTAACCAAATAAATATTAGTGTTGATAAAGGCAGAGGTTTCACTAATAGCATATTTGAAAAAAATTACAATCTTGGCAAAAATAACGTCTGCTTTTCTTATATATAAAAATGCTGTTCATCAAATTTAACTTGTTATCTAAAAAAACAAATGGTACAGACGTATAGCTGTTCTGAGTATTTCTTTAAGCCAAATTGCACCATCATGCTATTATTATAATCTATATTTAACATTTTTTACTAGTTTTTAGAAATTTGAAACATAAGTTTGTAAGCATATTTGAGATATATGTACACCCGTTTTTTCAACATTTCAGACAAATCTAGCATCTAAAAGTCAGACAATTGGTGGTGAAGCTTTACTTGTTACGGGTATACAGAGAGAGATTGAGTCAATATCTGACCTCCCAACTACCTGGCACTCTCACTTTGATCAGTTTGGGTGTGTACCATGTCTAGTTGTATTTGTAAAGTTTCCAACAATTATACTAAAGGAGTTATGTTCCCTTTATAGTTTTACTAATGCTCGAAAGTTATGTCTCTTACAAGTAGGTGTTCATTTAATTTTGTACATTTTTCAATTGATTAAACGACATAAAACATATTTCTTAATTTGTTTAGACATTTAACAAGTCGGGTTCAAGTTGGATCCCCGGCCATCATGCGAGTGACAAAGATACCTGAGCCTATTATTGAAGGTAAGTGTATGACGTAAAGAGTGGCACAAAAATAGTTGATGTATATACCCTGAGAATATATTATTACACAGTATATTATAAAGTATATTATGGAATATATTATAGAGTATTTAGAGTATATTTTAAATTATGTAGAGTATATTATACTGTCTACTGTAAAGTTTATCGAGTATATTATAGTGTATAATACAGTATATGGAATATTATAGAGTACCGAGTATACTATAAAGTATATTATAGAATATATCATAGAGTAAATTACAGGATATACTATATAGTATAATATAGAGTATATTATAGATAATAATATTATAGACAATATTATGGAGTATAGACTATAGAGTGTGTATAGCACTACTACTATTTACTTTACGATGATACAAAACATATTGTGTGCTTGTTGAATTGTGAAGAAATTTGTTTTCAAGGGAAAAACATTTTTTCTAACTGAATAAGTTGTGTTGACAGATGAGTATACTGAGAAACCAACATTTAGCAAACAGAAGCTGGACTGGGAAGAGGATGTACAGCTGTCTTCAAAATACCAAGATAGGAAGGTATGCAATTCTATCCCTACAAGGCATCATAATTCAATAAAACTGTCATTGCTCCATAAAGATATGATGGAAATAGCATGCCATGTGGAGTATAATTAGCCGTATCTGTTGCTTGTCTGCACAGCTGATTCATTTACTGACTAACAAACAAAAGTATTTATTGGGTAACATATTATTGTTGAATTGTGTAATATAATTTAGAAAACAGTGGAAGTATCTCTTTGTAACTCAACTTCCTAACTTCCTATACTTTAGTAGTTTCGTAAAACCTACCAGCCTATATTTGGTAGAATTCTGTTTTCTATGTGATAGTAGTAATTGTATTATATTGCAGTTCATAAGTGTCTTATTTTCTATGTATAATATCTGAGTATTTATAAACATTTTACAATCAATACTTTTACTTTTGAAGGATGGATTTTAGAATAATCGTTAAAACATTTGTTATTGAAGGCTGAGCTAGAAGATGACCATGCAATGTATGTTCGTCATCATCCAGAACTCAACGCTATCCTAGCAGACTTTCTCCAGTTCCTCCTCCTTCGAAAACCTGAAGATACACTAAACTTTGCTGGAGAGTACTTTGCATCGTTTTCTTCACGGGCTGTAGATTTGGGAGCGTACGCTAACTCCGCCGCACCTACTCCTTTCCCAATGTCGAGAACTAACACTATCATCAGTATTAACCAAAAATTGAATAAGAAAAAATGATTGTGTCATTTTTTTTCTTTTTCTTTGTAAATTCAAGTATATATGGCTGGTAACTAAGCCTTGAAAATGAATCCATTAGCTTTGTTTACCTTTCACTGCCTGATGTATGAAATCTGTATCGTATAATAAATTTGATTTAATTATATTTTTTCATAAAACCTTATCGAAGGAACTTGATCTTATTATTCATTTTGTATGAAGAACACTCAATGTAGCAGTTAATTAATTATTGTTATTAAATGACATACTGTAAGCACTACCGCAGGATGTTCATTACATGACATATCATTGTGCAACTGGCTGCTTATATAATTTTAATTATAATCCAAATTACAATACTTCTCTCATCTGATGTGTTTTTCTAGGCTGCCAAGGCAGTTTCAACATATTGATATTTTCTTTTACTCTAGCCAAGTCGCTGTATGGCTCCATATTCATTTTGTGACTGAATGCTGCATTTACTTGTATGTACATATAGCCTGGTGACCTCTTGAAACTCTACAAAGTGCTGTTTAATTACAGTAGAACCTTCACGAATAATTGTGTTGTTTTCACATCAATAGAAGCCATAAATAGAGTTGAGAGTGTCGGCGTTATAATATCTATTTTATTGCTTGCTTGCGCTTGCAATCATTTTGGCACAACTTTGCAGCATTAAGTCAAGTTGAACATACGGGTCAGCTGTTGTGACGTGTAGTCCATGCACTGTCAATGCAGACGATCCGTGCTACGAAGGGAATAACTTGGTCACCCGGTGTGTTGCATTGATCTAATTAGTCTATGTAGGAAATGTTAGTAAACTTACAGATCACAAATCTGATCTTTAGTGGAAAATACTTTGCATTTTTTAAGAATGCCTCACAGTGTTTGAGAGACTCCACGTTAACTTTTGTAAGCTGAACTTAGCAAGTGTTGCCCCCTATATAGTCAGCGCTGACTTGAGTATATTATAATATAGCATGTGAGAAGCCATACCATATTTCCATGCTATATTACACATATAAGTTTAACAAAACTCCAATGAACTTGATATTTTGATTTCGTCTTTAGCTTAGTATAAGATGTTATGTGTGCTCATAGTAGAAGCTATTTCCTTGGTATTATAACATGCAGCTTAATCAGTATACAACTAAAAATGCATATAATGTTCAACACTAATTGTTTTTTTGCATAACATATTATGCAATTTTTTATTAAAAATAACTCTAATAGTAAAATATTTGTAGATTTGTGCTGCTTTCTAATATCTCTTTTAAAAAGTTCTAAATGTCTTCCTGCTTATTTAGTGACGCAGGCTATCTTACAACCGATGCCCCATTGTCCATTAACCCTGATAAATATCCTAAACCTTCAGAAGAAGCTCTCCAGTTTATCGAAACAGTTAGTAAGTAGGCTTGCAAATTTGAATAGTCAATTAGTTTTATTTTAATTCAAATGTAATACTTTGTAGCACCACCAGTTCTCAGATCCTTCAACATCAATAGAGTATCAGTTTTATTACACAAGATAGGTAAAGGTTACTTATTTTTATATAAACAGCTGTAGTGGTAACTAAAATACAGCAACAAGCAAACAACATCACAATTTGTATTGTAATATATTATAAACTACCCTAGCTGGTTTCATGCAAGAAACGCTTAGCTGTAATCTACTGCACCAATATTATCTCTTGTTATTTTGATTTGCCAAAGGAAAGAATTGATTAAAATTGAGTTGAAAATCTGATACGCTGTGCTGTTATCAAGACTTGAGTTATCACGAGGCAGGCTGATAGTCTAAGACGCTGAAGAGTGACCGATATCTGGGACAGTCTAGTCTTCTTCTGCCTTAAGACTGGAGCCATTGGAGCCACTGGAGTCAAGGAATCCAACAGAATATATGAAAACTAGTAGCCAATGGCATTATTAGTATTATGACATAATATCACGGGTCTACAAGCAGCAGCATTACTAACTGTAGCTTTTTATCCATATTAATTAATTACTCATCGATGCACGTGCAGCACCAGACTGTGCTCATATATAAGGCAGATTCAGTGCTGTTGAAAGTCATTCCATCTCTGCTGTTCAACTTACTGCATTAAAATGTTTCCAACTCCGGCTCTGCTACTATTCCTATTCACTGCACACATTTCGGCAGGAGTTGTGGTACAAAACCAGGACGATGGAATCCTACAAAGAAATTTCTCAATAAAGAAGACTACTCCTCGAGGTTATTCAGAACTTGTCTTTGGACTCGGTGGGGTTATTGGATGGCAGCGAACAGTGGTGAAAGGCAATTCATCTCTTCGACTCTTAGAGGTGACTAACAGCTCGTATATAGCTCAACTGATATTCTCTCCCTCTACACAGATGGTTGACTGTGACGTATCAAACTCCGCACACCAAGTACGAAGGCTGAGCAAACATGTTCATTCAAAGTACACTAAAGCAGCGAAACACAACATCCGTCATCACAAAGATGGTCTAAACCATATTTCTAACATTACTTTTTGGATAGAAAAATGTTACACTTTCCATGGCATGAACTTGAATGAGTTTCAAAGCACATTGAGATCAAATAGAGCCAGTTCACTAACACAGTCTAGTGATGAAGCAGCAAAAGACGTCACAGGAAGTGAGACAAGAAAAAAGCGAGGAATTATGGACCTCGTTTATCCAGGTGAGATTCTATAAATGCAGCAGACATATTGCTCGATCAGATGTTTTTTGCTTTCAAAGTCCATAGCCATTTTTTATCCAGTATAAAAAGATAGTCTTGTAATTTAAGTGAGGTAGGTGCAGTAACATGGAAAAATTGTGAAAAGCCTGTGTTCTAGATTAGAAATGTAGCATAAAAAGTTATGTTTTCTCGAGAATTTCAATCCGCACCCCAAACCAAAATTAAAAAGCTAGGCTATCTTAATTTCTCCACTACTGTTCCTAAATGATTTAAGTTCTCTTTGTTATTTCTTGCTGGCTATGCAATAAGAATAATAGTAAAAATTTAATTTCCTACTGCAAAAAGAAACTTTTACCAGGTTTTGTTGTGAGATTATCATTATTATTTTACACATAAAAAACCTGGTGGCTATGAGAAACACATGGCTGTCTCCAACACAAATAGCATCCCTTGCCAACACCAGCACCTTGTAAACTGTAAAAAGTAGCACTGCCTGGAGAATGATTGCTTACATGACACTCTATTTTAGTGTCTTAATTTTATTTATTTAGTTTACAGACAGCTTACAAACACTGTCTGTAAACTGCATAGATTGTATCTCGAGTAAATTTGTGTGTGCTAGAACAATTAGGTACAGAAATGTATGTGTAGTTTTTAGTTACGCATTTGTGTGTAGACTAGGGGGTGCATTATTACTTGGTTTTTAAGGACAGACAACTTCTTGGGGTAGAAATACCTGATAGAATATGAGTAAGCATACTGCCTAGTATAACAGTAAAAGTTTTGACAATATCAAATCATGAAATGTCACAAGTACTACATACCTCTTCTATCACTACTCATTACTACTTTCTAAATTGAATTGTCTGCAAGGTCAAAAGTGAACTTGGTTTTTATTAGTGAAAATAATCCTAACAAGTTAAGCCCCTCTTAGTAACTATTTTTACAAGTCAAGTGGCTTGTTGTGCAATTTTTAAAACAATGAATAATTTGCTAGTTATTTTTTCATTATATGATTATCTGAACTACATTTAAAATGAGCCTAGATTTATCTGTTAAGATGTAGTGATAAAACAGATAGCATGTGCCCAGGTATTATTTTGGCATACCAAGAGGTGCTCTATTTACATAACTCTTAGTAGAAGGTAACCTTCTACAAAACAAGGATGTGTATTTGTGTTTCTTCAGCAAGTCAGCCCTACCTACAGGCTATAACCCTTTTACTGACAGCATTCTTTGCACACTGCCAAATGTAAATTCTTTGCAAGCTGCCAAAAACTTCAGTCTTTTCAATGTCACTTTATTTTCATTGTTTGGCAAAATCTTGATAAAATTTTTTGCCATCATCAAATGTGTTTTTCATTTTATCCTGTCATCTATTAAAATGGTAAACTCAATTGAGAGTTACAGCTGAAAGTTTTCAGTCCTTTTATTTTTCTCCTGATAGATGCAGTTCAGCCAACTTGCTCACTTGAGTTGCATTGAGTTGTATTAAATTGTATTGCATTGTATTGTATTGTATTGCATTGTATTGTATTGTATTGCATTGTAGTATGCAAATGTTATATTATTTTATTAGCAAAGAGTATTAGTGGGTGAAATTTTGCATAGAGAAATAATATAACATATATTTTACATGTTTTAATACTCCTTCTATTATATATATGTTATATATATGCTATAATATTATATGTTGTAGCATATATAGAACATAACATAACATAATAATATAATATATTAAAATATACAATATCTTCATAATAATAAACCTGGCTTTATAAACAGGCACAAAATGGTGTGGAAAAGGTAATTCAGCTGAAAATTTCTACGACTTGGGAGAAAACAAGTATACAGACAGATGCTGTAGAGCTCATGATCATTGTCCTGATATAATACCAGCTCTATCAACTAAATATAACTATTTCAACTTCGGCCTTCTCACTGCAAGCAGTTGCTCCTGTGATAGAAAGTGAGTAGTGTACCATATATAAACAGCTTGTCAAGTAGGAACTGTTATAGTGGAGATTTGCTGGAAAGTTTAAACCCCGAATCGCATGTAAATCCAAAATATAGAATGCAACAAGCATTTTAAAAACTTGGTGCTTCATATTTTACAAACTGTTTGGCTAAGCATTGCATGGACTGACCTCAAAACCAAGGCTGCCTAATATATACCAAAGCTCTATCATAATGCCTTTGGTATTTTAAGCAGATAATAAACTAGGCTGAAAAATGATTATTAAAATCTAGAGGTCAAATTTATTAAATCCTAATTCATTTTGCAGCTCCACAAATTAAAATTTCTGAATTATTATTTTGGACTTTGACCATATTTTTCCTACTGCTCAAAAATATTTTCCTGAAAGTCCATAATGGCATTTTGAAATAATTAGCCTGTCTCTTCTAGTAAAATTTTCCTGGTATGTAAGATAAGCATTTAAGTTGAGTCCTACATATTGGTTTATAGCAACAGAGCTATTTCATCATTTAGTTAGCTAGTATGCCAACATGGCAACTTTTAGCTGTAGGTTATTAAATGAAATAAGCTGCCGTGGTCTAGGGGTTAGAGTGTTTGCCTAGTAAGCATGAAGTAATGGGTTTAAGCCCGACAAAGGCCATTGGTGATGTTAGGAAGAGCACCCAGTCGTATTTGCTCCTGTACCTCATTTTGATAAGTCCTTAGCCTGCGTTAACGAAAACTTCTTCCATCAGGGGTTTTCTCACAGGGATGGTGACTATATAAGCTTTCGTGAGTTTTATTAAATGGAATAATTAGAATCATATGCGGGTTTCATATAAATGTATAAAATTTATCATTTAGGCTTTAGAGTAACAAACTAAAGATGTTTAGCACTTTGACACTCCTAGTTTTGTCGTTTTAAAATTTAGTTGTGCTGCATCATACGAGCAAGTTTATAGGCAAATTTTAGTACGGAGTTATCAATCTACAGAGACCAAGATTAATGTGATGGGTTTTGTTGCCATCTTCCAGTTTGGGAAGTAAACAGAATCACCCTTTTCGACTTGAGCCATGCTGCAGAAGTATTGCTAAATACTATTTGTTTTTAATAAAAACTTCATCATTAATAGTTTATATGGCCGTTGTTATTGTGAACTACACTTGTTATTGCAGATTACACCGGTGTTTACAAAAAGCATCAAATAGGTATGGTGACCCATTAGCTGATACAATTGGCCACCTGTTTTTCAACATCATTGGCATGAACTGTTTCAACTTAGAGGAAAGAGAATACTGCACTGAAAGCTCCTTCTGGGGAAATTGCTTGAAGTCTGAATGGAAGAAAGTTGCTGTTTTTAATGAAGACCTAACATATGAACCATTAGTTCCAGCGCCTGAAAACCGATATCAAACTTAACCACCAGTTTGCAGTCTGCTGATTTGCTTCATTCAGCTTCTTTATAATATCTGCTGAAAAAAATACTGGCTAATTCATATTTTTCGATATCAGTTATTGAAAATAATTCTATAAAGTAGATAAACATGCTTATCATAGGCACAAAGGTCAGTTTGCATAATAACAGGCCTTAAATGACTTTAATTTAATAAAAAAACGAACATTGCATCATGTTTTTGCTACTATAATATTTCAAATGAACCAACTGCTTCCAATTTGTATAACAGCTTTTAATATGAAATCCTGTTCATTTTGTCATAGTCTATTATTTATGTAATATATATTGTTTCACTACCTAAGCTGAAACATGCTGTTAGATTTAAGGAAAAATGTGTTATAAGCAGTCGTTGAGGAAGAACGCTATCCCAATATTGATTATATAACACATTATTGAGCACATTTGGCAATTTCTGTAATCTGTTATATCTTTGTCAGGTAAAAGTGCCATTATGTCATTAATATAATAATATTAATAACTATCAAACTTAACCTGATGAGCAGACTATTCCCAATATGGTTATTTTATTTATATTTACAGTATACAAACAATTTTATTGAATCTCAGTAAAAGCTAATATTTATTACATCTGAAATGCTGTTTATATATCATAAAATATATTTAATAAAATACTATTTTATTACAAACATCACACAAGTTGGCATTTGTATCTCATATCATATCTTGGTTTTCTAAACTTGAAAATCTTTCTAGACAAGTAGAGATTATACTGGAAAGCAATATATTAGTAGTGGGATAACTCCAACAACTTACTAGTTGTAATAAACTAATATTTGGTGGAAAGTTTTGAGGCTTTACTAACATATTCATAAGAATTAACTCTTTTATGAGATAAATAATGCCATTAATTTAATTAAGTTTGAAAATGTCAGAAAACAGATTCTGACAGAGAAGAATAGCTAAACATATTTGTTTGTATTTACCTAATGGCAGTTCATGAATATATTTGCTGTAAATATACAACAAGTAGCAATGCTACTAAAGCATAGAATTTTTGTTCAGCTTCAAACTACTGAATTAAAACTTATTGTATAAAAGTTATATATATATATATATATATATATATATATATATATATATATATATAATCTGTCCACAGATTGAGATATATATATATATATATATATATATATATATATATATATATTTCCATGTTTCAAACTAGCTGTAAAAGTCTATTATTTTGATGCGGGCCTAAACATGTCAGAGTTCAATTACCAGAATACCAATTCATTTTCTGTCTGGAAAAATAAATTCCTGCCAAGTTCATTGACTTTGTTTTACAAAAAATAGTGGGTCTAAAGTCTACCAAAGGTTGCTTCTGTCTTCTATTTATTTTACAAATAACATGTGATGGAGCACATTTATTCTAAGGTAAAGAAAAGACAACTTCAGCATATGTTCATTCAAATAGCCAGATCACCTTATATGCAAGAAACAGAAACTTTAAATTATAACTTTAGGCCTGTTATTGGTGTAATATCTAAGTTTGTCAACATTGACACCAAAAGAATACTAACTATTTGTCTATTAAATATATTTTATACAGTTTTTATATCAGATGTTATTTTAAAAAACACTAGTAAACACACATCGCATTGCTAGCTGCTTGTATAGAATTCCTAACTAAAACACAATTGAAACTTCTGAAAAATCACTTTGCAAACCCACTAACTTGGGTTACCATCTATAAAATTAGATTTTTCTCAAATTATAAATTCATTTTGTGTAATAAGAAATAAATATTGAAAAAATACAGTTCTTTCAAATGCTTTTCCTAGTTACAATAGCATTAAAATAGAAATTTTAATTTACAAAAATACAGATTAAAATAATGTTTTGATATTAATAATTTTTAAAACACTATCTTGCAGGCTTTAAAACTATAATCCAGTTTTAAGACTTTAAAATTATAGACAATAAGTCTGATAAAACACATTTTCACAGCTATTTTAAGTATACATGCTGCTAACTAATACTGACTGAAACTCATACTTCTATGACTGAAAATTACAAGATACGCTAAATCTAGCACTCAAAGTCTGAGTTTCTTCCCACAACAGGTTGATAGAGAAGCAGCATCTATTTTTAACGACAAATGCTCAGAATTGAAGGTTTCATAATTATGAAATTGAGAGAGTTCACTGGTAGGAGAGTACGTCAAATGCTTGCCATACTGCAACATAAGAGATGAATGGCTACACATATATGGCATCACTATCCCTACAGATAATATATTAAACCTTATAATTATAGTCAAATATAAAGTGTTAGCGTGTTCAACTTCTAGTTTGAATTGACTAGGTGAGTAGAACATTTCTCTTTAACAATCGCCTACCAACTTAACACAATAACTGATTAGACATAATATATTGGGCCAACTCACAGCTGTGAGATTTTTGAGTAAACTTCTTGGCAACCAATCATTCTAGAACATGTACTTCTTGACAGTGTAATACCAAAATAATTTAACTATGAGGAGTAGACTAAGTTATAACCTAGAAACACATTTGCATTTATAATAAGAATATATTAACATATTATATTATATCATGTAAATATTGTTTTATATTTTATGTTAATTTATATTTAGATACGACTACTCGTGCAGGACTAGAGCAGGACTAGAGCGGGCTAGGTGAGAATTATATTCTATTTAAATATCAATATTATATTTGACTTTACGTTAGAGTTTACCACTTGCAGTGGTATAGACTGAAATCATACTCCAGCTGTCAATATATCTTGTACTTGGTAACCCAACTTACACTCATTATTATTGTGATTTATTTTAGTTGCAAACACTTTGTTGTTTACTTCTAATATTAGGCAGTGTGGTTAAAACATGCAATTTTGTAAAGTGTATTTAACAACAACTTTGCTTCTAATGCTGATGTTTTTTTAATTTTACAAAACCTTTGACCACACAGACGGAATCATACCACCCTGTTCCGCTATGGATAATGAATAAAGCAGAATATAATATCTTTTCCGTCAATTAGAAATAATAAGTTCTGCAGACTGCGTAAAGATCATCTCATTTAGTAGGCCTGAATGTTACTAGATAACAGCATTTAGATAAGGAAGTAATTTTTCACCATCAAGGAGTAAATTAGAGAAGCTTCTAAGAAGATACTTGAAAGATATGAATGTGTAAACTGGTATAGCTGTAATCAAATGTCAATATGTTTGTTCACACCATTTTTTATAAGCATGCTTTCATTAAAACCAGCCATTAGTTTAGGTGAAGGCAATGTCAGTTTAGCTATTTAACTGAAAAGTAACCTACATTGTGCTTTTATGGTGCAAGTTATAAGAAATGTGTATTCCAGGAGAAACTATCTACCATCTGAAGCTGTTGGACATAACAGCATACTATCATATTCAAAAGTATTATTCACTTCGTCGGGCAACAGTTGCATCTGGCTTGTAGAACTAGTTTAATCAACAGCCAAGTTAACACAGCAGCTTATTTTACTTTAACTAAACTTGAAAACACTGTTCACCAATACATGCAGTGCACCAGATTTTAGCTCACTTCGAACATACATTTAGATTCACACTGCTTGCCTGGCGATAGGTTTAGGCTGAGAACAGACATTATTATGTCTAATGACAGAAGTTGTCTCACCTGTCTAAAGCATTGAACATTTAACCTGCCGTATTTCAAATATTCTCTTTCCTCACACAAGTTGTCTACAAAAGGGGGAAGAGCCCACGCAGTTCTGCCTTCTGCATCCTTAAAGTAGAGCATGTCTTGAGTATCCTGCTCTGAGGAACGGTGGACGGACCAGCTATAGAATATTCCAGATGAAACTTTACAGCAACTACACAGCTACGTAATAATGATACAAAGTGAAACAATTTTAGTTTGAAGTGGAACTTAAACTGTTTAATTGGTGTTTCTTTTTAAAATAACTAGCTCTCAATATTGCAAATAGTTACCCAAAGTATAGAAAACAGTTGCAAGTTTGAAACTCCAAAACAGTGCAGGTTCTGCTTAAATTTACCAACCAAATAGGTTAGAATAGAATTACCAGACCTCATGCAAGTTTATAGTCACCATCCCTGATGGAAAAGGCTCTTTTGTTAACTCGGCTAAGGACTTATTCAGATGAGGTACAGGAGCAATTATAACTGAATGCTCTTTTTAACATCACCAATGACCTTTGTCAGAATTCAAACCGATGACTTCGTGTTTACTAAGTCAGCGCTCGAACCCCTAGACCATGACTGCTCTCTGATAGAATTACGAGATGTTATACCGTAAATGTTCAAAACCAATAAACGTACACTTCCTATAGAGTACTTATCACAGCATATAGATTCATGCAAGAAAATGCAGCCAACTGCTATATTATATAATAATTGCTATTATATATAATAACTAAACTTGTAAAACATGAAAACTTATATTAAAGGCTATAACTTATATAGAAAATACAATATGCTAGTTATAAAATATGTAGGTGGGCTGTCATATGCATGTAATATAGTATATACATTGCACGGGTGCTTAGTGTCCACACTGTTATTATTCTATAATGTTACAAGTTGAAATACTCCTTTCTATCACAAGGTTGTAAAATAATTTCAATGTTAGATGCTGCAATTAAAGTAGTTTAATCAAAATACAAACAATTAATATATTATGCTTGCTCAAAATTTCTAATAAAGTTCACTATATATAAAAATACATGCAATAATAATGTTTTAGGAATTAACATGACCAAAAGTATGACAGTGCTGCTTACTTTTCAGGTAGACGAGTAACCCTGGCAGGTAGCCCACAGCGGCAGTAAGTGCTTTTAGATGCAATGTCACTTGAGCTGTTTGTACTTAATCGTTCCTCTGCTGCTAGGAATAAATACTCAAACATTGGACAGTTATTTGTAGTAAACTAAACTAACATTTATAAAACCATAGATTAACTACAAATTTTGTTTACAAAACGTTTTTGAAATGTGGATGTTGTACATGCAAGTATATTGCTCATCTTACATTTCATGTGACTTAATAAATGACTTCAAAATTTAAACATTCTACTGAAATACCCTCAAAGTGATTTTGTGATTGGAGACTGATAAATAGATTGCTGCTATAGAGCACTAACCACCAGCTAAGACAGTTAATGTCAGCAATCTAGATTCTGAAAATTCAACTCACATGTAAATAAAGGGTTGTCTTCATATATTGCCCCATTGCGATCAGACAGCCGGGCAGTTGAAAGAGAAGGGCGGAGTGGAGAAGGGTCCATAATCACCAGGGTGTCGTTAGACAGTCCTTTCGGCAACGTGACTCGAGGGGGAGGGGTGGGTGCTACTTTTGCTGAATTCTTTTCAACTGAAATTTTCCGAGCCGGCACTTGCTGTGAATATAGAAAACAAGATACATGTAAACTATCTCATTACATACCTGCGGTATAGAATGTAGACTACAAGATACATGTAAACTATCTCATTACATAAAATATAGAACAATACCTGCAGTCTGTAGGTACTTAATCTCAAACATTAAAGATTCTATCAAACACATGCATTGAAGTAATCTCTATACAAACGATACAAAAGCATTGATAACACTTTGTTATAAGAAAGGAGAGTAGAATGTATATGTACAGGCAAAGTATTGTTGTTGGTAGGCGTGTATACCACTTTATCCATGTAGCTCCGGTAAGACAGACCCTTTTTAATCATAGCTGAACATTCCCCTCTATCTGTTTTACCTGCAAATAAAACAATATGAGACTATCACTAAACAAGTTCCAGAGGTAATTTATTGCAACTATTATAATTACTTATAAACAAATAGGCATAAAATATGCATTGATATCAGCTGCATATTAGTTTTATTAGATATTATGAAAGAAAAATCCATCTTAAGCAAACTATTTGTTGATTCTTATTTTAATGTTATGTATTGAAAACACAAACAGTCAAAACCATGCTAAAACTGATTGAAAAGACTTTGCATATACTCATTCTCATTTTCAGTGAGATTCATGAAATGTCTCTAACAATTAGCATTATTATTGTGATTACCTAGAAATAATTAAGTTAAAAATTAAATTAATGTTTTACTTGTTTATTTTAAGATAAAAATATAGCATATGGTAGAAAAAAGTTGTTGTTTGAATGCAAAAGTGATTGCTTAATCTATTTATTGGTACTAAGCCTGGAATTTGCAAGGTGTAGAGATAACATAGGTACAGTTTAAATGAGCAATTACACTGAAACCAGGAAATTTTGAAGTGGGTAAACACCATTAAAGCATTACTGATTACGGTTAAACAGTTATTTGTACAACTTCACCCTTGACTTGCTTGCCATGATAATGCTCCGCCAGTTGGCCAAGGGATGTTATTGAAGGACAGTTTTTGGTTAGTGAGTAGTTTACTTTATTGTTCTCATCTCTCTCTATCTTTACAGGAAAATGGCACACGTTAACAGATCTAAAAATATGTATAGGATGTATAACATTCACACCTATCTCAGCTTTGTCCTGTTTGGGTAGCAGGATAGAATGTATAATATATTTATGCTAAAATAAGCATCAAAGGTGTAAAGTTATCCGTAAACAACTATAATGCCAACCGCACCTATGTAATATTTTTTCTTTCTACCAATCAAGACTGAAAGAATAAATCACAACCCTAGCCAAGTTATGGCATTGCCAGCAGTAAAACTAACTGCAGAGATGTATGTATAGTATGAGTAGTATTTTAAGCTAGTAGGAACTAGAAATTGGCAACTGCACTCACAAACAAGCCAATGCTCACTCAAATACAGTAAAAGTCAACACCCTATATGAAAGTGCAATGATTTTGTTGTTTTTAAGCTCAAAACAGATATAGGCTGACTATGTCACCTTTGCTACAGCTTTAATATTTTTAAATGACAGAACTCAGTTGATCAAATAGACATTTTGAGGCCCAGCACAGTCAAACTGACTATTTTTGTTTCTAGTAACTAGATGTACTTAGAACGACTTATTTCAAAAAATGGTTTACAAATCAATGTCAGGTAGTAGACAGATATCCTATATATAAGAATTAATATTATAGAACCCAGAAAAATCGCTTCTTAAGTTCTTATGTCACCAGCTATTGCATGACATCTTGAAAATGTTTAATCCAGCCTTAAATCATTATTTAAATATAACATTGACTTATCAACTGATGCAAAAATCAAAATGGAAATGAATGGGAAAGTCATAAATGAGAACTAACAAGGCAGCTTTTAGAATTAACAAAACTGTTGAAGCTGCATTTTAAATCACTTACTGAGCTTTTTCAAACTCCATTCTAACAGAAAGAGTGAGAAATCTTCTAGTGATTGGATCAACAGAACCAGATGACCGTAAAATGTATGTCCCACTTTCTATGTCAGAACCTTGTAGAACTTGCTGAATCTACATTGTATAAACCAGAAATAATTAACCAACACTATATAATCTTCATATTATGAGCTACTGACCCGAAATGCTTTCAACTGTTACTTTCAGCAAGTCATATTTAGAAAAAAGATTGTAAAATGTCATAATAATCATCAACTGGCAGAGGAAACATTTTTATTTGAATTAGTAAGCAATGAGATACATCATCATAAGTTAATCTTATTTCATGGTAGTAATTTCAGATTTTAACTGTTAGCAAATAAGTGCACTTTAGTATACATGTCTAGTATGAAAAGTTATGTATAAGAAAGTAACTTTAAACCTAAATTCAAGTACAAAAATATGCATATTTGGCAGAGAAATTAGGTTTATGACAGTATATATTGTACGTACCTTACTAGCATCATGGTTTGGCCAGAAATAGTCCAGTTCAGCAGCTTCTTCCATTACATGTCTTTGCAGATTGGATTCGGCCATGCTGTGTAATGTTAATCAAGGAACTACCCATTAAATTCTATATATGCAGGTTATAAATTCAAGACACATTATATTATATTAAATATATTATTATATATAAAAACCAAACTAAGTCAATTTGAAAGTATAGTAAATATTCAACACACCTTGGACATAAAAATTGACGAAATGCATACCAAAAGCCAAATACACAGACTTACACAGCAATGATGTCATCAACAAATGAACCAATGAAATGAAGTCATCTGTCTTGCTCAGTGTTTGACACACTAACGTGCATTATTCAGCATGAGTGCGCCTCTCAAATCAGCTATGCGAAACCATGTATAGATAAGTAGTAATGTCTCCAGCATTGCTATGGTGCTCACAACTTTTGCAGCACGAGTTTCAACTTTAACCAGGAAACATAAATCAAATTAACTTCATAAACATAAAAATAATATCAGAAAAGAAAATCAAAGTGAACATAGTTTTTCCTGTAAAAATGAATGACATGCTCTTACATGCCCAATATAAGTGTGTAGAGGAGTCCCTAGTTGAGATCATTTTACATGATTTGAAAATTGATATACGTGACATGAAAAGTTCTTTATCGAGCAAATGAATTGATAGTATAGGGAGCTCAAACAAGTATTAGATTCTAAAATAAAAGAACTTATTGCATGGCAATGAGGAAAAGAGTTGTAGGCCTACCAGTACTAACACCAATATGAGTTGTCATCGATGGAATAATAAGACAAGATTATGAAGAAAATCATGCATTGTGGGGTTATGGAACAGAGGGGGCGATAATGCTAGTTTATTTTTAACTTTTCAAAAACCATACAGAATAAAATAGAAATTGTGCAATTTGCTAAGTAATCAACTCTAGTGATATCAAATTGTAAATTTAGAGCATGTTTACTAAAAAATAACTTTTAGCAATAATAAATCAATGTCAAAGGTATTTTTTTCTTTAATGCAAAAACATTTTAGCATAATATTGCAACACACGAACTGGTCTATATATTTTCAGAAATGTTATAGAAAACAGCAAAGTAATTATTATAGCATCTAAAAATATATTGCATTATAACTATGAGCAACCATAAAATACAAAATAAAAACCAGAAAACCTTAAAAAGAATACATGCTCAGGCCATAGACCCATAATAAAAAATGCATCTGGTGCATAAAATATGCAAGATGTATAAAAGCTATAAATTATCTGGTGGTAAAAACTATGAATAAAGCATACAATTGAATTTGTCAGAAAGTTATTATTAAAAAAAACTTTATATGAGCATAAATTTCAGGATCTGCTAGAGTAGCTAGACTTTGATGTATATGTTTGGTATTTGCGATAGTTGGTCAGTTCACTGTTTTCTGCATATTTCAAATGATCACGATACTACAACAGTGGATTGATGAAAGATTAGCTCAACAGTAACAACTTAGCTGTTCACGGTCAACAGTTATGAATTAGTAAGAGAAAACAGTACAAATGCAATTTGACACATTTTGAAAATTATAGTAAAACTTTGCATTCCATAACTTATATCTTTATTCAAAAAACTTTGTTGGAAAATTCCTGAAAGAACATCTTTTACAGGCATTATTTCAACTGTTATTATATTCATTTCCTATGAATCCCTTTAATTATAGAACCTTTTAACCTTTAAAGAAGTTCAGAAGCTAATCTTATATGAATTTTGTCACTTACATAAAAAATAACACTTAACAGAAGGTGCTACAAGTAGCCTACAACTGTATCACACATGATTGAGCACAGTTGCAACACTTTTTAAAGGAAGCAAAAAAAATTTCGATTTCCGAATTGAGAAAATTCACCAGGAAAAAGTAATTGCTATGTTACCAAAGTGTGCCCTACCAGTTACCAAAACATGCTCCATGTGCCCCCCACTGTTTATGATATACAAAAGTATGAAATAACTGCATGTATTATTAAAGCAGAAGAAACAAAAAAGATCTGATTCAAGTGTTAACTGTCAAGAATTTAGAATGAAGCAAGACTGCAGAGTCAAAACAGGCAGTGAAACTGGCAACAGATGAATAGAGCTTATCACCAGCCAAACCTAAGTGTCAATCAGATCAGAACTTCATGATTCATAATGTATTCAGCAGACTAAAATAACTCACTGTAACAGGCGCAATATGATTGGCTAGGTAAGAACCAATGAGTTGGCTGGATCAAGACTGAAAGTTTTACAGGAATACCAAAAATCCTGGAATGCCTAGTGATGGCTGTATTATAGGAAATACTAAAGATGCTTCAGCTAACCAGGACATTTACACTTGACATAGTTACTATAAATCCTTATTTCATACAGAAGATCCACACATATTACATATAACACAATTTTACTGATGTTCAAACAATAACAAACAATAAAAAAGATGGCTATTTACAAAAAAAAAAATCATGGTGTATAACTACTATACACGTATGCGAATATGTCTGCAATCTAATATCTCGCAATAATTTTTGTACTGCAAACAGAAAATTTGAAGGCAATTTGATTCACCACTACAGCTATAAAAAATCATCTCCCTTATATTTTGGAGCTTGAGATCCTCTCAAAACTGAGCTCTCCTTTGAAATAGATAACAACCAGCTAGCATGTAGAGGCAGAAGACCCAATGATTTCACACAACTTACCAAATCAAAAATTTTAACGTTGAGCTTTCCATACTCTAAATACTCTCTCTTCTTGCATTCTTTGTCAATATATGGCGGAGGTGCCCACGTGGTTTGACCCTTAGGGTTCATGAAGTACAGCATGTCTCTAGTGTCTGGGAGTAAAGATTTGTGAACACTCCAGCTACAACCATTAACATAACCATATGATACATTCTACATTATTCCAGCCAGTTTTGTACATTATGTGAAAAGAGATCTCTGCATGGTAAGATAAGACAATCTATAAACCTTCAAGTAAAGTATGGGAATTGTTAGAAATTATCACAAGTTGGGCTTGTTATAGCTTACAGGAGACAATAACTCCCTATTCTAAACAATAACCCATACTTTAGACTTTATTATGAAGGACAATGGATATGAAGTATGGAGAGAGCTATGACACATTTCTATTTCAGATGGTGAATATGTTAATAGATAAACTATAGGCCTGCTAAAAGGTTATATAGTTTACTCCAATTGCCCCAGAAAGACAACCCAGCTTTCATAATATGCAAGTTCCAAGTAAAATAAATTATTCATATTTCTATGTACATTTTAAGGCATGTTTGAGATAGTTACTACCTATCCTTGATTTCTATTGTAATAACATTTTGCAAATCCCATTTGGAAAATGGCCATTTAAAATTAAGAAAATTTGAAAATTTTGCTATATCATGGTGATAACCAAAAATTAACTTATATAGTTGTTCAAGTTTTTATTAAGTTTTGACCATAATTTGTGATAGCATTATTAAATTATATACTTTTAATTATGCATCTGGCAACACACCTCTACCAAGTCTGAAAGTATGTGCCCTTTGGCTGATTAAAGGTTATTAGTTTGACTGTTTCTGTGCATTTCGTAGAATTTTAAGGCAATTCAGTAAGCGCTGCTATATAGCTTTATTATGTATTTGTGCTATTCGCTGCCTTAACATTCTTGACAAAATATTTTTTTCTATAATCATATTATTAATAATAATCTTATTTTACTTGCACTAAATAAAAATGAAAAATTAACTATTAATATGTATTAATAAGTATGAGTATAACTGTAATCAAGTAGCTAACTGCCCATTTTTACTACTAATTTTGTGATGACTTCTTTAAATTGTCAACTTACTTGAAAGGGAGTCTGGTGACATTGGTAGGAATTCCACATTTGCAAGTAAGAGAAGATTCCCCAGGAGGTCTAGGGAGAGTCCTGGGTTGCCTAGCATCGCCTATAAAACAGAGAGACATCTATAAAACATAGACAGTGATCTATAAAACACAGAAAGACTTCTATAAAACATAGACAGGCATCTATAAAACACAGACAGATATCTACAGAACAAACAAACTGTTCCAAATCAGGCAAATTATAACAGCCAAAGAGTAGGACTAAACAACTATTGAGTTTAATCCATTACCATTTAAATCAGTGGGTCTAGGGGGCACTTCAGGAGTGGGTTGAGTTAAATGTCTAGGGCGGGGTTTTGGGGTGGCTGGGGAAGGATTTACAATAACATCAGCAGGTGAGGCAGCTGAATCATCCAACTTGGCATTCCGGGTCAACGTGCCACGAGGAGAGGGCACTGGTGGTGGTGGAAGTGGCTCACTTAGAATATGATCGACATATTGCTACAAGTACAAGATATCACAAATAAAGTGCAACGCTAGGCATTAAATAAAAATATCTTAGAGATGGGCTTCAATCATGCTAAATTATTGTTAGGTGAGTTGCTAAAACATTAACAGAAGTCAGGAACAATGAGATTCAGAGCCAGCATGACTTAAAATTATATATTTTTATATAATATATATATATATATATATATATATATATATATTATATATACTTTATATTATATATATTTTATATTATATATGTATATATATTATATACATATCTATATATCTTATATATATATTAGCAATTTTTACCCACCATCTGAGGGCTATAAACCCATATCTAAAATCAAAATGCAATAATCAAAAGAAAAACAATGAGTACAATACTATGTAAACAGAGATATGCTGGGACACAGGTTTGCAATAACTGGCGACAGCCAAGCTGGTAAATACACATGAATAGGAAATGAGAGCAGGCAGCACCAGTACAAGAGTAAAGCTTATTCATCTAGTCTATGCACCAGTTTCACCTATTTTTTTGAGGTAACTTTACCCCAGTTTTTACTAACAACATTTACAATGTGGTGTTTACATAGAAAACAGTTGTACTGGTAAAATAAGGCACATAAGGTAGCTTGCTTGCATGTTACTGGAGCATTGCACTGAAAAAGTTGAAAGATGCTAAAGTGCTTAAAGGTAATAAAGCTACAACTACCAAAGATATTTTATTTGTTAGAATGTAGTTACATGATTTGATTCAGCAGACTCGTAAGTTTCCTAAAAAAAATCAAACGGTGACAAAACTCAATTTCAAATTTATCAACAATTGACACGCTCAACAATAAAAATTATGCATTTCCAGAACATCCTTACACACTTACACTTGTTCCAGCATTGTGGACAGCTGATCTTTTCTTTTCCTGTTGGTACAGCAAACCCTCTTTTATATAGCATACTCCAGGCAATGAGGCACCTAAATGTATTCATCTAGCTTTTAAACAGAAAGAAATTCGTAGTGGAGTTTATGGTGTAGCTTACCAGGCAAACAATTATTATACTACAAAGTTTAAATTTTAGTTTTTCTATTTAAAAACCAAATATATTCATATTATTATTCATTTTTAAAGATAGTTCTGTTATTTAACTATACTTTATAAAATGAATAACACTCCAGTGTGGTTTAAAACTTAATAGCACCAATTTGCTCAGCTGTTATTCTTTTGGAATGCAACTGCAGCTAAAAGTACAGACAGTGTTGAATCATCTTTTTGTAGAGTGGAGTGAGGTTTTAGCACACGATATTCAGTTTTCTTCAATGTAGAGGACAAAATTACAGAAAAAATAGCACAAAACTTTGGCAGACAAATCTCAAATAAATAAAATATTCACTGCCTAAGCCCTAAACTGTATAGCTACAGTGCAACTGAACTGTGAAAACTGTTCTAACACTTTTCAACAATATGCATCTTGTCATATTCAAATTTCAAATAAACCTTGTTTCACAACTAGAGAGACATTAGTTGCATTTTAATAATATATTAATATACTACTACAACTAAGAAGACCGTAATCTACGCTTATATTTACTCTGGTTTGCTGAAACGTATCGTTGTCGAAGTAAATTATTAAACAATAAGCGTCACCATGAAAATGCTGTAACAGTGGAAGGTGTTTTGCCATCTAGAACTTTGCTTATTATATTGACAAAATATTTGAAGTTTAATAATTTTCATAGAATATAAAAATACATTCTATTCTACTACAGTGCTCCCTCCGTATCTCACTAAGCTACTGTCCCGAAACTTCAATTTGTGACATGGTAGCATACCAGATTTAACTCTATTAAATTCGGCCATTTGTTTCCTATACACACATACAATAAGCCAAAAATAGAGGGTCCAAGCCCTTCTCTCTACCTATGGAACTTTGTGAAAAGGAATCCGTGAGCTAAAGTGGGAGCACTGTACATCACTGTTGCTGAGAACTAAATTCTTGACATATTTTATTGCCAGAACACCATGTAAACAAATGAGCTACTGACTCACCTCTCAAAGGCCTTCCACTATAATAGCCGAGTAGTTTGTCTAAAGAAGTAATGTTACTGTGATTGTGGGTGAGAGAGAAAAACACCTGAGTGGTTTCGCCCTTCTCGTTCTTCTCAACATCCACCAGCACTGGAAAGTGCCACACACTAACTAGTCTACAAACATAAACATGAGTTTGTATTCATCATAATATCTAGTATAAACGCTAACCAGACGAAAGCTGGTTGAATTAAACTAAAGATTAAATTGCTATTTACAACTAATATAACTAAAACTCATAAAATATGCTAAACAAAGGCCAAATCTGACAACTATGGACATATTATTTAAAAGATTAATTTGTAATTTTAATTAAATTGATAAAAATAAACTAGCTTTTTGCATTTTAGATGTACATAAACACATTCCAGAGACTCACTCATTTGGAAAACTCATTTTGACTGACAAAGTCAGAAATTTTCTTTTCTGTTCATCCATAGCACCAGAAGGTCTAAGTATATATGTTCCATTTTTTACATCAGCACCTTGTAGTGTATGTTGTGTCTACAATATTGCACTTTCTGCTAGTCACAATGCTAGTCACAATCTACACTTGAAAAGCTATAAGATTTGTACTAAAAGCATTTCAATCACTCTGTCTAATAATTAGACCAGTCACTTATATTTCTGCAAAAATTGATTCTAAGCCCAGAGTGCAGTCTTCGTTAAAACATAAATAACTATACTACCCATAAATGAAGTAGCAAAAATGCTTTTTGCACTAAACTTTTTTACCATCAAGCAATTAGTACAACCATTTTTTTTCTAAAATTTATTTAGAATTGATTATTGCATTGATATCACTATTGGACTGCAAACTAAATGCTTGCAGCTACTAGCTAATCAACCAATGACCATGCTGCAATGTGCTAAAGTTTAAATAATATGAACATGCTATGTAATACTGTCATTAGCTAACTTAAAGTCTTGCAAGGCATAGCATAGCAAAATTTTTTTAGAGATATAACTAGCTTTTTTGTTAATGTCTAGGTTCCATGCCACTATATGATGGATAGATATTCCAACAGTTTTGAGTTGGTTACTTATGGCAGAGTTTGAATTTCTTATTTAATTTTTGACTGTACACTACTTCAATCTCCACATAAACTAAATAAAAATTTATACCATACAAAAGTTATTACTCACCATATCAGCAGTTAAATCAGGCCAGTAATATTCCAGCTTTTCAGCTTGACCTAAGACATATTTTTGCAAACTAAATGGCTCTTGAAGTCCAAGTTCTGCCATAGAATGCTCAATAGGCACTCTAAAACATATACTCCAAGTTACAGGTAAAAATATATAAACCATATTATTAATGATAGTTTATCTGTTTACAAATTTGGTTTGGCAAGGCATTTATTTGATCAAATAATAAATAATCACTACAAATACATACAATTCAAATAAGTTTACCTGCTTGTAGAGCCATTCTGATTAGAAGTCATATTTACCCATCTACATTTGTCTCAAAATGATTACAATAAACACTCTGTAAATGTACAACAAAAAATAAATAGCAAAAGTAAAACAGAGAGTAGCTAATGATAAGTACTAGCTTCAAACGAGATATTTTTGTATTTTACCACATGGCTCTCAATGAAGTTTAAATCTTTGCTAAACTAACTCTCGACCAATATGAAACAATTTTCTATTTATAACAGGTCATACTGATAATAAAAAAATCTGAAGAATCATCTTACTAAAAGCACACAGGGCAAGTCTATTTGTATAGGCGGATAGGGAGGAGGTTTAAAATCATTTAAGAAAAATAATGTTGTCATGCCTATCATTTTAGATTAAGGCGGAAGAAGTAAAGCTTTTATGCTTTTGATAAGCTTTATGATTATATGATTATAAGGATCTAACCAGCAAACCTGTATAATAAAATTTGTGGGGTAGTTTTATTTTTATATTACAATAATATTGCTGCTGTTATTAAAAACCGAGTAATTTTTTATAATTTTGTATGTAGGAGACATAAAATACAAATGCAAATTTTATACAGTTTATAGTTATAGTTACAAGTATTTATACAACTTCTACACGCACTACATGGTGAAACGGCTAATTTCCTTTAGCAGTGTCAATGTGGTAGCCAATAATAATAGCACAACAGTAATAGATGCTTTCTTAAAATGAAGAAGGCCTGAATTAAAATAAAATTAAGTTGAAACATCATGGTATTATGAAACAAATACAAACAGTATATCTAGTAACTCAGTTACTAACTGATACTAGTTTTTTCTACTTCAAAGGTATAAGTAGAACTGGTTTCGATTGATTGTATGAATACAATAAACTATTCTCTACAGCTAATAGTAATTAGCAAAGTGAAAGCTACTGGCACTGCTAGTGCTAGTATGAGTATGAGTTGCTGCTGATGTGAGCAGCGCATACTTATAGTTATACTTATAGCTACGATGACTGTAAAGATAAACCAATATCAACATGTCATCACTGTGACTGTAGCTAAAATACTGGTTGCTGTCTCAGTTGTGTCAGTGTAAGTGTATTACTATTAATAATACTAATACTAATAGTAATATTAATAGCAAATAAGCAATACTTACAGAGTTAATACTTATAGTCACTAGTGTACTAAAAAAAACTAATACTAATAGTAATGTTAAGTCTAATGGTAATAATAGTACTAATACTAATAGTAATACTAATAGTAATAGTTGTATATTAGGTTTAGTTAAATTTAAAGTATTACTTAAACTTAAAGTTAAAGTTGACAGGAATAAATAAATAACCGTGTTGAAAATATTGCTGCTTTTTCTAGTTATCCGTCCATATAAATAATAAAGTATATTATTTCGTTAATTTTAGGTTTGTTTATGCTAATAAAAATGAATATAGTAAAGAACACCGACCGTAAACTATATTATTATAAATGTAATCACAGTTAACCTTAAAGTTGTCGGGAAGAATGCGTTTTCCCAATGTTGAAAACTCAAACAAGTGAATGGTTTTATAAGCAGCTCCAATTTGGTGGTGAAAGAGTGCAATAGTTTGCAGTTCTTAAGTTTAAAGTTGGGACTTTCAATAACCCCCAACTTTAAACTCAAGAAAACAAACTATTGCACTTATTCATTACCAACTTGGAGTTGCTTATAGAACTATTACAAACTGTAAGGGACATAAAACCAGGAAGCTAAGTACATTTACTTTTAACTTGCGGGTGCAAGATTCAAATTCTTCAAAGTTATACGTGGAAGTTGCTAAAGATCATTTAATCTAAAATGGCTTTTTATTAGAGTTTAAGGCTATAACAACTAGTCAATTGTTGCCAGCTTTAAGTTTAAAGTATAAGCTAATGAAACGAGCGCATCTACGTCACGTGATTTACTCTGTTTAGGCGTTGCTTTGGCAAAATAAATAATTGATTACTCAAAATTGTACTAAAAACTCAATTTTAACCATCACTATTACGGGACTTAATAATTACTGAGTTATTTAACTCATTGCTTTAAAATTACAGATATGCAATAAGTGTTTAAAAACGTTAGTAAAACGTTTGATTTTAAATATCCGATTTTGAATATTTCAATAATAATAATACTTAAAAGTAGTAATACTAATACTATTACTATTTCAGTATTATCATTGAACTTGGTAATAGACTAATAGTAATAGTAATAGTTATACCTATAATTGTAGTAATACTAATAGTTATTTATACCTAGTATAACTCAAAGTAAATAATAATAGTAACACTGGTATAAATAATAGAACTGGAATGGGTTGTCTGTTTAGCAAATCGGCTAATCATACAAAACTATCTGAAGATGAATCTCCTCAAGAATTTTCATGGGACAAAAGAAAACAGTTGGATGTAAAAAACTTTGTTCTTGACAAACTAAGTGGAGAAACAATTGGACGCTTGCCAGGATCAATTAATGGACAACAGTTTATTATACAAAATTGTGAGAACTGCGACATTTATGTGTTTGATCATTGCGCAACAGTCACAGTTGATGACTGCGTGAACTGCAGAATATTTATAGCTGCGATAAAAAGCAGCATATTTGTAAGAGATTGCACTGATTGCGTTGTAGCCACTTCTTGCCAGCAATTTAGAACTAGAGATTGTAAAAAGCTAACTGCTTTTTTATGTTGCGTGACTCAACCAATCATCGAGTCTACTACTGCCGTAAAATTTGGATGCCTTAAAATGTTTTATCCCCAGTTTGAACAACATCTCCAAGCAGCTGGTATTAGTAGATTTAACAATAATTGGAACAACATCCACGATTTTACACCAGTTCCCGGTGAGAACAACTGCTCATTTCTCCAACCGCAAGTTTCGTTGACTGATTACTTGCCTCTACCAGCAGTTGAGCCACTCAACACTATCGAAGTATCTGTTGAAGCAAGAAATAGTGTAATACCTTATACAGTTGGTAGCAAGCAACGCCCTGCTGGTCATAGCTGTTTGATTGCTATTTTCCATTTCAATCATCAGATGCAACTCGCCACTAATGTTATGGCTATGCTTCAAGAGTTCATCTTGGTTCAAACTGCAGAAATGACCATGAATGATTCTCAAGCCAAAAGAGTTTTTAAAAAGACTGATTGCTTACCTCAGGCAAGTTTTAATCATTATGCTGCATTGCTTCACGTTTCTTATAAATAAAATACTCATTAGTCAAACACCTAAATTCTTCAACTAAAACTTGAAAACCATGTAAATACTGAAAATAAATTTTAAACTTTGACAACTTCAAAAATTTAAAGGTTGCTTTGTCAAGTTTATCATACTTGATTATTTTGTTAGTTGCAGTAATTTATTAACTTGTAAATTAAACTTTTATCTCATAGTGTGACAATGTTTTTTAGAACACTGCACTCACACTTGTTTTTTATTACAGATAACAGCTGGCCCAGTTATAATGCTGGAGTATTCTGTACAAGATGTTGAAGCAATTCAAAACATTCTAAAAAAGGCAGATTATCGTGAAATGCTGCACATTAGTGACTCTATAGAAGATGGCGCAAGAGAAATTGATTGCTTGAATAACCTTACAGAAATGCAAATGTCAGTGTAGATTAATTAACAGTAGAAAACTTCACTACTCTAATGCCCGGAATATTATTTTTGGAACATGGTACATGTATGCAGCTGTTAATAAGGGATATTTTCAATACAATGAAACACATCCTAAAATTTGAATTTTTTGACTTACAGTTCTGTTACATGACAAATAACTGGTGGAAAAACATTGTATGAACATTCATGCAATTATTTGACAATTGTAGCTGATGCCTTCTAAGACTCTGCACAGGTGTTCAACTTGTATTATTCATGTTCAATATTAATGACTTTGATGAATTAATTATTTTGATTTTATTTTTGCTGCGCTTTTATTCTTGTCTATGAAAAAGAAGACATGCCCAATAACTATTGCAAACCCATTTTATGAAATTTATCTTCAAAATAATTATTATCCTTCTTCATGCTAAAAATTGATATATCATCTCAACATATTTACGAACCCAAATTATAATCAATATAAATGTATGTCATGCTCCTGGAATAAAACTTGTAAGATTATTGTATCACAAGATATTATATGTTGTACCATTTTTGTTTATTATACATATATTTTTAATCAATAATTATAATGTGAGTTAATATTAGACTATGTAGCTCTTATTCATCAGTAAAAAGTAAGTAAATAGACAAATTAATGTGAGTTAATTATAAACATTGAGCATAATAATATAAAAACATGATACAAATAATGATGAGTTTCTGACATCACAATATTAATAGAAATTACTATAATATAAACATTTACACATGTATTTAATCAGTACACCTTATGAAAGATGTATTTGACTTAATTTGTTTTGAAATATGAAAATAGGTAAGTGGGTAAAGAAGCATTTAATACTCAACACAATATTATAAAAATGCAAAGCTATGGTAAATGTTTAAACCAAACACATACACTAAAGGGAAAATAAGTAATTAACAGTAACAACAGTCAAACCTATAGTATGCACAATGCAATCTTACAAAATAGACTACAGATATACTAATTTGTATATTTATGAAGCTAACTTCTATTCTCTGTTAAATGCACGTGTTCAGGAGCTACATTGGAGTCGTCCCCTGCTGACAAAACTTGCTTCTCGCTCTCAGTCACACCATCAACCTCATCAACATTAACTTTTTTCTGCTTATTGATAGCTGTAGAGCTATTAGCAACAAACTTCTGCAAATAGAAACATGAAATACTATTTAAAAATGGCACAAAGAAAAAACGAAAAGTTTCGACAAATATAAAATAAATTTATTGGCATAATCTAATACATAGAAAACAAACTTGAATACTGCAATAGATTTAACCATTACTCTTAGGACATTAAGAACTCTAACTTTAAAAAAGGCTGTGTTTGATCAGAGTTATATTTTGAACACGAAGTCAATTGAAAATTTTTATCACAGTAGTAGATTTTGTTGGTAATTTTCAAAATGTGAATTATGTATCAGCAATATTTTTATTAGCAAATGCAAATGTTGAGTTTCTACAACATAATATTTTAATCCATTATGTAATGTATATATTGTATTTCAATTCATGCAATTACTCTATACCCCTATGGTTTAATGCAGGTAACCACAAGCGCCCAAATTCCTACAGCCAACTATGTATAGACACACATACTTACAACTAACCATCACAGTGTATAGGATTGTGATGGTTAGTGTATACAAGGAGCAATATTACTACTTCACGAGAAGATAATTTCATATATAGGTCATCAAAACAGGCGTTGGTTTACAGTTACAACTTTATGAGAGCTCTGATGTCAAAGGTTCCTATAAGTAGGCTATAGACTTTGCTTCAAATGATGGCAACAGGGCGTGGCCACTTCTAAATGGCATCAAAAGAGCAAGTAAACATGTCCCCAAACCGGGCTATTGGTGATGCCAGGGACAGCACCATATTACCAGAACACATGCTATGCTAGACTAGTGTCTCTACCTAGTGGTGTAAGCCTCTATAGATGAATGGGCAAGCTGAGCTTTTAGCCTCTACCCAAAGTTCAAATAATCTATTCAATAAAGCAAACACTTTACTGTAACTGAGCAGTGTTGGAACAGTCAAAATTTGATAACAGCAACTTGACGGGAATATCGATGCAAATACACTTCCAGTATTAAAAAATTTCTATGTGGATATTGAAATTTTATAAAAAAACACAGAGATATTGCTCCATAAAGCAAAACCTTGTCTGTTTCCCAAAACAGATTTTCATAAATTATTTTATTGACTGAATATAAGTAAATTGTAAAGTGATAAGTTTTGAGCAATACTAAACTTGCATGTGCATCGTGATTCCTTTATAAATAAAAAAACAAAAAACAAAAGAGTAGAAGTTCTCCTAAAGCTTACCTTAGATGTGAAAGCTTTCTGAAAGTTGCAAACACACACCCAGATGATTAAACTTATAAAATTATGAACTACTAAAAATTGTGCTTCAGTTATTCGAAACATACCAAGCTTACAGTGCAAGGCATAATACCCCAGTAAACCAGTTTAATTGAAAAATGCCTTTACCTACACAATTTTAAAGAAAAGTTCCAAAAACTACAGAAACAATACGTTACTGATTTCACCCAATCATCAGAAAAAAGCTACACGGATATTGCATTTGTATTCGTCAATTTTCAGAAAATTTGAGTAATTTTTGCTTTCCATTTCATTAGTCATTACTCGAAAAGATCAAGAGATTTATTTTTGACACCTTTGACAAAAAATGAAAAGAAAATTCCAATTTAAGCTTCAAAGCTCGAATCCAGCTGATAGATGATCTATGGACTATATTAAACCAAAATCACATATCAACAATATATATGTTATATATATTATATGTATATAACATATATCAACAACATGGCAATATCTTCTGCTATCACAAAAACTTGAAGAAAATATTTAATATAAAATACTGGCAAATAAGATGCGCATACCATAAGGTGTTTGCTCATGTAGTAGGGCTTTTCCTCTGTACCATCATTCTGTTTTACATCTTCACAGAAACATAGAAGCAAAGTATCCACTAGCATCTACAATGTTGAGCAACTTTTACTGCCTGCCCCTTATCTGTGTACTATGACTGTATTATGACTATGACTGTATTATGACTATGACTCATTATACTATGACTCATTGTACTATGACTGCATTATGACTTATATAGTAATAGTCAGTATAATCTGATTCAATGTACTACAGTTATGTCAACTATGACTGTATACTATGAGTCTATGACTGCATCATACTATGGCTGCACACTATGACTGCATCATACTATGGTTGCACACTATGACTGTTTACTATAACTGTACACTATAACTGTATAATATAGCGGCATACTTCAACCACATACTTTAGCTGTACACTATGACTGTATACTATGACTGTATACTAGGATAATGTATCAAGTTGCAGCTTGGGGTTCAAGTCCTGATGCGCTAAAGATAATTTCTCAGACCCAGTAATGCAATGCATACTGGGACATGTATTCTGTAGTCAGTATGTTGATTAAGAGATAGTTTCATGTAACAGCTGTTATCTACTTACTTCAAAGCTGCTGAGGAAGCAGTGAGCAATCAAATAGGAGAAGATAGCGATTCCAAGCATTGGAAGGAAGAAGAGATTCCTGTTTCCATACGATGCTCCGGCGTTGTGACGCTGAAAACACAACCACACTAGACATCATACAGAATATTTTATATGAAACGTGAGCAGCATTTTAGCATAATTATCAAAAATAATAACCATTTAAAACACTTAAAAAAAATTGTTCCCAGCATTTTTAGCAGATCGTCATTTCACATAATGTACTTTCTTACAAAAAGACGACTATTTAAATTGGCCACCATAATATAAAATTGTGCTGAAAAATACATCTCAATGCTAATGCTAAAAAATTTGTGCTAGCCAAAATTTGCATATCCAATAAAAACAGAGAAATGTTTTTGGCGATGCTTGTTACATTATGTTTGCAGCAAGTCTTATAAAAAATTAGCTTGTTTCTCACAAATAACAATTATCCCAAACTGCCCAGCAAATCAGAATACATTGATTCGATAAATTCTTGGATTTGAAAAACTTATTGCATTTAGCACATCACTACTTTTTAAAAAATAACCAGCTTATTTTTACAGAAATCACCTAATATGGACAGACTAAGTGCTGAGAATAATATGCACTAAAAATTACAAAAAAAACTAATGACTATTATGAAAAAAGGTAACTTATGAAAACAACACATGTACTTAAAATTAAAAGGGAAATACAACAGTGACCAGTTTGGTAAAACCCTAATTGATAACTGTAATAAAGTAACATCTAAGATTAAACCAGCTCATACTCTCAATTTAAAATAACAAATATTGGTCATTTCAGTTAAATTTTTATCTTCACTATAACTTTGACAGCTGAATTAAAGCATCTTATACTGATGCTTGATTAGATGTCTTACGCCAAAAACAAAAACTAGAGAGGAATAGGAAGTGAGTAAGACAGAATACAAACATCAAACATGAAGAAGGCAATGATGACATTGGTAGCCATAACCAGCACTTTGCCAAGAAACAGCACAAAATCTCCCACAGTATTAATAGCCAGTACTCTAAGAACGTTGCTAAGGAGAGTGTGGAAGGCTTTGACACGCGCCACACAAAAGTTGGTAGAACTGATGGCTAAAATAATACAACATTATACAACTACTACATAATATAAATTAATATAATAAGGTGATCACAACAATAAGATGAACTTATGCGTTGAAGAAGGCAGAGCAATATATTTTGATAGAAGATTCATGCATGATGCCAAAAGTTTGCTGACAGTTTATGTAACATGATATGTTAAATATTTACCTATGACAATGTAAGCATTACGGTTGATGTATCGCAAACATTTCTCAAGGCAATAGAGGCAGCATATGCAACACTTGAGCATAAATTTAGCGCACTCATTTGAACCGTCTTTAATCCTGGGTGAAATAAATATACCAGAATACTATTAGGTGTAGAAGAATCCTGGGAAACACAACATATAAATAGAGAGTAATAAAAGTGGTATATGTATCATTATTGTTAAATTAAAAATGATGAAACCATGACAAAATAAAGTTCAAGCTCTAATGTTTTGAATATACTGCCATTATAAGTTTGATTAGCAAGTATAGCTACCGTATACCTTGCAAGCATGTCTATAGATACTGCAGATTCATATATACATCACAACAAATGTGTGACTTACTTCTGATTTACTTTCATGAGAATGTATCTCGGTATTCTGACCAGAGTGATGAGGAAGGAGCCGAAAGCAGCAGAACCCAGGTGATACAGTACAGTCCGTGAGGTGGCTTTGCAGAGAATACAGCTCAGACTCTTCTTGTCTCTACAAAGTAACATCAATAATAACAAGACACGGCAAGTCCTACTAAAATGTTTAAAGTGAATCTAAATTTTTCAAACATAGTTTGTAGGATTTTAGCAAATTAATAAGTGAAGATGTTTTACTAAATCAAGCTTCTGGGTACACACTAGCATTTATTAGATGTCCACCATACATTCAGAGTTTCCTCCTATGTGACAAAATGAACGCAGCTCAAGAAAGGCTATTGAACTAACCTGGTGAAGAACCACTCTGCCACTGTGCCCGCCACAACTAGCTGCTGTATAGCGTTGGCAAACTCCACCATCCACACCACACCAATGACTATGTACCACCAAAAGTAAGGCACAAATGGCCGATCAATAAACTGATATATATGATGCGTCCCATTAGCATCAACCCTCAACATGTCCTCAACTGCCACTGGGTCGGCTGTAAGTTTAAATGACCATAAACATACATGTTATTTATAACAAAGCAAAAGTTAAAATATGCCAATATAATTTCTGTTTTAAAAATATATATGCGTAAAGTACTTATCAAAAGTTAAAATTTATGTCATGTTGGAAATATATATTTAAATATGAGCCAATCGTGGTGGAGCTTTCACAAGTTGTAATATTACTCTTGATTAAGAGGACAGAGTAAGCAAAACTAACTGATGCCGGCACAGAGTATGAGCATTACGATGCCGCCAACTAGTATGATCAGCTGGAACAGGTATGTCCAGACTGGCTGAATTAAGATCAATGGAGAATGTTCCAGAACTCGCCCAGCTTCCTGAAACAATGCCACGGCCAGCTGAAGTCTCTTTCTCATCACCAGAATCACTAGCAGCAAGATAACCTAAAATAACACAGTAATATAGTAAGCGGGAGCAGCAGTGGTGTAGTGGTTAGAGTGGTGACCTAATAAACACGAGGTCAGTGGTTCCAGTCCAAACACGGGCAGCCGTGATGTTAGGAAAAGCCTCCAGTCATAATTTCTTCTGAGCCACATATGAATAAGTACTTAGCCCACTTTATAAAACCCTTTCCATCACGAATTCTCACCGAAATAGTGACTAGAAACTTGAGTGAGTTTTTCTAGTAATATAGCAAGCATGTTGAGATAGTTCGGTTTTACATACACCGTAACTTCAATAGAATCCTGTGATCATCAAACAAAGCTTTGAGATGTTTAGGAAACAACTAAAACATAAAAATTGTTAACTCTGTACACATATACCCTGCTAACTGCACTTACAGTAAAAACTGTGGCTACAATACTGTAGACTAGAAAGGCAGTTCTGGCGTCCACCATGATTCTTATTAAAGGTACAGTGTGCTGCAGCTGAGGATCTAGGCCGACCTGAAGTCGATAGTATGTCACCCACAATGCAGCAGTACCACCTGGATGACAACAGAGAAAATTTCACCATAATAAATTTCAAGTAGGTGATGGATATGCAACAAGCAACTTAACAGTTGCCACAGCCATTGTTGAAACATGAAAATGTAAAAATTAATTTAACATAAAAACTTAGAAAATAAAAAGATACAATAGATGCTTACCAATAGCAACCAATGCAGTGACAATTACAATGAACCAGACGACGATCTTGATTACAAATCTCAGCATAAACACAAGTATCAGAGCCAAACCTGTAACATAATAACACAATTATGGTTAAATTATCTATTAAAATGTAAATAAATCAGGTAATAAACCTATACTAAAATATACAAGCTAACAGAGTATTGGCTACCTGTATGACAATATGGTGCAGAAAAAGTAATCTACAATATTATTAGCTAAAGGAAAGTCACATAAAATAATCACATGCAAGTATTTTCAAGTATTTTCACTAAAAGATTATGCCTATGCCTTCTCATGTATATTTTTAGGAAGTAATTCTTTAACAAGACTTTTAAAATAATGGATTTTTGTATTTGATGTATTTAAGACATAAAATATAAATTAGTTCCTGAAAATAGATATGAGACCAAATGAGAGTTTTTAGTTACAAACTAAATTTATAATCATATTCAAGAGCTAATGAACAACACTAGCAATATAAAATACTACACTGTATCATACTAAATCAAATAAAAGAGAACTCTATATATACTGCATATCATAAGCTGGTGTCACATAAAGCATCTAAATACATCAAGGAGTTTATTAAATTGGCAGTATATTCTAACTAGAGCTACTTAAAGCCATATGGAGCAGGTGAGAAGTAAATCATTTGGAGAGAATTGAGAGACGGGAGAACTAAATTATTTAATAATTACGGATGACAGCCTAGCATTATGAACTGATTAGGGATCTAAAAGTAGCCAAATTTTATTACGTGAGCACATATACGTTTATTTTCCCTACGCCAAAACTAGGCTTTAAAACTTGCAAAGCAACAACACTATTTGAATATATTTGGGGGCTATCTTGAAAGAAGTAAAATTAAAAGAATTGTATATGTATATGACAGTCAAAATACACATTTATAGATTAATGTAAACATAAGTTAGACACAACAATTTATCTATTCATTTCATAGCAGAGATTTGGTTTTCACTATCGTAAGCGAGTTCTAAACTCATGCCAAAAACAAAAACACACATAGAAGTTCCCACTCACCTAGCGCTATCAGCATGAGATAGAGGATGTCGTAACGAACTGTATAAAAACTGGCAGCCAGTTCATTGAAGAACCGATACTGACTAAAGAACTGCGTGAAAGTAGAAAGAACAGTGCTGTTAGTGAACAGTCCAACAGCGTTAAGAGGGTTGTCAATGATGTCTTGTGGAAGACAGCGGCTAAACAGAGATCCTCTACAAACACAGCACCAACTCACTGTAACTAAGGTTAATAAAATATAAATGTACCAAATAAACATACGACAAAGTAAATTTATAGTTTACTTTGATAAATAAAGTTACTTAATGAGTATAAAGCATAACTTTTTTATATTCCATCTTTTAGATCACTATCAACATAATTTTTAGTACTTCCTTTAAAAAATGAAACTCAAGCATGAATATATTATTTACACTTTGAACTGCATTGCATGGATAAGAGATGAAACATGCTTTACTAATCTGCGCAGTATTTTGACCATTGCTTCACACAAACAAGCTAACTTCTGCCGATAGATTTTTTGGATTACTAGATTGCAAAATCCAAGTAAAATTCTCTACGAAACACACTGCTGAAAGGCACGCAGAAGAAACAGCAGACTCTCTAATATATAATGTGTATTGTGTATACCGACCGCCAGTTGATCTGCATACCCCGTTACCTACAAGGATTAAAACGGTTACGGTGAGAATGAGATGGATCTGTATATCAAGTGTATTCACTCACTGTTGCCATACAGGGAATGCTGGGCAAGGACCGAAGCAGCCAGTGAAGCTAAGGTCACACTCTTTCTGTGACCTGTAATCCTTAGGGTTAATATTGTAGTTACAGAATCTAGTTCCAGTTTCATTGTAGTACTGGTAGACTTCACTCAGGTCTTTTAGCTCCCTGGTCGGACATTCTTTCACACAAATCATGTACGTCTCTGCCAGGTTGTATATGTTCATAAAGAACTGATAGCTAAAATAATGCCACAGTAACTTTATTGTTGAGTTAGGTGCAGGAATGGGAAAAATGAGAAAAGCCTGTGTTCTAGAAGAAATGTAGCATAAGAGAAGGTTAAGAACTATCTATACTCACGGTCTGTCAGTCATATCTTGGTTGGTGTATGGCTCCCCACTAAACTCCGGGTGGTTGTTTACAACTCCACAAGTATTACCATAGTCATCAAACCCATTAAGCAGCCTACTAACTCTGCCAAACACCAGTGAGAACACAAGGATACCAATCTGCAATTGTAACAGAGTGTCTGAGCTAGCAGTAAATCTCAGAGAGAGGGAGCAACCTAAACAGTTCCATAAACTAGGACAGATTTATAGAACTAACACTAATAGTATTTAGGTGGAAACAAATTTTAGCTTTAGCGCTTCCTTATTTAAAACTCATGGGCTTTTACAGTCTCGACTTATTCAGAGTTTGTGGTAGACACGGAAGGGGGTCACAGCAACACTGGGGACCACATGCTCTGCGGCAGCTCTGAGTCTAGTAAGTGTATGTCACTATGTAATGGCCTTCATCACAGGAATTTGTATAAAATATGACTCATTACATCAACCTAACCCTGATTTTATAATAAACAGTGTGCATTTCTGCAGGCATGTCAACTTCTCTATATAGTGGATTGCAATGCATCTGATCTAATATTTCACAATACATGCTGTAATACCTGCTAAGCAATGACCAAACTAATATATATTATTAAACAGCAGAGCTGACTGAGCAAACTAAATCAACCAAGTAACTCTACAATTAACTAAATTTCTATTCAACTTTTGTTTGTTATTATATGAGCAAGGCATAACTGCAGCTTCCAACAGTCTAACCAACAGGCTTATCTAATGAGATATATAAAAATCACTGTACCTATAAAAATCATATATGTTGAAAAAATAAAGAGAAGTAGATAGCAAAATAACTCCTGGATACTACTATAATACAAGCATGTAATAAGCATTATATGGTAACTTATCCCTTTGACAATTTGCAAGCATTATGAGTGATTACACAATGAGCATGCTTCACATCTTAAATACAATGCATGCTCTCAATTATCTAAACTGGAAAACAAAATAGTGAAAGTCACCATAAAAAATTCATTCACTGGACCATCACTACTCATACAGTTTCTTCACACACTTCCTAGATAGAAATATAGCATGACATCACCATTGAGTACAAAAACCAACATTTCATGCCTGAGATGTGGCAATAATCAATAGGATAGCCTACCATTCCTCCCCAGTATAGGAAGAAGACAATGAAGCAAGGTATATCCGTGCATGATCTCTTCTTCAAGGGACTACCTAGTGCAGGGTGCTCACGCTAAAATAGAACACAGAATGTATGTTATATGATGGTACTGACTCACTCAATCATCAGATTAGCCATTACCATGAGTCTGCAAAGCCATTACCAGGTACAGTATTGCTAAGTCACCTAAGTGCTCGAGATATGATAAACTTCCACAATGTGTAATGATAGTAGCAAGAATATAATTAGATTCTTTCCCTAATTTGTTAGTTCCTCATGAGGTTATTCAACCCATGCAATACATTCTAACACCCCAATACACAGAGCTTTTACAGAAGGATCTTTTCTCTATTGACCGATAATAACAATCACCATGGCAACTCACCTCTCTGTTTCCTGGACAACAACAACAGCCTCCCATGATTCTGTGCTTTGAACCATATACAACTGATCTGAGCAGTTAATATTCTACAACATTAAATACCAAGTTAAATAAATACGAATATGGTGAAAAAATGGTAAACAACCAGTCAGAGACAGTCTAATATTATGCTTGCATATTGGTTGACAATGAAAATGGTGTCTTTTCAAAAAAATAAACTTGAGCAAAAAGGTAAGAAAAACAAGAAATAAATTTATTACTCATTACAACTTTTACTAGAAAAAAACACTTTGATTTCAAGTGTGTATAGTTACGGGCTAGAGAACATGCCTGCTGTTCAATCAATCCCTAGTAGCAAGTCTAAAATATTTTAGGCAATCGAAAGTGAAAAATAGAGGCTCTGTAGGCAACCCAATGCAACCAGTTTAATGAATTGAAATTAATTAGTATTGACATATTTCATGACTATCAGATTTCAACAATTTAGTTTTGAAACTGAATACTAGTTAAAATGAGACTTCACTCTAAAATAATAATCAGGTTTTGATAAAACTCTTTTTGTGCAAAATAGCCTTTACTAAGTTAAAATCACACAAGACATAATTCTACAATAAGTCTATCACTTTAGTTACTAAATATAGATTATAGAAACTATCAGCAAATATTGTAAAGAATTTGCACCTTAATACTACATAATATTATAATCAATAGAATTTACAGTAATATAGTACTTAAGTATTAAAAGAAGGCAGCCAGTAACTGCTTAGACTACCCAACAGCTGTTGAAAGAAGGTGACTAACCGAACTATTTTATGAAAGTGAGCAGCTGTGCTACTGAGACATATTGTTGCACAACACCAATAAAACAGTGTGCAGTATTTCAGTCGGTTACCAATGCGAAGTTGTCTCTCAGCCGAGAGTAAATTATGGTTGGCGCAGAAACGCTTAGCTCATTGCACATTTCTGAAATTAGAAAAGGCTTCATTCCGAAATTATTTAGGCAGTTTACTGACAAGACCTAATTATTCTAATACTTATCAATTACAATCAAACAATTTAAAAATATTTTCCTTAAAACAACCGAATAATTTGATTCATGAAAATTGGTACCAAAAACTCATGCTTGCCTTATTGTGCCTACTTTCCAATTTATTGTTTGACATAATGTTTCAGGAACTCACAGTGAAATTGTGATGAAACAGATGACATATGTGGCAAAAATTACGCTTCACTGATGTTACCACTAATTAGACTGTTCATAAACACTGATGGGCATCATTAGACACAAAATGTTACCTTACACAATGTTTATAAAGTAATGTTCAGATTACCAATTTTATTCAGCCCTAAGTTCTTCTTGAAAAACACATGTTAAATTTTCAGACATTATGTAAATAACTAAAGTAGATTTTGGATATGACAATCTAGTAAAGTTGATCTACTTGGCCAATTAACAACCAATAAATCCAAAAGAAAAGATATTTGAATTAAAAAAATGATTAAAAACAAAACCCAAGAATTAATTTATGTGCTCTTCTAGGAAACATGATCATGTGCAATTTTTCATTTAGATCTGTTTGTTGTACAGATAACATTATTTCAAATGCGGCATTTAAAGCAACTATACCCCACTTACACAAGAAGGCAATAGTTCTGATCTAAACTAGAAAGTAGCAGTTACTCTTTGAGAAAAGTCATTTTGAAAATACTATGAAAAACAGGTACTATATAAAGCTTTCATCAGCAATTTTTTTTAAACAGATTAAGGAGTAAATAATTGACATGGAGAAAAACATGTGTAATAAGTTGTAAAATGTTGCTGACAAATAATCACGAGTGCTCTGTAGACTTCACATTGCCTATCCATGGGATAGTATGCGAACTGAGAATACAAATTACAGAAAATAATTTCATGTACTAATGCCACATTATAGTAATAAAGTTCAAGTAAACAGTAGCAGAATATCAGTAACGTAAATGTTGCAAATTGAAAAAGCTATTCTTTGTTAATGTATATTCAGTAGGGTAATTTAATTTTCCTTGACAAAGAAGAATCAAATAAAAGTATTTATAAGATTAAGTGCAACTACCGAGTATTATAATTAATTGCAAAAAGTAGTTATCAAGTAAGACAAACATTTACACTGAAATTTATATAATTATTATTTATTAATAACTTTAATTAAACTTTCATTCATTCAATTTTAAAACATTACTTATTTCAAAATAAACTTTTAAAACTGCAAATCAAAACCTAATCCTTCAGCATAAAACATAGATACTCTAAATAACTAAATCTGAGTATAACTAGTTTGCACTGTAAAAAATGTTCCTAGTAAAAGCACCTGATTTGTATACTATCATATGAAATTTCAGTAGTTTTAGCATTTTCTGATATCTTATACGAAAATAGTCTGTCTAAAACTGTGTTGTTTTAGAGTGTGAATTAAGCATGCCAATTTTGAAAAGTTTTGGTACGAAACCCTTTTTAAACCACCAAAATTGTGAACTTTTAGCACAACTTTTAGTATGCTGCTGAATGAAACTCCACAAGGGTATTTGAACTTTCACTTAATTACACGAGAAAAAAAACATTTTAAAAGTAGAAGACTGCTTTAATAATCCTTTAAACTGTGTTTAAGTTGCCATTCCACAACCTAACTAAAGGCCTGGCCACACATTCGTAAGAATCACACGAAATTGTCTATTTGACATGAAAAAATAATTGTACGAGAAAATTTGAGGGAATTCAAACGAAATCGTCTTTGTTGGGTGTACACAACGAAGACGATGGACGAAAAATCACAATCAACGATATGCACCATTTGATTGGTAAATAGAATTTTAGCAACAGTGATTATTTAATTTCTATCACGCTTCTCTGTTTGGCAATTTTCTGCTGTTTGTATCTCGTGCAAGACTCATTCACTGACTATTTATTATGTGTTTCGTCAGGCGAGAGGGTGGCTAGTCATAACGAGAGGATAACTCACGAAAATCGTCACACGAGTTTCGTGTGATTCTCATGAGCGTGAGGCCAGCCCTTTAATCTCAACTATCAGAAAGTTGCTTAAATGAAAAGTTTTATTGCAACTACTACAACTGATAGTGTTCAAAACTTTATAGTCTATACTTATAGTTACAGTTCATTAATATATAAAGAACTACTGGGTGTAATAGTTTACAATAAGTGAGATGTGAAAGAGATAGTTTTTACAGCTACCCACACCTATTTTTATTTCAAGTTTAAACTCTGCAGCACATACATGGCATATATGTTTATATCGTACAAATTATTCATTTGAATAAAAATGTCCTTTGGTTTTGTACAGCAAACTGCGCTCTTCATCTTTAGCTCAGGCACTATTACATAATATACCACTATTTGAGCTTGAAAGTAAATCTCAAATGAGTGTTTAAAAACTTTACTAATAATTATACTATCACTGTCATATCACTACCATTATTACTCATACTATGAGTATGAGTAATACTAATATTGGCAGCGATAGTTTTAGTTTAGGTTACATTTATAATTATACTAATAAAGTATATAACTCATACTTATGGTAGATACAAAGAGTTTCACTATCAATAATTCTAACGATAACTTAAGTCTAATTATTAATCACTAATATCCATACTGCAATACTTATAGTTATACAGTAAGCGTCATAGTAATAGTAATACTCCTAATACTGCAACAGTAATAGTATTACTAATACTAATACTGTAATACTAATATTAATATTAGTAATAATAATACTACTACTAGCCACTAGGTATAATGGTAATACCAAAGAGCAATGGCAATACTAATACTTATAACTTATAAGTTAGAGTTCTACTAATACTATAATTAATTATAGCAATATGAAATTGAATATTTATATTCATATTGAGTTAATCTTAATCTAGTAATGGTAGTGGTGGTGATGGTGGTAGTAGTAGTAGTAGTCAGTAGATTCAGTATAATATTATATCGAATTAAAAATCAGTATTTGTTTATTATCATTAAGATCATCAATAATATTAATATAATTTTGCAAATAATCACAAATTATCATCATCATCAACATCATCATTATGATATTTAAAAATATCATAATGATGATTAATCTAAATATCAATATGATATTCAATTTCATACTCATTTATATTGATTAGTGATTACTATTCAGTTTCACTACTTTAATATACTTTCAGTATTTATTTATTTACATTATGATTATGCTTTTTAAAATTCAAATTGTATTTCAAATTAAATTTGTCTTTTTGCAGTTTTTATTTTGCATTCAATTTGAGTTTCAGTTTGAGTTTGTAGGATCTTTTCAATTTTTACTTTAAGTTGTCTGTCAGTGTCACCTCAACTTCAAGTTCAACTTTTAAGTTTAACTTTCAACTTTAGCCTTAGCCCTTAGGCCTTAGACTTTAGAGTTAGCTCTTAGCCTTGGGTATTAGTATTACTAATACTATTAGAGTATTACTATTAGTATTAACCAATGAACTCAATAATTATTAACTATTCCAGGTCTATTCCAGCTCAGTGGTATTAACTATTAAAGCAAATTTAAAATAGACATACTCATACTCACAGTCAGAGTCACACTGATACTCATACTCATACTGATACTCATACTGGTACTAATGCACAACAGAATTGCTCACTAAAATATTTTTCTCACACTAGTAACATGTTGATCAATGCTAGTAGTTTTAAATTATTAATTTACCCCAATTTAAGTAATACTAATGTAATAAGTAATTTATTGATTTGAGCAATTGCAAAAGTGTATAATATAAATATAAATAAGTAATAATTATGCTCTAATTTTGAGTTTAAAAGTTTCCGGTTTTTACTGTAACAACGCCTGTAGATTAAGTATATCAATATACTTTACCTTTATAAGTATGATGGCGTCATTCACTTACACAAAATTAACTTGATCTAAGGCTATATGTGTTAGACTGAGCTAAGGCCGCGTTATAGAAACAGAGTAAAACAACATTTTTACGTTCATTCGACGCCTCCAATATAATATTCTCAATCAGGAGAGGTCTGTTTTTACAGCAGACAATCCAATGCCACTAGGCGTAATCAAGCCTATTGGAATATTAGAACTTAGAAGGGATAATTCTGATAAATAAATTCAAATAATACTTATTATAATTTATATTAAACTCGATTATTATTATTAAACATATTATTTTATACATCTTTCATTACATGTATGCTGCAAGAGAGATAAAGAGATATATAATGTTTAGCAACCCAACCTAACCATTTTGAATTCAAACTTAGTTATTTCAATTAATCTAAACCGCCATTTATGTTTTTCTATTTTTATATTCTAAAATAATTATTATACTCCTGATGTTTGGTTTAATTATTTCAAATTTGAAAATTCTCAATTTATTACAATAATTGTTCAAAATCATTACAGTCTGCTATCACGAGCTTAGAATTTGATATAAGCAAAAGTTTTTCAGCTAACTTAAAAGGAAAACAAAAACAGTTGTTCAGCGTTTCAATTTTAAAATTCACAAGACATAATTGGAAAATCACAGTTTATTTATTGATATTCCTTAATCCAGTGACACAATGTATGCTCAAAATGTGAAAATAGATATATGTACACATTTGACAAAATCTGGTGACAAATAACCAACCTCCAAAAAAGGAACGAAAAACAGTAAGGTGGAAAATTCAACATAAACTTTCAGCATTGACTCAACGGCTGATGGATAAAATGCACAAAATCCGCCATAATCAAAATCAGAACATTTAAACCATGATGGTTTTTAGTTCCTAGTCCATAAAATTTCAATTAAAACTTGTTGATACTTAAATTGAAGAATGGAACATAATTGCAGAGAAAACATAATGTACCCAGCTCAAATGCAAGTGTATCAATTACCATAAAGCATGCCATATATTTCTCCTAGCTAACATACAAGCCTTGTTGCGCCAACCCACTTCAAGTGTTAATCATATTTTAGTTTTACAAATTGTTCCTGTAAATGGCATTGTAATGAATGAGAACCGTTAATTGGCACTTAAATATTTACACCTAAACATAGAGGGTCTACTTTTATTCATCTTCTCTCAATACCACCTTGTCGATGGCTTTCTTGATCTCTACCTTATGACCACGTTTAGCATTGGCAGCCTTATTCCGTTCCCTGCAAAGATCACAAGTATTTGATTAAAACTGTTTTACTGTTTGTTGAAGTTGGTGCATAACATAATTCTGAATCACATATTCCAGAATATTTATATCTCCCACAGAGCCCAGCATAAATTGATCACATGCTTAACCATTACTACAATTAGATTCAGTATAAATAAGCAACACTATTATGGCAAATTAGTCACAGTTTAGTAGAAACTCTTACTTCCTAGACTGAGATTTCATGATGGTTTTCAACTCAATCTGCTGTCTGAATATTCTGTAGGGAACATGGCGATGCTTGGCTATTCTCTTTATCTGTGGGAACTCTTCAAACCTCTCTTTCAACGTCTCGCCATAGTTTAGGGCATGTTTCATTCTGGGATGTACCTGCCAAAAGACATTCAATACCAATAAACAAAAATGCTGCCTTTCTTTAGTGACAACTTTGATGTAACCAAGGCATGGTACCACAAACTATCAATAGGAAGTTTTTCTTTTATAACTTCCGGGGATATAAAAAGTGATGATAATTGACTTTCTTAAGATGATCAAGTGCTAAAAGATAATAACTTTGACCAAAATAATAAATTAACAAATAATAAAGTAGCAAACTTGATTCGCAAAAAACAATTATAATAAACAATTATATTGAGTATCTGTAAATAGTCAACAAATTTTCAATAATTATTTAAAATTATTGAAATAGTAAATTAAATTTGACTTTCTAAAAATGAAACCCTATTTTGCCTGATGAAAGCATATCCCTCTTTGCCTCAACATGCTTTAGTTGGGCAAGGTCTGCATTGTAAAATTTTGCCTAACTTTATTATCATTCTCTCCAAGTGAGTTTTTATCTCGGTAGACACTTGCATTTAACCAACCACAGCACAATCACATCTGTCTCGATAATTGCCATCACAAAAAGATACAACATAATTTAAAAGTTGTCAACGTACGACACCAATCTTTTCTGCTGGTCTAGACTTCCACACTCTGATGTTGGTTTCGTCACTGCCAGACAGGATGTACTTGTTATCTTTACTCCATCTTACACACTTGACTAGCTGCATTCTCTTGGTATGATATACCTCCTTACTGAACTTTTGCTCTTGATCAAATATCCTAATAGTTCTATCAAAACCTCCCGTGACAAACTCCTTACCAGTAGGTGAGTAGTCCACATCCAACACTAAAGTAGAAATACAAAAGGGAAGTGGAGTATGCTTTACAAACATCCAACTTCCATAATACCCAAAAGATATTAGTAAAATGGAGTATACTATAAAAAGTGAGGGTCGAGTTACTGAGTTAGCAGTGTAATGGACAAGTTTCCATAATACTTTACACCACAATGAGTTACCTGACTACTGAAAGTAACTTTTCTAAATGGGCAGCAGGTAAAGAACTAAAATTTTTATTTGTTTTAATGCAACTCACTTTCTATTATTCAAAGCAAACCAATGACTTCAATAGTCATTCAAAAGTAAAAACTACATCTACTATAACTGGATTTTAACCCCCTTGGTCGCATCATAATAAACAAATTTTATAGTGATTTCCTTTATAGAATTGAATAGGCGTATACGATGTTTAGGAACCTGACATATAATACTACAGTACTACAACCTTGGATGAGAGTATATCAAATTGAACTTCTGCAAAATACTTGAAAGATTTAATATAGTTTTTTTCCATTGGCATAAAAAACATTCAGCTTGAGATTGGCACTGCTCTTGCACAATCAATACGATGGAATGAAATCTTTATTTACTCAGCACGTTTCAAGCTATATTACACATGGAGCCAACTAGTACCTGCTGAGACGTGCCCTCGGTGCAACGTAAGGGGTGCCGACAAATCCCGGAAATCAAATGTGTAGGCACTAAAACAGAGAAATAAGGAAATTTAGTATTTGCTTTTGCGACTCGACAGAAACTACTTTGAAATAAATCAAAATGCATAACAATTTGGCATCAAGTAAAATGATGCAGCCAATCAGCTAAACCAGAGTGAAATAATGTAGGAATTTTTAGAGCAAAATTAAAAAAAACAGTCATATTAAAATAATTTCAGGTCTGTAGCATATTAAGTATATAAAGGTTATTAAACTACTAATATGCTAGAATGTTAAAATGAGTTGAAAAACAAATTGCATTTTGATGCTTTACTACTCTAAATACAATTGTCAATTATATCACAAGACTCACTTGTAATCTTCATTGGCGACAACGAAATGATAAGCTTCCATCGGATTCCAAGATAAGGAATTGGATTTGAACTTCAACACAACCTTTCTCATAGGTTGTGACTCCCTCGTATCATAAAGTATAACACTTCTGTCTGATGCACAAGCAGCCAGCAAATTATGCTACAACAAAGGAGAACATAGCACTAAAGCATTGTATATATTAGCATATTTTGTTTTCTTACATTTTACCACTTATCAATAAAAGCAACATTATAGAAATAATAATGAAATATTATTTTAAAAACGATGACAAATTAAAGTTAACTATATAAAATAGTACTAAATTCCATCATACTTCGATGGGGTTAAATTTGATACTCTGAACACTGTCAACACCCCATTGAAAACGTTTAATTGGCTCATTCCTATGTTCATCCCAGATATGTGTGTCCTGGCCACATGTAGCAAACACATTGTTTTTGTAATGATGGTCCATGCCATACAATATACTCTACAACATATACAACTAGTAAAAACATTACTCATCCAACAAAATTATTTCGCATGTACCTTAAAAAGCATAGATGTTGACTAGCTCGGTCAACTATAACAATAAGAAATATTTTTTATAACTTTTATTGTAGCTTGTATAAAATTTTATATTTGGACTTGGAATCACAAGCCTAGAACATTTTTGTTTAAGATTATTATAAAGGAAATAAATCACGTATGCCTGACTAAATATATACATATATGGAGCGCTATAGATTAGAAACTCTTAAAACGCTTTTCTTCATGAGTCTAACAGTCTGTTACTAACCTTGGAAATGATAGAACGGGTGGGCTCTGTGGTGAAACCTTCATAAGAGTCAACCTCTGACCTCCATTGCCTTATCACTTGATCATCACCACACTACAGCAAACCAGAAAACTCACTCACACTGTGTGCAGAGAAGAACAAAACTTGCAGAGATTCACTGTACTATTATAGTATACTATTATAGCGAATACTTTCAGTGGTTAAGAAAATATTACAGCTCATCATTAGTCTACTTCATTTCTTAAAATAGAAATTTAAATAATATGTAAGTATATTACACAAAAAAAACATTCGTAATAATGGCGAAACCTAGAAAAAGGCTAAAATTATTTTAAAGATAACACACTTGTAAGAGTGCTTACCAATACTAAGGTCTGTAACGCAGAGAATAAAAAAAGAGTAAATATTTCACATAGACTTGTATAGTTACTATGTTACCTGTATCTCGAACTGACTTCGACACAAATAACATATTGACTTACCGAGAAAAAATATTCACCAGATGGATGATAACAAAGACCTCTGACCCAGCCATGATGCCCAGTGACTTTTGCAATGGCTTTTCTAGTTGGCAAATCCCACATTATAATCTATAAATGCACATGTAGGTTGAACAGTCATACAGCTAAGAAAATCATGTTTATAAGCTTTAAAAACTTTGAGCAAACTATGCCAAGGAAATTTGCAGTATACAGTATATCATGCCATATTACAACACACCTCGCCATTATAGGCTGCTGAGATAACTTTTGAAAGTCCTACAGGACTACTTATCATTGCCGTGACGCCATCTCCATGTCCATCAAGTGATCCTACGAAAGGTTTGGCAAACACCCGCTCCAACTTTGTAGCATTTAAAGCTCTCACATACTCTCTAGAAGCCGTGAATTGATGCAATGATGGATCAAAATTCCGCTGTACTAAAAACATTAATGATGCAGGTTTACAGGGTTATGAAATAATTTATACAAAACTACAACAAAACTTAAATTATAATATTAAATAGAGTAAACTTTTATTCTAATGACATACTGAATTCTATTTAGATTCTATACTACTACAAGGCTAACTTAAAATAAAAAATAATCTTAAGAAGTAATGGCGATTCAGGCTAGACACATCAAGTTTAATATAACATTTTTATATACTTTTGCTGATTACTATCAACAGTAAATTTATGTAATAGTAATTAAAATCAAAATGTAATCAAAAGTTGAAGTTAACAGAATTGTTAACCAACACTTACTTTTGTTTATGTCCTGCTTCGTCTCTCGCACATACTCGTCAGGATTTCGAGATATAACCTTTACTTTCATTGTGACCAAGATTGTAAATGGCAAAACCCAAAGTGAAAGTCAAAGATTAAGATGAAGATTTGTAATCCTAATTGCAACACTCAGAGTCAAAGTGTATCAGTGTTCACACTGACACTCGCACTGTAACACTAACAGACGCCGGCGGTAATTTAAAATTAAATTAAAATTATATTTACAATTAGATGACTGAGTCTCAGTCTGAACTCTCACTTTGATCACTGAATCTGATACCTGATGACTCAGACTGAGTCTGATGAGTATTAGTATTACTATCAGTATCAGTATGAGTATCCAAAACTACTTTCCCTTTGACAAACAGAAATATCACAATACATATCAAAAGACATTTAAAAACCACTTGACTCAATAAAATAAAATAAACATAATGAACGTAAGTTATATTGAACTTTTAATCTAAATTTATTATTTGATTTACCACGATGGCAATAATATTAATTGTAAATTAAAACGTTAAACCACTCTATCACGTTGTATGTGCAATTGCGATCAACATTCTACTTTTCGATTAGATGATTGAAAATAGTGGAAGAGATCAGTGGAAAAATTAACCTAGGTTCTCAGTTTATATAGCAATATTGTTCGTTTATACCGTTATTCTACCCTATTCGTGGTAGTTGTTTTTTACGCACCCGATTCACCATGATAGCGAATGAGAGGACAACCACGCTGTTTGAGCCATTTCGCAATTATTTATTGTACCTTCAAATTGAAACATTATGATTATTCTACAAATGTGTGCGTGAATGTCTGCAACTGGGAAGAGATGATTTCGTAATTTTTAATTGATATTAAAAAACACAATGGCGTTATTGTTACCACTTAAGATCTCCTGTCAAATGTAAAGATATCCTGTGTCTTTTGGTGCCTAACCTCAGATGCATGCTATATTACGTTCAGGGCTCTTTCTCTATAACATTCATGAAAACCATATTGCTTTTCATGAGCTGTACATATTTTTTTTCGAAGTATGACGTGCGCTGAACAATTTCAAGAAAGCAAAATCAACAAATTGGAGTTGTTTTGCTCTATAAAATGTTGATGGGGTGCTATCAATAAACTCCAGTCATCTGAGAAATTAGTTGGCTCAGCTGTATGTCCTGTCTAAACAATTAAAGATTTTAGCAGAATAAGTATTTTTTTCACAATAATTTGAACAATATTCATTATTGTCAGATTATCAATTGCTTCCAAGGTTTCAAAATGTTTAAAATCTAGTATGCATACTGTGTCACTTATAAGTTATAGCAGTACACCAATTACTGTGTTCAACTAGTATAAGAAAACACTGGGTATGAGCTTGCTAATCATTCATAAAGCATGTACTGCGGCCTAAGCCATCCTGCCATTGTTTGAGATAAAAAGCTCAATGAGTGGTTTTGCATTAAATCAGAGACATCTAACTTATTTCTTTTGGAAATGTTGCCTTACTATGAATGCCACAAAACCAAATCGATGCTATTTGAAATGCAGTAATCATTGAATAGCCAGTCGGTTTAGTAGCTATCCATTGATTTTAACACAGCAAAACATGCTCATATAATAATCAATATTTATCATTTGTATATTGCATGACAGCTTTGTGTAGTTCAAGTACTGACATCATCTAGCAGTTCAGGGAAGCCAATTACTTGCCATGAATTTGTGCAGTCAGAGAAATGGCTTCCACTGTTACTAGTCCAAGGCGTTTGCCTAGCGATCCTCCCGAGCCTGACATTAGTCACCTAACAGAAGATGAGCAACAAATCATCCTCTCAGTGTTGAAGAGATCGAAAGCTGAAGAGCAGAAAGATGAGAAGATTATCAAGTAACTATAGACTAATATTTCACTGACCTATATAGTTGCTGACTTTTTATATATGTTTTTACTCTGTAACCAATTTTATTGCAACAGTTTTCTGTTGCATAGCAAATAGGAAAACTTTTAGAGCTGATCACAATAATGTTAAAACCAAATTTTAAAAAATAGCACTTGAACTCTACTCACATTGTTGCTGAATAATTGGAAGTTTTATTTATATCATAGTAAGTTTTTGAAAATAAACAAATTTTAAGTTATATGTTTCAGATAGCATAGAAACCCCAAACACTTATGCAATTGAAACTGCCTCAACCTATATAAATAAATCATTGTTGTTTCAGGCGTAAGTGATTGAAAATTACTTTTTAAGACTTCTGGCAGACCAATTGCCATCTTAGGACTTTGAATGGAATATTAACCATATAGATCAGAATTTTTGCACTACACCAACAATTACAATAAATATTATAAGAAGCACCGCAACACTAATAGATGTTCATGGAACACTTTTATATCACCATTTGCTACTTTGTCAAAACTGAAGGAATTCAAACTGCATGGTTTTATGCCAGTTGAATATCTTTTTCATAATATCTTATTAAATTTCTTTCAATCCAAAGCACTTGTCTATGAAACTGTTCTTGTGTTTACACTGGGGTTTGCCACAAAGCATGCAGTAACAACCTTGCTATTGCCAATAGCTGGAGTGGTAAAACATATATTGAATAAATGAAGATTCTAAAACGAATATTATACTCATTGCTGTTTTCCCACTTTGGTATCTTTTTTTGCCGGCACATATCTGTCATCTTGTGAAGAGCTTCTTGAATAAACCTTTCTTTAAAATGTTGAAGAAGTCATATAAAAAAGAACAGTTTATTGACCCCTACAACTCAAATCAGTTTATTGATTGTAGCAACTTGGAGCAGGATGTTAAAAGGATTGAAGCAAACATCAAGAGAATGCAGAAGACTGTGACCGATTCAGTTAGTCTGCTCGGCAATGCATCTGATCCAGACACTTGTAGAATATGCAATGTGGTGAAGTTTGCTGGAGGTGCCGGCTACAGGTGCCACTACTGTCAGCTAAAATCATGTAGCAGATGTGGGGGGAAACTGACATTTAAAACAAAGGCAAGGCAGATATGCAATAGCATTGAACTATTTTATATACTATAGAGAAAAATACTAAATTAGGCCCTGCATTAATCATTAGATTGTTCAAAGACTTATAAAATTTATTAGTAAAGTTTTACTAATAATTAACAAAACTACTTAGATATCTAAAATTCAGTGCTATGTACATATGTTGAGTTTAGATGAGCGTGGATGTAGAATTCATTCAACAGTTTCAAAAGTATGTAATTGAATTAAAAAATAGTGTGATTACCCAGGTGCCCAGCCAAAACTGAAATACAAAAATTTAAGGGTACTTTATCTACCGTGCTTTAAAGATTAATTGGTGCTATAGTAAGCCTAGGGTATGTAGACTCTAATATAACCTAACATCTGTCATTCTTTAAAACTGTTGAATTACAAGGATCATAACTCTAAAATATATAATAGACATGACCACTATTTAGTCCAACGTCTTATCTTAGTTTGAGATTTTTGAAGACTGTCCTATTTATGAGAAAGCAATAGGATACGAGAACACATTATACCAATTTGTTGTTTGTTATTAACATTTGAGCTTATAAACTAGTAAGAACCGGGCACTTCTTTATCAATTTTACAATTCTTGGAATTTCGTGAAGCTGACTGAGGATTAGTTGTTGTTAGAATTTTTCTTCAATTTTTCTCACCTTTTCTCACCTATCTCCACTTTGTCTTGTTCGAGTTTTGAGTTAGAATTTTTCTTCAATGTTTAGTATATATTTAGAAGACTGCATATTTATGTAGTCTATGTTTATACTGTGACTTCCAGCTGCACTGGGACACATATAGCTAATTGTCTACTTATTGATCTTACAATGTTATGTGGACTAAACCCCAGAGGAAATAATTCATAATCAAGCTTTTAGTTAACTAGTTCTAGTAGAAGCCTCATAATAATGTATGGTAAGCAGTTGGTGTAGCATAAAATGTACATTACACAGCTTTAAGTGCATTATGCTAATTCCATGAGAAACCCTCATGTTGTGCAGCTTATAGACACGAAGTAGCCTATACTTTCTAACACCTGCTCTAGTTACTATCTGCTTGCATGTCTCAGTACTAATTATCAGTTTACTTATTTAGTTTTCGTACTTTGCAAAATCTACCAACAATTAAAAGGCTTAATTAAATTTTTGAAAGTTAAAATTATTAGTAATCTAAATCAATTTAATTTTTGTTGTTGTTAGATTGCAACCACAGATTTTGGACAACGGTTGAGTTCTACATGAATGAACAATAATTATTGCACAACAAAATTTTTTTATGCTAAAATGCTTGCATAACTAATTATAACATGTTAGTTTATTAATAAGTCAAATGGTCTATTGCACTAGTTTCCATAGTATGCTTAAGTTACAGATGTGATTATTGAGTTGATGGGCTTTTGTTTCAGATTATTTGGGCATGTAACCTGTGCCGCAAGAAACAAGAATTGGCCCTCAAGACAGGGACGTGGTATAATGGCCCAAAAGGTTCTGGCTTTCAGAGAAGACACAGTCTCTTGAGACAGACATCATTTACATCAGACAATGAGACCAGCGGGCATCGAAGATCACGTGATATGTTACCAGGCAATGCCGCCAAAAGATCCAGCAGTGCCCATGCTCTTATGGAAACTGACAGATTGGATGAAAATATGAATCAATACAGATTTCGAACAAGGATTTTATCAGGTGACACAAGCGATAAAAGAGGTAATGGGGATGTCGGACAAGCAGTTAGACTACGAGGAGAAATGGAAAGTACGACACTTGTTACACCTAATAGAATTATCTCTTCAGCAGGCAATAAACAATATAAAAATGTTAGCAAATCTGGCAGCAGTGGATCGCAATTTCTTACTATGCAGCGTGATGACTTAGCACCACTGGCGGCAGCATCACCAACCAACAAAACCCCTAGTCAGTCTTCATCTTTGTCATCTTCTTCAAGAACCCTGACTACTGGAGGTGACTCACTGGATAATCGGGCATGGAAAGCTGCCAGCAGTCCACCTCTTGATTCGGTTAGTATCAAATTGAACTACTAATCTTACCATCTTGTATGTAATTGTTGTTGGGTTCTGAAAATATTTCATTACAGCTCTCAGTTTAGTTTTTCAAAGTTAATCCAGATTTCAGACCTTAAATTACCAAAAAGTACCTGACAATAATCAAGTTTAGCTAACTTCTAGTTTGCAGAATTTCGGTAATTAATGACAATTATTTTCATTTTTCTCTAGGAATCATTATTAGCAAAATTATCGTGACATATGCCAAAAAATTAGAAACTGAGTACAGATTACAGTAGCATTACTAATTACAGCTGCATGACCATATATAAGTATCACTGGTCATTTACTGAATCTAAACTGTAGTAGTATTTTCTATTATTTCAACATCTAGTCATTGATTTTTTCATTATATTAGACTACTAGAATAGGGTCTTGTTTTAACCAATTGAGCTTGTATGTAATCACTAGAATTGAAGAAAAACCATGTTATTTTACCTTAAAGAAGGGGAGAGAGGTGGTATAATTTTAATTAGGCATAATCTACGTACTTGAACAATTTCAAAATATAATTTTTGGCTTGCAAAGTTAATTTATGCAAGTTTTGTTTAAATAATTTTAACAATTTTGATTAGATTAGCTGAGCAATTATTAATTTTATGATATTACAAAAGTTTAAGCAGACTATTGGACAAATATCATCAATTTAATATAATACTACTTTCATTTACGATAGCTAACTTAGAAGGAATAGTCTTCTTTGCCTTTGAGCTTCATCTTTCAATAAGTTGACTGAATGCAGGAGAGATATTTGTCATTAAAACACAAGGAAAATATGAACAGGTTTTGATATTTCAGAAAATGCCTACTTTGTAATACACATTTAGGATTTCAAAATTACTAAGCTCAACTCTCATTTTAAGCCAGGAGCCTTTAATGAACATAAATGGTAAAAAATGGATATTAGCTCTGTGCTATTTACCATCATCATATAACTTGCATAGCTGTTTCAACAGCAGCTGTCTATTCACAGTACAAGTGGGGTGTGACATTTCCCAGTCAGTAGATTCCTAGAGAGTTAAATTCCTGGAGCACCATGAATCAGTTCAATATTTAAGGCTATTATCACAGTTATAAAACTATTCAGTGCATGCTATACGTTACATGCATGCAGTAACACCCAAAATGTCATGGAATGTTTTCCCATCTCTGAAACACAGCAACCATGCGGCTTATACAATGCATTTTGACATTTAAGGTTTAGCTTAAACTTTGCATGGGCCCAATGCTATTACTTACCACCAGCAGAACACAAGTTGATAATACATTCTGAATTTACCAAAACTGCATGTGAAAAAAGGCTACTTCGATTTATACTTATTGTTTGAGTTATTTTGCGTAGTTGCATGGGTGATGTATACCAGATGTGGCGTTCAGCATGCAGGCTAGCAATTGATGTCATTAGACTCATGCCATCTATATATTATAAATATTCATGTGTTTGTGTTTGTGTTTGTGTGTGGTGTGCGTGTGGTGTGCGTGTGGTGTGCGTGTGGTGTGCGTGTGGTGTGCGTGTGGTGTGCGTGTGGTGTGCGTGTGGTGTGCGTGTGTGTGCGTGTGTGTGTGCGTGTGTGTGTGTGTGTGCGTGTGTGTGCGTGTGTGAGCGTGTGTGCGCGTGTGTGTGCGTGTGTGTGTGTGCGTGTGTGTGTGTGTGTGTGAAAGCTGGCACACAGGAGTGCTGAATTTGCTGAGCATATAATAGGTTTTGAAATTATGGTGCTGCTTCTTATTAGATTTATGTTTCTTAGTCAAGAGTGAAGTCGAATGGAATATGCTGATTGTTAATTTTGACATAAGTAACTTTTAACATTATTAAACTTTCATAGACATCTTGTGGAGACAGGTCTTATTTAGCAAAGTTAGGTTACAATTAATTTTGGAATAGTAACTAAATACATACATGCTTTTCGGCCATATTTCAATTTTCATCAGAAATAATTATTTTTATAGTTCACCTTTACATCAAGCATTCAGTCTGGATAAAGTTTTTATTCATTGGCTAAAAGAATAAACCCAGACAATAAATAGGATATGAAATCAATAACTCTGGCAACTACAAAGGTCTATGTTCTAGTAAAATATTATTCTATGCTAGGTTATAAAATATGTTTTATTTAAGTCTGCTTAAACGCATACAATAAAACAATTTGATTTTACTTTACAGACATGCAACTTGTTAGCCATAGTTATTCACCTAAGTAAGGGCTGTTTAAAATATTGTCTTTATTATATGTATGATTTACCACATCCATTCTGGTAAATACAAAATGACAAGTCAATATGCATAAATCTCTATAGCAAGCAGAAATATGAAGTTTTCATATGCATATAATAATGATTGTCTTGTTTAGAATCGAGGACCAGTAACAGGGGTGAGAGTTTCTCCATATTTGGATAAGATGCAGACAGGCAGTGACAGCACATTGAGAGATCAAACTTCCTCTTTGTCATCTCGTCGGAGTGACTCAAGTCTCAGGAGTCATGAGCGTGCTCAAGGTGAGCCCTTAACATAAAAAATAAAACTTCTCACCTTTCTCTACTCTGTCCTGTTTAGGTAGTGGGAACATAAGTAATAAAACTGCGATGATTATATTTCCACCATATTTTTGGTAAGACTTCTAATAAGTATAACTCACTGTTGGCTTATAGTTGCCACCCCTGTGAAGACTTTTAATGGAAAGGTTATTTTTGTAAGCGGGCTAAGGACTTGTTTTCTGTTGTGGCAAAGGAGCAGTTATGACTGAATGCCCTTCCTAACATCATCAATGGCTTCTACTGACCTTTTGTTCACTAAGTCAGCAATCTATCTAATATCTATTAGACCACAGCTACTCCCTTCTAATGAATAAACTCAATCTATTGTTATAGCTCAAGATTCACAGGCTTTCGTTAGTGAAGAAAGTTCCCACACACAAAAAGAACACAGCTTCAGCAGTGGTCCAAAGATACAGACAACAAATCAAAACTCTAGACAAGAAGAACTTATATTTTGGTTGGTGAAAGCTCACTGACTCATATATAATCTGCTTGTTACTTTGTGCAAGTATAGGTTACTGTTTCAGACATTTCAAAACGACTTACTGTAACTCGCATGATGAAGCCTACCATGAGCTCGTTATTGATTTTAGCTTAGAATCAAAATAATCTATACTGTTTTGAAAATGTTTGTTGACAAACATTTTATTGGTTTTTAAAGCCACAGAATATTATGCTTGAATTGCATGTGGTGTGCCTTACAATGTAGACTGTAGAGCATTCAATAACTTCATCCAATAGCCTTGAGTTTATATTTGTTATGCAGAAGGTATAAGTCACTACTGCATACAAGTGCACTAATTCTGTAGTGAATAATATAGATTTTTATTTTACTCTCGGGATATAACAGAGCAGCTATTTAGATATAGAATGGAACTAGTGGTCATTTGTCTAAAGTGTTAAAAGTCTGGAACTCAAAACATGATCATCTCAGATATTCTAAGTGTATTATATTTTCTATGATGCCATGCATGCTTGTTAGTAGTGAACAAAAAATTTTCAAGATGCAAATACAGTATAAATAATCAATTTTATTCAAAGGTCAGACGAGTTAGCAAGCAAATTTTGTATTATATATAAAGTGTGTTCTACTGCATGCGCCGAAATTTTTGTATACTTACAGTAATTTCTTTTGACTTTTTAAAAATGCTTATAATGTTTCTTTAGTCAAGATGGAAACTACCACTCCACCTCTACATCGAGACCACCACAACGACCAGATCCTGCTCCACGTAGATGTATCCCTGAACCAGCTGCTAGAACATCTAAAGCTGTCTCTGCTAGCAATAGGTATGCTATGATAAGGCAATTTTTGTTAATAATCAGGCCACAGATACCTAACCTATTTCATTGCCTATATTCTTTTATTCCTAAATATTTTGTCTTAACTTTTAACATTAATTTAATAAAATAGGGTAGGCATATTTTTTAAAACTCTCTCACATCCCAATTCTACCAGAAATTCTATTCACACACAGATAGCTTTTCATTCAACATTAAAGCCACACCTAGGTAATAAGAAATCGGCGTGATTATAGATCACAACATTTTTTGTTTTGAATAGCTTAATTTTCGAAATTATAAATTGATAAATAGTTATATATGAAATAGCAATATGAATAAAACAACATTCAATACGATAAAATTGTGATAATATATTTACTTATTATCACTATTTAAAATATTTCATTGCTACCCCTACTATTTCAACAGCAAGACTCATATATATATATGCATTCAACAGAGTTTGAACTGGTGGAAGCACAAGTTTTAGGATTCGATCTGCTAAAAATTAGAAATGAACCCAGCTGAGTCAAGTTTTCTATAGATCTGCCCAAATCTTTATGTCACCAAAAGTGATTGAAAAGGCTTCAACATTGAATCTGCTGTTTATACTTTCTTATGATTCGCCCAGCTAGTAATTCTAACTTCATTTATGCTCCTGCCTTAAAGCTACCACAAATTTAGAAAGGCAAACGTCAGAGGTGCCATAGATGTTAATTGAAAAAATGCATTTTCATCTGTGATGGATCTTTTTGAAATATGGTTGATGTTTTTTATGTATAGTAATTAGTGGCTAGGTGTAGCTTTTCTTTCCCAGCCTTGAGTTTGGAACACCAGATGTTTCGCTTTTCTGTTTTGTTGAAGTACTATTGTGGGTTGTCTAAAAAGAGCTCACTGCATGTCTTCTCAAATAGTACGCTGTTGAGACGGGCTTCTTTGACTATGCTCATGTTTTCTCTTGTGCATATAATGTGTAGTCTAGTGCCTGGCTGGAAACCTTTGTTAAAGTCTTCATGAGGTAGTCAGAATCTTGCCTGACCATTGATTTTTTTTCTGGCAGCATATCTGCCTCACCAAGTGTCTTAGGGTACAGCTAGTCTGCTTGAGCTCCTTTCTATAAAAGACAGATATCAGTCTTTTAGACAGGAGCTCTTATTCAAGCAAATAGGGTGTCTAGCTTATGTTTGGTTGACTGCTTAGATTCATGACAGACATCTTTTTAGAGAAGTATATAATAGATCTTTAGGTCAAAGAATTAATAGGGGTTTATACACACTAACAGACTCATCTCCCCAAGCCATTTCTGCCAACACAAGTTGGTTGGTGACATAAACCCGCCTACCTAGTTTTTAGTGCTGTGAGTTTTATACACCTGAAAAATTTTCACAACTTTGAATAGCCAACTAGCTTAGTCTCAAACATAAGGCTTGCTATGCTCAACACGAAATGGTCAACACTCACATTTGAAAAGGATGGAAAAACATTTGGTGACGAAACTTACATAATATTGGAAAACTACAATTTCCTAATGACACAATTACTTATAAATGGTTCCATAATATTACAAGCGCTTTTCAATTACCCCATACAGAATTTTAAATCAGTTAAAGCATGCAAACTATCTCTTGGTCATTTCATCTAAACAATAAATTTCCTGCCCACACCGTTCATTGGCAAATCAGTGTAGTTTGAAGCTATAAGAACAATATAACATTTCTTTTAATAGAGATCCACATGTTGAGGCGCATATACCTGCAAGCCGGAACAACAGTGGTAGCAGTTCTGGAAGAGAAAGATCTTTACCAGCAGAATATGATTTTAATGAGAAATCCATTGACTCGTCAACTAGAATGCAAGCTCAAAAAGGTGACAAATTTGATCCCCACAGTTTTGAAAGTGTAGGGGACAAAAAATCACACCAAGCTTTATATCGCCAACATCGGCCATCTGATCGTGGGGAGCAAAAGCGAGAAGGTTTGTTATAAACTACTGTTTAATAAAGATACAGTAATTGGGAATTTGTAAATGGCATGTGTAGTAAATTCAAATGCATGTATATTTTTATGATATATTATATTCATAGAATAAGAATAGTTATTAATATGTTTAGTATATAATACTTTTTTTAAAGAATAATATACACATTAGTTAAATTTATATATGCAGCATGCATAGTTGTGCTATGCAGCTATTCTGTCCCACTTCCAAACTTTTGGTGAACAGAGTTTTAGGTATTTTGTTTCTATATATTTAAGTACTTTTTCTCCACCAAACAAAAACATGTTTAACAACACAAACTAAAAGAGTTTGTTCAGTTTAGTGTAGAAATCGTGCTTTCTATCTGCTTTCTAACCTTTCAAAATCTTTTTTATTCAACTTGTGGTTGTTTAAGGTTGGAACTGTTACCATATATACACTCTGGTTATTGAATATTAATTTGCTTTGCGTTGCGTTTGAATCACACAGTTATGGCGGATAGCAGGGAGCGGAACTCAAGTCAAGAAAGCAATTCTACAAACATATCAAATAAGCTCACTGTTCCGGGCATGCCTGGATATAGCGCTGATGGTGACCATACTAAGTCAGCAAGGTGAGTCATCAAATCATTATTGAGGCAAAAATGATCAACAATATGCTCAAAGCTGCCAAATCAATCGAAAACATAGTTTCTGATACAGATATAGAGCAGCTCTGAAATAGGTTTTGTTTCAAAATGCCACAGTAAATGATAATTGGAATTGTGCTGACATCAAAAATATTTGTATATACTGTCAAAATTTACAGTGTCCTCCATAAAATAGGTTATATAGATACTACCTCTTTATATTAAACATACTATATGTACAATGATGAAGAATTAATATTTTTCACGTTTTATTTAGGTCTCGTAGGGAGATGACAATGTTGCACGCAGACTCTCTATCTTCTGACCCATCGGACTGTGTGCGCCCTCGTCCTCCTAAACCTCACAAAGCCAGGAAGGTGAAGAGCAATGGAAGTGGCGGTAAAAACCAGAACAATTCGCCAAGTCGGAGAAACAGCAGGCAAGAAGCTAGCAGCAGTGACGAGGAAATTAGATCCACTACATCTTGCGGCGATGACCTAGAAAGTGAAAGTGTAATCAGTGAGCAGGGTGAGTGAACTAAATGTAATGAGATAAAATAACCATCAGTCATGCTTAGCTGGCTCCTTTTGTCATGTAGGATATTTTATTATTGTTCTTGCAAAATATATAATAATTAATTATAATTATGGTCTCATCTTGTTAATAAAATTATAGAATTATGGAACATATAGTAAAATCTCAGGGGCTATGATAGTGGGATTGTAACCTACATAATTAGACTAACATATATTTGTAATTCTTTGTAATTAGATTTACTATTTTTCCCATACTCTGACATATGAAGTATAGTTAGAACTATGTACATGTATATTCTCAGTATTCTACAGTGTAATCAATTGTTGTAAACAACTGTATTATTCTTTAAACATTTTAAGTGGCTGTTCCACGCAATGACAATGTTTGTGATGTTACCCGAAAAGAAACAGCTGACAAAATTAAAGCTATTAGGAATTTTCTAGCGGTGAGCAGGAATGTTGTACTGGTAATTTTATATTTGGGTGTTGTTCGTTTCCAACGTGTTTGACACATGTGAATGCATTTAAATAATATTGCAAAGTTAGTGAAATAGCTTAGTTCTTGAATGGTGAATTCTCTGCTATACTTGTGCCTAGCTGTAGCACATTATTAGTTCTCTTATTTTTTATTTAATCATTTTGTCAAAAAGAACACACATATATGTGCTCTGTTGGAGAAAACAAAACTAATTATAAGCCTAAGAATATTCTTCCACACTTTTTGTGGAAAACGTTAAATAGGCATTGCAAAATAGTACCTATATTAAAATTAATGCTAACATACAAAAAACACTCTCAATTTTATTGAGATTTAAAGATTTTTCTACATTTGAATGCTTTTCCAAAACTTTGCATCGAGTTTATCTTTTACTGTTTTTAGTAAAACAACGTTTTAAATTGTGAATGTTTTTTTTAATTGGGCAGTTGAAGAACTACATACTGTATATGTCTACAAATAAGCATAATACTTACTATAAAAGCAAGTTAACACATGCTACTCTAGAAAATTTTCTACTGATGCTATTATTACACATAGCAAAATTTCTGTGCTGAAACCCCCAGTATCTGAATATGTCTGCAGTCATCACAATTCCCTAGCAGCTAGTTTCAACAACCATACTTTTTATAATTATGCCTAAGTAGAGATTGACACAAAATTTTAATGTTGCATTATGAAAATCTGTCTTTGATTTGTTTGTATTTATGTTGTGTAACTTTCACATGAAAATGCTTTATAATTTATATATTTAGCTGTTGCCTATTTTAGTTTAATCTTATGGTTTCCTTTGAATAAAATAACTTTTTGCATAGATGCAACACATCCTTTTAACTTCTTTATTTCTTGCTGTTTTCACCAATTAAAACATTTTTCAAAATTATTTTAAATGACTAAAATAATGCAATCTATATGTTTCTTTATTTTTATTCTTTTAGCATCCAGTTGAATGGCAGGTTACATCCGATCACAGACATATTATTGGTCACATGATTTTATCAAAAACTCTGAATGCAGATGGACAGCCCCACCAAGATTCTGGTGTTATTTTAGGTCAGTGATTGGTTTATAGGCACTATGTGATAGTTACAAAATCAAATTTCTGTATACAAGCAAACATGCAAATATCATAAACTCTACAAGAATTCTATAATGACTATTGTTGAAATTAGTTTCTATGAAACATAAATTTTGAGCTCCTTTTAGCCATCTTTACAAGCACACCAACACAGACTGTCCTCACCTAGATCTCAGCTGTTCATATTTGAAATTAATAATTATACAATTTTATATGCATGATACAAGCATTTTTAGTTTGTTGTTGACGCTGGTGCTTACAGTATGTTGTGCTGTTATTATTATCCAGTTACTCTCTGAATTAGTAATTGATAATGCAAAGTTTTTTACTTGTCGTCTGAGCGGTTTTATTGCAGCAGATATTTGTGTGTTTTCCTCTCTTAGATTTAGAATATTTTACTGTTTAGGTTTAAAGGTGACTGGAGGAAGAGGAGTGCCAGGAGAGAATAGGATTGCTGCCTTTATAACGGCTGTAAAGAGAGGCAGCATAGCCGACACAGTGGGCCACCTTCTTTCTGGTTAGCGTTTGATATGTAATGTTTAATCGGTTTTGTCCTCTTTTCAGATTATTGCTTGAATGTTTAAATTTAGTAGTTATTAAAGAATTATCTTTGCATCATTATGCTTGTGTTTATAAAAAAATGTTTTGATGCCTATAAAGTGACCATATAATATGCACATTGAAAATACAGTTTAAATTAATAGACCAATTTATTAAGCTAAAAGTTTTTTAGTGTAGCATGTTCATTATACAAACTAAGGGTTATAATACAAAAGAAAGTTGAAAACTTAATGTTGTGATTTTAATTTCTTTTTATTGTCATTTCTCAAATAGTTTTATAAAATTTAAAACAAATAATTCTTTTTAGTGTCTTTTATATGACAAATATTTATTAACATTCATTGCAACTTTCATAAAGACACAATAGACTTATGAACTATAATACATAACCAAGTGCATTGGAAAGCCAACACCAGTTTAAGGAACATCATGTTAGATGCTGACTATAGTTGCTTGAAAGACCACCATTTTATTGGCTTGTGCAATGAGTTCATTGCAATGGGTTATTTAGGTGACGAAGTGTTGGAATGGAATGGAAGGTCTTTGCAGGGAGCTACAAGTGACGAGGTCTGTGAGGTTCTTTTAGAATCGAAGCAAGAACCAGAAGTAGAGCTTATCATTAAACGGCCTTTCCATCCGTATGTTATCTTTATTTTCTCCAAATCTCATCATGAAAAACTAGAATAATGTAACACATACCATAATATTTTATAGAATAATGAAATGGCTGATTAATAAAAAATATAAAGTAATTAATCTGTATTTATAATTTTTCATAGTTTTCAACTTTAAAAACCATTAGAGTGTTGTTACTGATAAGTATACTAGACAAAAGCGTTATGCTACATTGATAATTGTAACAAAATATTCTGGCATACATGTGTGTATCTAGTTACTAGAACTCTGAACTGGCAGTCATAAGTATCTCAATGTGTAACTTTGAAGCTTTAGTGAAATGAAAACAATTACCAACTGACTTAATTACTAGAGCAATGCTAATAGTTGAGCATCCATTAGTTTCATTTAGCCACAAATCATATCATATTGATTTTAGAGATGCATTGCCACCAGCCTTACAGTATCTGAGAGATCAAGCTACTACCAGTGAGTGTGTTATCGGTTATTACAATTCTTTGGAGGCAGAAAATTCATTTTATAAGCTTTTTACTAACTTGTGACTGTATAAAGCCATAGGTTATACAAATATTAAGCATCCACTAGCCATAAGCATGCGGTCTTTATAATAATGAAATTGATCATTGTTGTTTACAGATAGAGTTGACAGTTGAGAACTATTGAAATGGCAATGTGCTGTGTTCCTTCAACTGTTTGTTACTATTTTTGTCACAGATTTTTCTAAAAGCAGCATAACAAAATCAAGTGCACCTGTCACACACTTAACGAAAACTAATTAAGTTCTATGATACTTAGGGTGCGCTGACTCTCCCCCTAGAGTTACAGTGACCTCTGCTGACTCCCCTGGAATGACACGAAGACTGATGTCAATAGCACATGTCACTGGTAAAATACAGGTAAGTGGGTGCAGGTGCTTTCTAGAAATCAATCATCGGTATTTTGTAATGTTGATTTAACGGATACTCCTAGAAAAAAGTAGTGTCTAAAGCTTTCTTAAGAATTGTTATGGTTAACATTCTGCTAAAAATACTGTTTTGTGTTCCTGCTGTACAAAACTGAAATATGTTTTCTATACTTTTATGATAAAGTTTTATAGTTTTAGCAACTACTAACACTTGAGACATCTTTCTTATTTACTTTGGCTAGCATAAACTATTTCTAAATAGAATAAAAATAGCTTTAAAGTTGTATAAAGATAGAAAGCCGTAAACTTGATTTCAAGTAAATTTGAACATCTTTTAATATGCCAACTAACAGAACAAGAGAAATCACCCAGCTATGCATCAATTGGTTTATATTTGCAGACTCTGAAAAAATTGTAACAAGATGTCTGTTTTTTGTACAACAATAATATGTAATGTAAACAAGCATAGCACGTATTTTGCTTCTTTCTAACTTATAAAACTTTAAAACTATTAGAATATAGCACAATGTACTTTTACACACACACACACGCCTATTTTGTATACATATTTCACATCTTTTAAGCAAAACAACTGAGATTATAGTTAAAAAGTTAACAAATCTGCAATAAGTTAAAATATGTTAGTATACATTTTATTAGTAGGTGTTGTAGGCACCTTATAGGCTGTGATAGTAAAAACATTTTTGAATAATTTTAAAAAGCAACCTATTTCTACAATAGAATTTTTAATTTATATATCCTATTGATATAATCAATTTGGAATTCTTAAAGGTGTAGTAAAATATTTAGATTTTGGGCTGTGCTATTTCTTACCAGAAACAAGTGTTTAGTAGAACCTAATTAAAACTAAATAACTAATTTAGCTCTCGGTGTGTTTATTTTAGTAAATATTTGTATATTTTACTCTTGACCAACAGCTAAAGTTATGGTACAATGCACAAGAGCAGGACCTCACTATCACTGTGCTCGGTGCATCTGAACTTCCTTTGATAGAAGGTAATCAGCCTCCTCAAGCCTTCTGCAAGATACTTCTGCTTCCAGATAGCAGGTATTGTATAGTCAAAAGAATAATCTAGAATGAGTTAATTTTTCTTCATGAAAATTTAACAAAGCTCAATTTCGTTCTTTATAATATTGAAGCAAACATTGCAAACTTTTGCGTGTTGACTTTTGTTAAATATTTTATATTAGTGTGCAGTAAATTGATAAAGTTATATAATATATAAATGTTGATGCTGCAGTGAAGCTTCTTTGAGAACCACAAAACCTGTGGGAAGAACTCGAGAGCCAGAATGGCAGCAAAATTTCAACTATGGCCCCATCTCAAAGGCAGAATTTCAAGGTCGAAGTCTGGATGTATCTGTATGGAGTAAGAAGAAGAATAACCCTGATGAGTTTTTAGGAGAAGTGAGTAAAATGTAGTTGGACATGAGAAAGAGTCAGGTTTCCCTACTTTTTGCTTCGGCAATTTAATTTTGATGCTGCTAAGTATATTGTATTTTGATTTCAATCAATACAGTTCATAATGTTTGTTGTAATACTTCATTTTTAGATCAGCATAGAACTTTCAACTGCTAAGTTAAACAACGAGGCACTTTGGTACAGGCTAAGAAATCATAAGAATTCCAACAGCCGATTTCCCAAATATAAGCAGGTTAGTTAAATACTTTTTACTATTCATGATTTACATAACGTAAAATGCTTAAAGCAAGATAGTAGCAGAACCCAGTAAAGATGAGTAAAAAATTCTTTTTCACAAATTTGTCATTTAACCTCCTACTAGATAAGACTTTCTTGCATCCAAGCTCTTTTCTGCATATGATAGATTGTAGAGAATTTATTGGCTTTGCCATCTTATTTTCTGAAAAGCAGATAACTCTTAAGATTGTGAATAAATAATGTTTTTAGTTACTGCAGAGCAAACAAATGCTTACATTAGTATAATAATACTACACAATATTACAATGTAATGTCTCAAACTGACATGTGTATAATACAGAGGAGTGCTGGCAGTCAAGGAACAGGAAGTGTGGGGAGTAAATCTCGAACAAGCAGACAGGAGATGAGTGACACCGGCAGTGAGATCTCTGATGGCAATATACTAGAAGGTAGAATATGCACTACTGGCTAGAATAGTTTAAGCAACATTTGTAATGCTTCATAATATAGAGTCATTAATGATAAACATGAAGCAAAATAATGCTGCTATTAGGCCCAGCTTTAGAGTTGAAACAAGTTGGAGTTGCCTCTCCCTGTCACTGAAACTATTGTGATTCCCATGTCACTTTTATAATTTTTCAAGTATATATATCTTTAGTACATAAAATATCGTTATTTAGAATACTGAGTGTAATAACTTATTTTATTTATTTATAAAATGCGGTATAAAAGTTAATAGATAATTGTTTTTATTCAGCAGATAACAAAAGCAAAGCTTTCTAGTTTATTAGTTGTTCATTGTATAGTCAAAAGGCTTCTGTAACCAGTTACCAGTGCTATGCAAATGTTGATTTATTTTGTTAACTTTTAACAATTTTTGGCTTTTGCTTTGAGGTTTTGATTATTCACACGCCTATCAACTGAGAAACAAAAATTGCAAAATTAGACAGGCAACTACTTTATTTTTCTACAATCAAGTTTTTATTTACTAATTTAATACTAACTAGAGTTGATTTTATTTTTATCATTTAAGCCCATTTTTTATTTTTTTCAGTTATCACTCTTGTGTTTCAGATTTCTGCCATTCTGATTCTACGCTAGATCATGTTCGAAATCTAATAGCTTATCACCAATTCGGTAGTTATCACCTCGTTATGTATGCAAAACCCCTTGATGTAATGAACCTAATGTACTACGTATAGGCCTATATGCTTCTATGCTTGTCAAGTTGAAAAATGCTTCACTCCCTGAAAAATACTTAAACTTATATTTGCAAAAAAAGTGTTGTAAGATGTTCCCCTTTCTCCCCCCCCCCCCCTGATTCTATGTAACTTTTACCTCTGCTTGATTCTTGTTGTCTAATCAGCTTTTTATTCAACTTAATGCAACATTTATAAATGTTTTAAAAATAACTCACTAGGTTTAATACATAAGAACCTTTCTAGGTTTTGTAAGAGAATGATATTTTAATCAGACATGGGTTCTTTTGTAGCCAATGACTGTAATAACTGATCAGTCAACTTTGTTCCGTACAAATCTTTTGTTCACAGACAATAACAGTCTATGCTTTAAGACCTGAATGTTAGTTTACACCAGTGTTCTAATTAGTCTCCCCAAACTAAAAAGACTTCCAGTTTGAGAATATTGAGTGCTTTTTGAGCAGCGTACTAAGGATTGTGTGGGCGTATCTTCTCAGCCCATTCATGGCTGCTTAAAAATAAATAAAATCAATTAAATAACTTACTTTTTGCGTTGCTTTCATCTCAAGGGTTTACTATTTAATAACTTCAAGTAGAGGCATGATCTAGTGTACTTGAATTACTCCATGTATGGTGTAAGACAGTTTCTAAAGCCTGGGAATTATCTGAAATTGTCCAACGGTCACAATATTGAACTGTGAATTATACTGCCTATCTCATTTCCTCTCAACTGTTCTGGTTTTACTTATAGTTTGCCCATTATATATATATATATATATATATATATATATATATATATATATATATATATATATATATATATATATATATATATATATATATATATATATATATATATATATATTAGAAGAAATGAAATGATATGCTCTAGATTTATTTCTATAGAGCACTCTTGTAACGTTTTATATACTCTCACTTTATTATATATATATATATAAATAGTATTATTATTATTATTAATATGTTAATAGTATATTATTTAATCACTTTAACAAAGCATGGAATTATTGAAGACAAAAAGATTTCCTAATTCTTGGTTCAAACAAATTTCCTCATGATTTATCAATTATCATTATTGGTCTGGCAAGTTTTATAAGTTCATCTCTGCTAGGCCCACCGTAGCCTATATACTACATAAACTTTCTTTTAAAGCCAGTTCAGTTTTTATTTCGAAAGTTGCAAGTCTAAACTTATTAACATATACGTGATGCATCTGCCATATAAAAGTTTTGTGCTTTAATTTAGTTTTGATGTATGCCTTAATTTCTACAAAACATTGAATGCGCGCAGCAGTTGTGTAAGTGTAGGGTTCTTGTGATTGCTGAGAATATATAAAATATTCTAAGTACTATGCAGCGTATAGATGCAGAGCAAACTGTAGAGAAGTATATTATATGCATCCACATATTTACAGTTGAAATCCTCTCATGGAAATTGATTATATAGGAATTGTTATGGAGAGACATAATGCAAGCACTCATATACCTGCCTGCCTACCGACAGATCAATATTATTATGTATAACTGTGCTACAATAAAACATATATATTGGCAAGAATATGTCAGTAGAACATTGCAGTGCAAATAGTCTGTGGCTGTCTATGGACAGTAGGTCAGCCTTGCTCAGCGTGATCAGTTGATACTTGGTGTTACTCAACTAGTCAGATGGTTTATGGACTTTGATAAATATCTAGTTTTCACATCGAAATGTACTTTGAGAGTGACAGTGACAGTAAGTTACATCATATTCACCTTCAGTTTTTAGCAGGCATATTATACTGCAAATTCAAGGTACATTTAAATGTACATGCAGTTACTGAAGGATTGCAGAAGGGAGTATTTAATGTAGCCTGTTTAATATTTATTAACTTGTTTCACATAATTTTATTTAAATTAACTCTGGAAATGGCAAGCTTGTTACATGCTGTGTAACAAATTAAACTATTAAATAAACTCAGAGATACAGACACAGTATACTAATAACTTCAAAGTATGTCTCAGAGTTTCTGTATTCACAACTATGTGTAGTAAAACTGTTTTCGATGCAATTGTATAGTTAGAAAAAGAAATATGACTAATAAGGACAGCTTTGCCACCGTTAATAAAACCTAGCTTTGAAAGTAAGTTTGAATACTGATCTTTATCTGCTCAAGCAAAACATTAGACAAATTCCTACTATATTAAGAGCAAACGTAGTGTGTCTGATGACTAATTACTGCACTAATTACATAACAACATATTACTATATAAATGTTTCTTTGAAGAAGATAATTTTAGCAATTTGTTTACACAAAAGTGTTTGTTTGAGTATACTGAAAATTTATTAAGGCTAAAAAAATCATAATTAGGATTACAATTACAATTTAAAACAGTTATTGTATTCTTTAAACAAATAGCTGTTTAGTTATAATCTGCATAAAGGTATGCTTTAATTAATTATTAGAAGTGATTTAATGAATCCCACGGTATTGATGAGGAATACTAAAATCAATATTTCTCATATATTACCTAATGTTTCATGCATGTAACCCATGTATAGAAATGTAAATATGGCGTTAAGATGTCCTGGCAGGTAGTTTGTGGGTACTCTGCAGTCTGCACCATAGCTATTGTAGATTGCATAGCCTATGCAAACATACGAATATTGTATGGGCATTCAAAGCAATATTCGTGTTGTGCTGAATGATTTTCTTATTCCAGCCCAAAACATTGCTTGTAGCCAAGAGTGGATGCTGTAGTAAGAACTGAATTAAATTATTGAATATTATTAATTGAAGCCAGTCATTAACAAACACATTCACTTTTCATGCATGTTATAATCTAAATTAAAGCTTTCTAAAAAATGGCAAGGATTTTAAGTCTTATTTAACATTTTCTGTCCACAAAACATACTAATAGCTATTATTGAAAAAGAGAAAACCTGATCTACTACTTAGTTACCATGTTTTAGATGAGTCTCACTATAGAAGCAGGCACGGGTCACCAGATGCATTTGGTAGGCATGGCCAGCACCACCAACCACCACCACGCCCCAGACACCACTCTGCCAACCAGTAAGTCAAGTCACTTACATTATGTTCATCAGTTGCGTAGATAGTAGAACTATTGCTTTCACAAAGACATGGTGAGGTGAAACTCACAGTTCATGGAATAATATATCAACCAAATTATTAATTTAGAGTACAAAACTAACATTTTGTTTAGGGTTTCAATCCTAATGAGATCTGTTGATGCTATTTGAGAAATTTTGAGTTATTTGTAACACAATTAACTTTTCCTGCCAATACTGCTGGCCACGCACACCACACACACCACACACACCACACACACACCACACACCACACACACACCACACACACACCACACACACACACACACACACACACACACCACACACACACCACACACACCACACCACACACACCACACACACCACACACACACCACACACACACCACACACACACCATACACAGGCACCACACACACCACACACACCACACACACACCACACACGCACGCACACACACACCACACCACACACACACATTATGGCACTTCTACGGAACTGGTCAACACAGCATTCAGATTTGGTTGGTAGAAACCGATTACTGCTTATAGACTTTGACACTTTCTATAAATTCAGTATATCTCACATTCTTTCTCTTGGACACTATCATGTCTCCATGAGAATTATGTTTGTAGGGTCTTGTTATTCCACAGTACTTGTCTACAACACTTTTCTTGTGTGTAAAATCACATCTGTTGTAATCATATTGACACTACATCTATGCTGTCAGCTTCTTCTTGATCAGCATAGAACCTTAGTCTCTTTTCTTAGATTGATTTGCGTTTTCATACCATCATTAGGAAGTGAAATGGCACCTTGGTAACTTTTTTATTTATACTTGCATTTTTTATATTCATAGAAAAGACAAATAATGGCTCAATTCCTCCCCCTTCTTTTTGTCCATCCTGTTTAAAGCTCTGGTCTTTTTGTTTCCTGTCTGATTTCAATTTATCTATTATTTAAATATCTTTAATAATTATACAAAAAGCTTTTACATCTAGTTAGTTGTAGAAAACACAAATATGCAGAATATATAATATCCGTAGGCAAATGTTTACAACTCTTGGACATTCTTATAGCATTATCTTTAGCATGTTCATTCACAATAATTATTCTTGCTTCATCAGTGGCTGAGAAAGAAACTATATTGACTTCTACATGAACTTCCTGCACTGACAAGTTCAATAATTACATTTGGAATTAGGTGTGAGTGCTTATAACATGTTGCACAAGTGGCCAATGCACGTAAAACAGCACAAACAGTACATGATGACTGCATATGATGGTGACATGGGAATAAAACTTGTAGAGTATTGAGGGCATATTATACTATGTTTTTAACAGGTGTGGAGCCATTACAACTCAGAGTAAGACGAAGTCTTTGTGTAGGTGGTACCACTGAGAGATTAAACTATATCGTTCGATTGATTTAGGAGCAGTAGTGGAAAAATTAAATTAGCCCAAGCTCTTTAGATTTTTTTATAAATATTGGTTTGGGGCGAGGGTTGAAATTCTTGCAAGAACATAACCACTTTTGCAACTTTTCTGATCTAGAACACAGGCTTTTCTCCATTACTGCACCTACTTCTTTCACTTTAGAAGAAGAACCTCTCATAATTATTCATTGTTTTAGACTGTCCAGGGAAGGACCTGGGATTCACAGTGGTCCATCGCCTGTACCTAGAAGACGCCAGTTGCCTCAAGTACCCCAAGTGCCTCAAATGCACCAAGGTTCTGTAGGACCTCACCGCTCTGTGCCTGTCTCAGACAGAGGTATAATTCACATTAAGAGAGTTTGAAGCCATAGTTTTGGAAATATACTGAAAACTCTTCAAATATAAGCCAACTACACAAACATTTTGTAACTTCTCTTCATAGTTAGGCAATACTCATTAATTAACCATTTTAGTTCCACTTAGTTCAAAGCTCATGATGCATTGGTAGTATTATCTTTTCCCAATATTAATACACAATTTAGCAGTTATTAGTTAGCAAATATGATTTTAATAAAGGGAGAATAATAAAGCAACACACTTGAGATTTTTTGGGATATTTGAACATTTAGCAGCAAGTTTTGCAGACCTTCTGCTGAAGTCAGCAAGGTATGCCTGGAGTTGTTGGTGGCTACTTGGCACTATGCAAGTTAAATAGTTGAAAAGCGATCGTTATTAATTTGATTTTTACGTAATATTAGCATTGTATATGGTTTATTTTTTCTTTAATGTAATATTTTTTAAAGCCAACATTGACTTTAAGATTAGCTTACATAGAAAACTTATAAATGAGGTATAGAGATTTTATCAGATACTTTTTAGCTTTAAATTTTGCAGTATTGTCAAAATGTTGCTGCGGTTCAGTAATCTTATAGTTTGTATTTTGTAATTACGAAGTTCTTGTGAAGTAATTTAGAGCAGCAACGCTGTGTAAACAGCCGTGACTTGAGAGTCGGCTTCCTCGATCTCCATTTGAATCACCAAGTTAATCTTTACTTTAATCATGGCCGTCACATTTACAGTTTCAAATAGAAATCTTGTTTTTGAATACAAAAAATGAATTAACAGAAATTCTTTGATTAGCTTTCTGATTGGTCCATATTCATCAAGATCAGCATAAAGCAATATAGAACCCAAATGAAAATAATCATCAAAAGAGAAAAAGTTAAATCGATTGTGTTTATTAACATTACATCTCTTTAGATGAGTCAGTATCACAAAAAGTTATTTGCATAGATATTATATGTATTTATTATCTGTCTAAACTAATATCTCCTTTCCTGTATCATTGATCAACTGTTCTCTCTAAGTATTCTCCCTGCCTACAACTGATTCATATGCCACCTTCACACAAACTGGTAAGACATAAGAGCATTGATGGTAATTGCCAGTAGGCTAATGTGCTAGTTCTTAATTGAGTCACTGCAGCTCGCTGTTACATAGACGTATCACCTCTTTCATTTTATACATAGCATTATGTAAAAAGGTGTGTTGTTTGATTCAGTTTATAGTTGCAGCTTTAATTGTTAGTTTTATGGGTTCTTTCTCCAATGTCCTACATTTATTCACGTTAAAATATTACCTCATTTTTAGTTTTTATTAAGTAAAACAAATGCATTTAAAAAAACATTAATTTAGGCAATCATTGAATTAGAACAGCCAACTTCGCATGACAATAAACTTTGTCATTATGAACGTATAGGTTGTATATTTTGCTGCAGGAACTTTCAAATTTGATGTGTTATCAAGAAAAATTTTGATGTTATTCAGCTTTGCTATAGCTTAGCAAGTTAATCAGCAGTAGACAATGCATTGCATCTTTTTGATTTTGGGAATGAACGCCTTGTGCATTAGCTTTTTCAACATGTGCATGGATTTAGTGCCAGTAAAATTTAACTTTACTTTGTAATGAAGTTCAAATGCCTATAGCATTCTTGCTATCGTAGACAATGTCTAGCTACACTTACTGTGTCTAACTTAGAATCAAGTGTATTATAAAATAAAGATTTTGATTCAAATTTATTGGGAAGTTTTGCTTCTTATAGTTCGGTAATAGACATGAAATTCAAATTATGTAAATTTAATAGATTCCTGAAAATACTTAATCAATAAGAAATGTGAGAATTTCTACTATAACTGTCAATTAAAAAATCCTCTTATACATATGTTGGAAGAACTTGATATATAATGGGAACATAGTTTTTCTTAAATTTCACATTGGCAGTGTCTTATAACTAGTGCCTACTGCTTAAAATAGACTTGCATTATCTCAAGACCATCATCTATTATCTTTTAAAGTGCCAAATCATATCCTGGACCAGCATGGCCCAGGAGGAGAGAGGCCATATTACAGAGGGACTATGAATGGGAGATACCCTATAGAGCAAAGAGATCGCTCATATTCTGATAGCCGAGTTGGTCAGTGAATTACTACCTATTTCCTATAAAAACATGCTTAGCTGAACCCAGTCACAGTGACTGAGTAGACCAGCTAAAGTTTTAACTTTTTCCTTTTCAGCTAGTTGACTTGATTTAAAAATTTTGAGTGAGTTTCTATAAGTCTTTGAAATTTTTGCAAACACAAATTTCAAACTACTTAATTTTATTTTCAGCCTTCATCACAAATGTATTTAAAAATAGAGTTTGTAAAAATTACTTGAAACTATTTATGGAATTAAAGGCACAGGTGCAGTGTCACTAACCATTAAATATTGCTATTTATATATAGTATACTACCATGTCAAGTCATAGCTTGGAAAATTTTCATGCAGAAAATCACATAGCTTATTTATTTTTGCAAAAAACTATTTACCACAAAATTAAAAGCCTAATTGTCACAGACATATTCAGATGACATTCAAAAACCTGTTTAGTCAATAGGAGCATTTGGTACATAAGTTTTCCAGCTAGCTTGTGTTTATGACTTAGAAAGAGTTATTCATACTTGCATATTCACACATGCAGTTTTTGCACAGCTTAGCTAATTCAAGACATCTTTCTTGCCAGAAAATGATGAATGTGTAAAATACACCGTATTCAACAGGTTTACTAAAAATGGTACCAGGTAAAATAAAGCATTTTTTTCTCAAAAACACCCAGGTGTGAATATTTCACACTCCCATAATGTTTACAACTTATTGATATTCAATACTGGCCAAGCAGCAGAAACAAGTTATGATATCCCTCATTACAATATTCTGCTATTTTAGCTGCTTCTGATGATGAAATGTTTATGAGTGACGGATCAGAGATGTCAGAGTTTAGCATGAGGTCCACGCAGTCTGAACGGCCTAAGAGTTCTAACAACTTCAGGTATTATTTATAGTCTAACTAGTTTTGTTTGATTTGTAGCTTTCATTTATAGATTTGCAATTATCCCGTAATATTTATATTGTGATGCATAATATTCTACAGTATAATATTATACCAATGAATGGGTCTACTATAAGGTCATTGAAATTTAGGAGATTCATGAACAGAATGGAGAGCAGAGGTCCTGCAGGAAGGAGGCAGGCTTTACCACACTTGGGGATAGCTGCCTCCCCCCTTTCTTACTCTCCTGGTGATAGCGGTGAGCCCGGGACTATGTCAGACTCAGGCATGTCTAACTCACATACTGATCACAGGTCTAATAGGCAGATGGGTAAGTATTTATAGTTGATTTACACTTGCATGCAAGTTCTGACTGCTGTCTGGAACAATTGGTGGACCACAGGCTTTTAATTATTGTTAAAATAATGTAAGTTTTAAAAGTTTATTTGGATTTTTCAAACAGCTCTGCTTTATGCCTAATTTATAAGAAGTTGTAGTTTTTGCCTCATAGTTCAGCCACATGGATCAAATTTCCATATGTACCACCAGTGAAACCTTTGTACACAAAGATATTTTTTGCTGATTGCATGCAGTTAACATGCTAAACACATAGTACAAAACATTGTGGTAATAGCTGGGCACTGCTTAGCCGGTCCACCACCTTTGTTTTAGCTTTATGTTTTTATTAAACCAGACTCTTTTCAATGCAAATTAAAATTTTTAGTTATGAAGTACATATTTGAGTTGCAGTCTTTATTCTATGTGTTCACACATAATAATACATCTGCAGGAGCTTACGGAAGATTGCATGATCACCATGAGAGAAGATATCCCAAGTTAAATAAACAAGCAAGTAAAGATTCTACAGATGGCAGTATCTGCTCCATTTCAAGTGATTCTTCCAATGCGTAAGCACTCAACAGAATTTATTTATTTGTTACTGTCAGCGAAAAGAATAGATTGCTTTTTGAGCATGAGGCAATGCATTTTATATACAACCTATAATAACTATTCCACACTTGAAATATACATTTTTCTTGATGCTATAAAGTCAGTTATTGCAGCGGCATGATGATATCTTCATATTCTTTGTTTTGTGAATTCGTGACAATTTGTTGCTTTCTGTTGAAATAGTGCAACCTTTCCTTCTCTTGTCAGTGCAGATATATTTATTTCTGGTTGAATTTGGTTGAAAGTAGTCGCCTGTATTGATCGTTATAGGCTGTGGTTCTGATTGTCATATTCGCTTTCTACAGCGTAAGCTTTTTACAGCTTGTTCTTCGCTTATCAATTGTTCATTTAGTTGATAGGATACTTCTGGGCATGATATGCTGAACACAACTTTACCCATTTATATTGCAAAATCATTTTTGTATATTGACACTACAACAGCTACAACGCATTAAGGGTTTCATTTTATTCAACATTGTTGAGTATAGACTAAGTATTAGTAACTCTTTCTTTTCTTTGATGGAAATTATAGCAGTAGGTTTAGTGTAGCCTTACTGCCAGGGATGTTGTGTGGTATTACGAATGCTGGTCGAATTAGAGAGTGTGCATGCTATTACAGTTTCATGGATGTTATCATAAATGTTATTTATATACTCTTGTGCTATAAAATATTATATGTTATTAGTGATCTGTTGCCAATGTGATGTTTTATATTAGCTAATTGTTTCATGGCTTCTATTTTAGTCAATAGGTCCAATATTCTTTTATCTATATGCAATCTTTTGCTCATCTTGAAGGTAGGCCTTGACTAAGTCTATTATACCAAGATACGTCTTTTTCATAAAAGTATGAAAATATAACAGAAAATTGAATTGACAAATAAATTTTAGGAAACTGGTGTTTGCACACCTTAGTCAGCGTATTGAAGGTCTGAAGAGGAACACGGAAAGGCAGTTTGAAACTGCCAACACTGAAAATGGGTTTGCTGACAGCAGACGTGATAGTAGCAATAGTAACAATTCAGAACGTGTAGACAGCGACACTAGTTTCATGTCTGATATCAGATACAGCAGCGACATCAGCTCAGTCTCTGATCCGAGAAGAGCAAATGGTGTCGGCTATTTTGATGATATCAGACGTGACAGTGATCCTGGTCTGTACACGGTTAGGCGAGGTAGTTTTAACAGCGTCGTCAGCTCTCAATACGAGGATGAGTGAGTCGCTCGTGTTTTTATCTACTCTCAGCTCTCACAAAATATATCAGTTTCAGCTTTTTAGACAATTAGTTTTTAGTTGAGCAATATTTTAACCGGAAATAAATTTTCTCGCTACTACATGACAACTATGATAAATAAAGCTATACACACCAATGGTTTTTCTTAGCCAGCGAGTAATTTATAATTTAAAATCTCTGATGCCTTCATTAAATGGCTAAAATGAAACATTTGAGTTGATACACAGAGCTCCTGTCATTTTTCTCGCTTCTTTTGAGTTGTCAGCATTATAAGTTGTAGAGATATAGTTTCAACTAACCTCTTTTCTTTTCCAACGCTATTCCTTTGCAGAATTTCTCTTATTGAGTTAATTACTAATAACCCCCTCTACAACATTGCATAACCAAGTATCAAATGTATCTTTTCATAGGTTCTCCAAAGATTAAATACAATAAACACTTATTCTAAGAAATATATCAATAATAAGCAGCGTTGATGTTTTATTTTTTCATGGCTAGTTCTATTTGATATACAATATGTATCATATATTGTGCTCTACAGTTTTGCAATTGCCCAGATGTCTGAAAGGCAATCAATGCAGAATCCAGACCTTTACCTTCTTCCTCAATACTGCAGTGACGAGCCAATGTGAGTCATCGTTGATGTGTTTCAAATTTATTGGTTATACTCATAGACTAATAAAAAGGTTTTAAATTCTTCTTGCTTACCATATTTCAGTGCTATAACATATTTTTATTGGCAATTAGAGCCATATACTACTATCTGGTGTCTGCTACATAATATGTAAAACCACGGCATGCTGGAAATTTTTTTAATTTACTAAAGTCTTTGGTTTACATCTTCTATCAACCTACAGCACAGACATATTTTGCTTATGTTTGCAGAATAAACTCAAACTATATAGGGTTTGTACACTTATGAAAACATAAACTTATATGTATAGTTTATTCTCTTTTATGGTTTTGCTCGTGAAGTTACAACAACAGTTTTATAAACATAGTGAAGTGAAACTATGCTTTACTCAACACACAAATTTTTGTGATTGCGAAATATATTCCACACGCGTGTTAAGAATGCTTGTTCGCACATTTGGGCTATGCAAAATAATGTGTGCGCATGCGAGCGTGTGCGTGTGTGTGTGCGTGTGCGTGTGTGTGTGTGTGTGTGCGTGCGTGCGTGCATGTGTGTGTGCGTGTGCGTGCGTGCGTGCATGTGTGTGTGTGTGTGTATTATATGCAATATAAAAATTAAGTTATAAAATATGTTAGACTGGAGATAAAAGAAGGTTACGTGTGCATCTCAAACCGTTAAATTTTAACCCTGATGAAAACAGCTACCAGTATATATTGCAGCTTGACTAAATTATAGTTCATATTGTAGGCCTATATGTATAATAGCTAGTAACAAAGTACCTGTATAAGCAGTAATATTTTGGGTAGCACTATATCGTATAATAACAATGCTTGTGTGAAAAATTGAAGACTTTCTAGGAAAGTATGACACATGTTTAGCCTTTGATCTGCCCAAGTAGCATAATATTATTTGGCTCATGCACATATTATAGACACTACCATAAGATGTAATCAGTCATGGTTGCTGTTTGATACATTTTTTTTATTTCTATATATTTCTTATATTTTCTTTCTCTGACTATAAACTGCACCTGACTATCTACATTATATATTGTTTTAATACCTGGTGTCTTATAGTAACTAAGCAAAAGGTACTTAGAAGTTTCATGTTTGGTAAAAACTCTTAATGGAACTATAAACTAGCTTTGCTGATATTTCCACTATCCTCTGGAAAATGTACAGTACTATGTGTCAGCCCCTTGGCATCAATATTTATGCTTTTAAAACATTTTCCTTGGCAGGGAAAGGTTAAATGAACTTGCAGCCAGGAAAATGGCTGACCCTAGGAGATTGCAGGTGAATGAGATGGTGGCAGCCATTTCTAACCCAGATCTGTTTATCCAGCAACAGCAGGCACAGAAAAACAAAGCGGCATCGTCAGCAGCTTTGTTACAAAATCACAACATGCACAATTCTTCGTTTGCTAGTATGAACAGTCTCCATGTTCCTGGTCAATTACAGCAGACAGTACCACAGTTCCCATACACTAATGGGGGCGTCAATTTGTCCCATTTAACCGGTGCACAAAGATTGCAAGCTCTGAATCCGCAGGCTAAGAATGCTCAGTATGTCATGGTGTTAGTGTGCTAGCTTACAGTCAGTGATTGTTCTTAGTTGAGCTCCATCTATTTGTACCCTCAGTTCTACACTCAGCTTAATATGCTTCAGTTACTCCTTGTTCTCACTCTGTGATCGTCTGTGATTTTTGCTGCAGATTTTGGCGAGTGATACACAATATACTTCTGTTTTATCATTTTTGGTTGGTCATTTGCTGTTTAGTTATTAAAAACTTGTTTTCTTCCATACTAAATTTTTTTCTCTGCTTGATGTTTTTGTACACTAAAAATGTGTTTGTGGTTTTGTAGCCCATAACCTAATTTATTTGCTTTCTTTCCAACATGATAGTCTGTAAATACAGTGGCTTTCTTACAGAGTGCTGGTAGTGTATCCACCCAGTTAACCTTGTACCATGGTTGCACCTGCCTGATTTATATAAATTAGTATTAGTTTTTTAAATAAATATTAGCGTTTAATATTTGCACGCAGGAGCTAAAAGTTAGAGCTTTTTATTATCTTATATTTCTAAAGATGTTATAAACCCTTTTGTTAGATGGGCACAGCCAAGAAATGGAAATGAAGGATTAAATGACTTTATAGAAGGATTGGGGCCTGGGCAACTTGTAGGACGTCAGGTTCTTGGTGACTCTTGCCTGGGAGAAGTTGTGATAGGTTTATGTGACAAGAAAGGACGCTTAGAGATTGAAATAATTAGAGTGAAAATACTAGTCAACAAGCCTGGTGCTAAGTCTTTACCATGTAAGCAATGATTACTCATAGGTCTAGCAAAAGCCTGCCTACTAAGTATAACAGGTGTAGCGAATATCAAATATTTTTATGCTTTTACACAATATGTTGGTAACAAATGTTTTCTAACTGTTTTAGTGGTAACGTGATTTAAATTCCTTGGGAACTTCAAACTTCTGTCTAAATGTTAGATTTGAGGAAACAGATATTCTTATGTCAACCAGTAGGTGACCAAAGTTGTCTAACAGTTACTTTAAAAACAAATTTTCTCAAAATCTTTTTGAAACTCTCTAAGAAATACCTTTTTGTGTAGGTAACTTCAAAATGTTACCATATTACTAAAGATAATTTCCAAGTTGACCTAGAATTACCTGCTTGAATTTTGGCTACATAAATAATAGTAACATGCAAACACAAACATACCAGCTTGACATTTACTCTTCAAAATGTGATTTAGATTTTAAGCAGATTTGCATTTTAGCCTAAACAAACCAAAAATCTACACATGACAGACTGTGTCACCCTTTATCATTTTCTCACAAAAAATAAGTAAATTATATGTCATTCATGAATGATGTTGACAATGTTATTTTGTGAGCACTTATAAATATTGAAAGAATGGTATTGGTTCACATCATTCAGAACAAAGTAAAACAAAAAGCTAAATTATAGTACAGCAAAACTTGCCGTATTCAAAAAGCCTTTCAACGCTGTGTCAGCTAAATTACTTCTCAGCAGATATTTGGTGTCTTAAACATAAATATTCTAATTTTCATTGCTGAAATGTCCTGCTGTATATAATATTACATTTAATTATATTTAATACATCTTGTAGTTATGTATGTCAAAGCATACCTCATGGATGGTAAATGCTGCGTAGAAAAATCAAAAACTCCTGCTGCTCGTACAAGAACATTGGATACAAATTTCAACTATATCATTTTGTTCATGGAGCCTTACATGCAGAGAGTGCTTCAGGTTTGTTTCTGGTTTTAAGTTTCTGCTTTGGAAGGAAGAAAATTCTTTAGGTAGAAAACTATGGTTAACAGTTAAGCATGCAACAATTGAAAACACATCTTGCCTTCATACTAAGAATGTTTCTTGCACGCATAAACTGAGGGAGTTACTATTTATATGTTCCATTGCCATTAAACTTGGAAACCATTAAACCAATGATGTTAGTCAGAAAAATGTTATACTCTTTTCTACATTATGCAAAATCCACACACAGTAATTAGTAGCTTACATACAATTTATGTTCAAAACAAAGTAATCAGCAAAAAAGTTGAATTTTTGCTGATTATTTTGTTATTTTATTATATTTTGATGCATGTCATTTTGTAACAATTTTGTTTGCAGGTAATGGTGTGGGGAGATTATGGGAAAATAGATAGAAAGTCTTTCCTGGGCGTAGCACAAATAAATCTAGATAACTTAGATCTCTCGAAGGATGTGTTTGGCACCTACAAACTGTTTACAACTCTGTCAGTTATTGGTTCAGCAGCTAAACATAGTTCACAGTCGTCATTGGACAGCGCATACAGCACAGCTCGTTGAACTCTAAATAACTTGTTCACTGAGAGATGTAAATAATGTCCATCTTCAAAGCTGTATAGATTAGCTGACGTTTAAGAGTTGCATACCCGTGATATATTTTATTATAAATACAGATACTTTTATGAGATGCTGATTAAATGATATTAAAGAAATGGCATTTAAATGCAAATATTTTAGATACTCCATTATTTTCTCATGCTATAACTGAATGTTGTAAACATTACGGAAGATCAAATTGTTATATATAGCAATCTACTTTTATTATGTACATTGTGTGTACATGATACCATACTTTTACTTATAAACCAAACCCCTTGAAAAATGGTAATAATGTGAAGGTTTTTATGCTCTAGTAGCTACACATTTATGAGAATTTTCAAGCTAACTAACTTATGTTTCAACTAATAAACATTACAAATAAAAATTACCTGTTTACATATTTATTTTATTATGTATTTAATTCTACATATACGTTACATAGATAATAAATTGACAAAGCATGAAAAAATTGTACAGAGAATTGAGAGGGTTTACTTCCACAACTTCTTGATAGACATGTTCTTTTCAGAATCCTTTAGCATTATCTACAACAGATAATCAGAAAATGATTTGTTTTCTCCCCAAAAACTATCACATATTTCAATTTGAAGCCATCCATACAAACTAGCTTTATATTTTCACTATATATTTCATAGTAGACAGTGCACATATGATTTAGTGGCATCCAGTTACAGTTAATGTATATTTTGCTTATGCAATAAAATGGAATAACAAACCCTTGACACAAAATTAGATCTTTGGAAATAGTTGAAGTAAAGTAACACACAATAAATAAGTCAACAACAACACTTTCAACCACCTAAGATTCAAATAGTGAAATAAAACATGCATTACTTTCCTTAAACAATGTTCAAATTTGCAATTGCATCCAACTGTTCAAATATTTCAGACTTACAAAAGGTCCGAGCATAGTTTCCATTGCAATAGAAAGTAAAAAATAAACAGAAAAATTAGCTCACCTTGGCCACGGCCATTTCAAAGTCTTCTTGAGTGACATGCACCCTCCTCTCTCGCAAGGCATACATGCCGGCCTCTGTGCACACCCCCTTCACCTCGGCACCGCTAGCACCCGGCATCATCTCCGATATCTTACGCAGATTTATCCCTCTAGTCAGGTTCATCTTGCGGGAATGAATCTTTAGAATATCTGCCCGAGCCTGTAATTGATCAACAAAATGAAAATGTGATACAAAATCAAACAAAATATATATTAAATTACATTTTGAACAAAAGATAACTGAAAACAGATTGCAACAAACCTCTTCATTTGGTGCAGGGAATTCAATCTTCCTATCAATTCTACCAGGTCTAAGCAGGGCGGAGTCTAATATGTCAATTCTATTGGTAGCCATGATAACCTACAATACAGTAACTACTACAGTACAGTAGCTACTACAGTACAGTAGCTACTACAGTACAGTAGCTACTACAGTACAGCAACTACTACAGTACAGCAACTACTACAGTACAGCAGCTACTACAATACAGTAGCTACTACAGTACAGTAGCTACTACAGTACAGTAGCTATTACAGTACAGCAACTACTACAGTACAGTAGCTACTACAGTACAGTGGCCAACTTTGCGGTTACAGATTGACTGGAAAACATATCTGCATTGTATACTTTTTGAGAACACCGATTGATAACATCAAAATGTGTAAACCAACTTTGGCCTGGGCCATGATTATGGGCTCAGTGACAACTAATATATTCCTAATATCAGAGAGGGCATGACAAGAAGCACTGCATTAATCATAAAAATACATATCTTGTTACTTTCAACCATATTTTTTGTTAATTTTTCGAGCAGATTTTTTGAATAAGCTGCGACAGAAATCAAGGAACAAATACGAGCCGAAATGGCAAAGGAAACAGAAAGAATCAATCATTATAAATTGTAGGACATTAGAAATGGCCATTATAGAATAATAGCCAACAACTAGGAAAAGTGCAACATAATACAAGGGGAAAATAACTCTTACTTTAATATTCTGCTTGGGCTCAAAACCATCAAGTTGGTTCAGCAACTCCAACATAGTTCTCTGTACTTCACTGTCACCCCCAGAACTCCCCTCCAGACGAGACGAGCCAATTGAGTCTATTTCATCCATAAATATGATAGATGGAGAGTGTTCCCTGAATGAAACACATAGAAATAAATTGAGTACAACCAATAAGCAGCCGTGGTCTGGGAGTTAGAGCATTTGCCTAGTAAACACGAGGTCATGGGTTCGAGCCCGGACAAAGGCCATTGGTGATGTTAGGAAGAGCATCCAGTCATAATTGCTCCTGTGCCTCATTTAAATAAGTCCTTAGCCCGCTTTAACAAAAACCCCTTCCATCAGGGGTTTCTCACAAGGATAGCGACTATAAACTTGGATGAGTTTGCTTTTTAATAAGTTAAGACTAAAAAATTCTACACATATAAACTCATGCAAATTTATAGTCACTATCCCTGATGGTAAGGGTTTTTTAAAGCGCACTAAGGACTTATTTATATGTGTCAAAGAAGCAACAATTATGCCTGGATGATCTTCCCAACATCACCAATGGCCTTCACTGGGGTTCGAACTCATGACTTTGTGTTTACTGAGCCAACCCTCAAACCCCTAGACCACGGCTGCTCAAACAAAAATTCTACAAATATACATAATGAGTTTATACTATTATTAGTTCTATATTACTGATAAATATTCACTTTAAACTAAACCTTGCAATGCTGTGCACCCTACTAGCTAATTTAAGGTCAGTATCCACAGATCTAAGCACTTGAATGCTCACATATAGAAGTATGTTGATGGCCTAAGTAGCGGTAATACCAATCTATACTTTCAGTTGGCTTTGCTTTATGCCTCAGCAAAAATATTAGTCACATAGTTTTAAAAAATGCTTGACACCCTGACAAAAAAAGTTTTACGTATTTGAAAAATGCTTTTAGAACAAATATTACAATCAAGTTAGTTGCTGTGCTGGCATTACCTGACAAGCTATTTCTAACATACTATAGTTCCTAATATAAATGAATGGAACACTCCCAAGTAGAAAATACCCACCTGGCCATAACAAACAGCTCTCGCACCATTCTGGATCCTTCACCAATAAACTTTTGCACAAGCTCTGACCCAGACACCCTGATGAAGGTACATTCTGTGTGGTGAGCCACGGCTCTGGCCAACAGAGTCTTTCCTGTGCCAGGAGGTCCATATAGCAACACTCCCTGCAAGTATGCCAATAGGTTAACAGTAAACCATCTTAGGAGAAAGAATTGGATATCAATAATATCTGTACAGACTAATCCCATATAAAATGCACCGTATGGTGCAAAAACAAACATATTTCATCATTTAAAAATCCAAACGCATTTCAATTTCTTTTACTGAATGTCAAACAGTGTTAAACTGGAAGGCTCACTACATATAGCTACCTGCAATATTCAACTATAGGGCACAGGGCTGACCTATGCAGTGACCAACCCATATCTATGAACATACCTTAGGCTGAGCTATACCCAAAGCATCAAACAGTTCCGGGTGTTTCACAGGAAGCTCAATGACCTCTTTGATTTCTTTAATTTGTTTGTCAAGACCTCCAACCATTTCATACGTAGAGTCTGGCACTTTCTCCACCATCATTAAACTGACTAAGGGATCTATCTGTTTTATGAAAACATGAATTATTAGATTATAGAAATAAGCAAGCCTTTCACGAGAACAAAGGCTTAAGAAATTAATCTGACGGCAGCCAGATTAAAGACGCTTGAGACAAATTTATCACACAACAACCGAAAATAAAAACATGAACAGATAACTATAAATATATAAAACAAAGCTAAAATCTGCATGGACTAAACAGCTTAGCATACAGATGCCACACAAGGTGTTAAATGATCCATGCGTTACTTGTAAATGTTTTAATAGAATTTGAAGCAGAGAACTAAACACCTGGGTGGTAAGTATATAGTAGCGCCGTAGCACTAACTTACCTTGCTGGGCAAGATCTTGTGTAACGTGTAACTATCATTCCTAAGGGCCACTCTGGCATTAGCTACTACATCATTCATGTCAATGTTCTTATCCAGGTCTACCACAAATTTTCCTTCTGGATGTACTTTCACCAAAACCTAGTAAAGCAGTAAAAAAATATACACCTGCTTACTACATTAGCGAATAATAAATATAATTATATACTCTGTAACTATAATCGATCACGATTGAGTACTTTATTACTCATAAAAAACAAACAATAAGACAAACATTTAATGCATTTTATAAACATATACGAGTCAGGCACCGGAAGAGAAAGATTCAACATGCAGCGAGTTTTCTAAATGTCTGTGATGAACTCAACTAGAAACTCGCAGTGATGATATCACTTAATGTGATGCTACTAGAAGGCTACAAACATTGATTATAGACAAGTCAACAGATTTTTCTAGAATGAAATGTTCTGCAAAATGCAGTGAAATTAGTCACCTTCTTTTTGTCCATTGGTTTGACCACCTCACCAACATAAGATCCTTGCTCTTGTAAATGCTGCAATTCCTCCCTCAACATCCGCACTACAATGATCAAACCCACACAGTGCATTGTGTGAAACTCGTATGAAATCACATTTCTTTATCAACACTATCAAACTGTAGCTCATTTATCTGGAATAAGCACAGAGCAAAAAGGTCATGGAATACATAATGTCAGACTCTAAGTGTAAGAAATCATGCAACTTCATGCTCACCCTTTGCGTTCAACTCATTTCTTTGAGCCTCCAATCTTCTAAGATTCTGTGTTTTTTCTGTGACAGTGAGCTGCAAGACCAATACAAAATGTTGAATAGAAGCAAAGTTACATTTTCTCTATTATGGTTATGTTGATCACAAAGCATAACAAATCTCACAACTAAAGCAAAACACAAACTCCATTTAAGAAATAAAAACCGTTATATTTTAATATAAATGTAATTTGAAGTACTAGTTACATGACACAAGTTATGTTACTAAAACTTTCCCCGAAATATATGTATTTTAAAGCTTCTTCGATAGCCTACCTCATCAAACTGTAGAGTAGATGTAAATTCCATTCAAAAATAGTTATAATAATTTGCATTAAACCTCATTAATTAAATCATGTTCCATATTTCTTTGATTGTTTCACAAAGAAATTACCAGATATTTATACTAGGTTTTTCCTATATTTTATTTCAACAGAAAACAATAGTTCTTTAATTGTTGCATGTAAACTCTCAACGTACTTGAAGTTCTTCAATTTTTCCAACATAGTATTGTTTTATGCCTTCTGATTTTATATTCCCATTGGGAACAGGTGTACTGCCAGTATCTACATCCATGGTTGCCTAAAATAAGTTGTCCAAAGTCTGTATATGGTCATACATGAATACATATGAATATAGTTAATTTTAGTTGACTTAGGTCAACTAAAGTCACTGATGGAATTGACTAGAAATGTATTGGGCTAGAGGGTGTTATGCCTTGGCTAGCCATGACATGACTTTGCTTGCTCGAACATTATTTTAACTTAATTTTTTTTTACTTTTATTACATTCATTTCGATTCTAATTTTTAAAAAGCAATACTGTCATTCTCCCTGTTGTAAATATTGAAACCATAAAGGAGAAAAAGACAGCAATGTCGAAGTTTTACTTCATCCCATTGAATTAGCAACTACTAATCCTTCACTTTAACAATAGGCTTTTACGAGGCCAGTGAAAAGAATGGGACTTTAGTTATAGTGCTAACAGTCTAAAACTCAATGCATACTTCTAGTATAAATTAGACAATAATAGTAAGTCATTAACTTTAGCGATTATATCATCTTTCTAGATTACGTAAGCAAGCATAAATGTAAAGTAAACTGCTGTTATCTCACTTTAAACGTTTACTAAGTTACTAACTATAATTATGACCAACTATATTTACTGTTAGGTTAAAACTGTCAATTGTGTAACTTGTAAGTATGTGGCATAATAACTATGACGGTATGACCCACTAACTTAAAGTGTGCTGTTTAATGCCAAAATAAAAACCATTACAGCCAGGGTCACTATGGTCAAGATCAACAGGAATACGAAATGGAACAACTAAAAAATTAAATAAATATTATAATTGATAAACTATAATCATAATCAAGGCTACCGATTATTCACGATTCTTATTGTAATACTTGTTGACTATGAGTAATACTAATTGTTAAAATTATTGCAATTAATATTATTATTTAAGTAATTATTACTATATATAGTATTTATTATTATAATTATGATATTGTCATTTATTTATTTTATCTAACTACAATCATTATTATAATCCTGTATCACCTTCTAAAGTTATAACTTACAGTTATACTTAATCCTATACTAAGTAAAAGTATAATAATAATAATGATGTTTTTCTTATAGCTGAAGCTGGGTTATAAGTAGTATTACTATTAGTATTACTATTAGTATTACTATTAGTATTACTATTAGTATTACTATTAGTATTACTATTAGTATTACTATTAGTATTACTGTTAGTGTTAGTATTATAATTATTATTACTGTTGCATTTAGTTTTACTATTGTCTAACTCGATTAGTATTACTATTAGCATTAGTAATACTGTATTACTATTAATATTAGTATTACATTTACTATTAGACATTAGTTAATAGTATAAGTATAAATTAGTATAAGTATTACTACCACTATTACTATTAGTATTAGTAATAGTTTAGTCTACTACTTAGTGATTAGTCATATACCCAGAGTCAGTTATAGGCTACTGACTACTGAGTCTAATACTAATAGTAATAGGAATACTATAACTATGTAATCTGATACAGTGATACTAATACTAATAGTAATACTCAATTACTAATAGTAACAGTAATAGTAATACTAATACTAATAGTAATACTAAGTGATAAGTCTAATGTCTAATACTATTACTATTAGTACTAGTAATACTAATACTAATACTAATAGTAATAGTAATATAGTAATACTAATAGTAATAGTTTATTACTATTAGTTACAGATGAAATAAAAATAGCAATCACAATGGCAATCTATCAATTATAATTATTGACACTAAGAGTAAAAACATAAAATTACAATTGTATCAATTTTATCTCGTGCTCATAATAAAAATGATAGTTTGGATCAAATGTCAATTCATATTTTGATTTCACTTAGAAGTTCGATTTAGAAAATGAATGAATAGCTAAAATTGAAGCGTCAACAGAGTGACAATTGTAGCTAAAATTTTGAACACACACCAGAAACTGTTAGATACAGTGGCATGCTGAATGAATATAGTTTTGAGCATTTTTTAACTGGCAATCATTATTCATATTACAATGTAAAGTGACAAAACTATTCTCTATTTAAATAGTTTATTTGTCTTTTCCTACCTGAGCCGACACCATCTTTGCTTGCTAGCGAGTAAATTATCTTCCTATCTATTTAGGTTTTCAAGCGTTTCTTTTCGGCGTCGACTAAAAATAAAAGACAACTCCGAAGGCTTTATCTCCCCGAATAGTAACATGCATTATGTAGTTATTTTACGCTATGTCATTTATGCTATAGTTACATATTGAGTGCTAGATAAGACTAGCTATAGACTAGATTATAGTATTAACGATTCCAACCACTCGTGAACAGTTTAAGCTCCAAACAAGTTATAGGTAAATTAGTTGCTCGTGTATATATTACTCAATTTTTACGCGGCCAGTTACAAAAAACTTGCTGCACCTATATACGGTAAGTCAAAAAGGGTTATAATTACAATGATAATTTCCAAATTGTGATGAATATTAATTCAAAAGCGTAGCTTATATTTTGTGATCAATTGTTATGTAATGCATGCTATAAATCGACCTGGTGCTATTCTAAAAATATAAATAGTAATTTTACTCACTGCATTGTTTTCAATTGGCAAGGATATATTATAGTTATTATAACTTTTTTTAGATCTACCAAGTTTTTGCAAACGGCTTAAACTCACCATGTTTCTAAGAAAGATGTTAAAATACAAGTCAGCACTTTTTATAATGACTGGTGTTACTATTGGACTCTGTTTTGGAACCATTTTTATATTACATTGGAATTTAAACTTCTGTATTTGTAAGAGGGATCAACAACAGAGGCTCGCTAATCCCCAGAAAGAAGATCAATTATTTAAAGACAAACTAAATCAAAGAATGTGCAATTGTAGGGAGCACCATAGTTATCGGTTTGCTAGTTCTGAAATAGACATTATGGATACTTTGTTTATTGGCTATTTGAGTAGTGCCCAACAGCTGAGTGGTCGCATTGATGCACTCAACAAGACTTTAGTCTCTCCGTCTTCTGGTTTTACAGCATCAATCAAGTTTTTCATAGAAGGAACTCAGTCATCACACAATAAACTAAACATTCATCCATCTTTAGTGAAACTGAATCTTCTACAACCAAATACATTACCTTTACTTACCATTAAATACATGACTACTTTGAGAAGTAAGTATGAGTACTTCATGCTGGTGCCTGACACGGTGTATGTCATTCCATCAACTCTCTCAGATATTCTCCAAGGACGTGACACTCGGCCATATTTAGGATTTGTCTCTTCTACCAGCTCTCAATGTGATCTGTCTTCTGGTATTATTCTCTCCAGGGTGAGTAAACTGATTATAATTTAGTTTATGCATCTTTGCAATATTGTCAATAGAATTTATTTGTTTCCATATTATTTATGATTCACTTTAACAACATTTCACTAAATATAATATGATAGTGCCATGTTGAACATATCATTAATTCTGCTTCCTATAAAATAAGTCCATTACTGCACAAACTGTGATTATAAATGTTTTTTGACACAGGAAGACCATAAAGTTACTATAAAACTACTTTATTCACAGTTGACCAATTACTATATAATATTGTAATCTGTTAGCTGATCTTTTTGTGTTGTACATTAAACTTTATTCCTTGTATAAACTTTTACAGCATTTGTAACGACAGTGGCGCAGCTAGAATATTCCAGAAAGTCCAAGATATTGTTGCTTTGCATTGTACTTAATACTCTGCGTACAAAACTTTCTCAGTAATATTTTCTGTCATGTTATAGGAGTCTCTTCTAAACTTATCTGTGAAGGTATCGGCATGTGAACAGATGTTCCAAAACACACGGCATAGCTATATGCAAAGATTAGATAAATGTGTAACCATGAATATAGCTCAGCATTGTCAACCTCACCCTATGCTACTAGTATGTATGTTGATTTCATATTAGCTGAAATCACAGTTATAGTGCTTATAGCTTAAAAAATCATAAATATGTCTTTGCATATATAATCTCATTACTAGTATTACAGCCAAACAATGATTGAGTTTTTATCATTGGTTGGGCTTGTTTAACAATTAAACTTGTTAAGGAAGTTTTAAAATCTGAAGCAATTAAGAATTAATTACGTTGTATCTGCCAAATTTGCAATGACATAGAAACTTTCATAAGCAGTTGCTTAATTGACAGATTTGATGACCAGAAGGCTCCAGAACAAGCAATTCTCCTGTAGTTAGTATAATTAAAACTATGCATTTTTCTGCAAATCAACTCAGACTTTAAACTCAAAATTTCATATTAATAAATGAAAATCAATCATTATCAGAATAATTTATGCAGTCATCAATTTCTAGATTTTTTATGATACAATCTATGATTTGAATGACCCTATTTATTGTGCATTACTTAGTGCATGTAGACATACAGAACACATGCAGCTAGTACACAGCCTACAGTACACAGTACACAATACACTGTACACTGTACACTGTACACAGTACACTGTACACTGTACACTGTACACTGTACACTGTACACTGTACACAGTACACTGTACACTGTACACTGTACACTGTACACAGTACACTGTACACAGTACACGCTATATACAGTACACAGCATACACAGTACACTGTACACTGTACACAGTATACAGTTATATACATTATACACAGCATACACAGTACACAGCATACACACTATACAGTACACACTATACAGTACACACTATACAGTACACAGTACACACTATACAGTACACAGTATACAGTACACAGTACACACTATACAGTACACAGTACACTGTTATGTTGCAGAGCAGCTCGTTCTCCAGGTTTCAGAATCTAATCAAGGGAGATTATTCCCTGATACCAAATATTTCTTCAATATATGACATAGACAATGCTAAGGCTGCTTACCAGATTAGAAGGTATTGGGTTTAAAATATTATTGAAGAAATGGCAAATTTTATTGACTAATCAGTAGATTGGTTGAACACTAAAATAAAACCAAAAAATTATAAAAGAAAATCCAAACTTCTAGAGAGTTTATTATGTTTATACTCTATAACAATTTCTCTACCAAATACCTGTGAATATATATATATATATATATGTATATATATATATATATATGTATATATATATATATATATATATATATATATATATATATATATATATATATATATATATATATATATATATATATATATTCACAGGTATTTGGTAGAGAAAGAGCTAAGAGGTGTGGAGGATAACATAAATGTCATATGCAGCAGTTCAAACATGTTACCAGGTGTTGTAAGTTGGCCTCCTGCTGCCAGAACTCCATTTCATACATCTAATCGATTTGATGTAATTCGGTGGACATTGGTCTCTGATAACACCAGCTATCTAGAGTATGACCTGGTCAACAGCCAACCTTTGCAAGGTAACAAGTGCATTCTTTAAGCCTTAAGTTGTCTTCAATTGAATTTTTGCTGTTAAACTTTTTATGCAACCACCAATAATCTTACATGTAAACCTTCAACTCATGCAACAGGTGATCAACTGGTGAACCAAGCAGTAAGAAGTATCTTGTCTCATCTTAACTTTCCTTCTCCAAAATTTCATCTGCAAAAAATAATTCAATACTATTCTCGTGCCGATCCAACCAGAGGATTAGAGTTATTTATCACGCTTTTGCTGCACAACACATTTCTGTAAGTTCATGTTGAAATGCAGTCTCCTGTCTTCAAATTTAGTCCAATCATTAGGCTACTGCATGTCTTGGTTGTTTTTCTTCACAGATTTATGTGTATAAAATTCACTACAATATAATATTATATATATGCACATTTTGGCCTTGAAATATTACATCAATTGCATCACCCTCTTCAGAACTTTGATTATTCTACATGAATATAAATGTTGAAATATGCCTTTTAGTATGTCAAATCTGCATTTAACATCAATGGCTCTGCAACTTAGACAAACATTTTATATAATAAACTGCTGCGTGCATCATTATTAAGCTGCAGACTTCAAATAATTGACCTCTACAACTGTTTAAAAAACATTCATAGGGGAGTCAAGTAAAGAGATGGAACTACAAAACCTTGAGCACATTACAGCGTATTATTTTTCAGTAAATCTGAATAATTACCCCCTAAATTTATGTTGCTGTCAATATGTAAAATTCTGTCAACTTTCTTTCAATAATTTATATATCAGCAATATGTTGCTAGACTGTCATTCAGCAATAATTATTTAACTGTTTGAGGTATAGTTTAGAAAAATTACACGCTAATTTATATTAGACTAATGGTGGCCTATAGCTGCTTTATACTTCTCATCTTTAATGGAACAAATAAAAAGTTTTTGATTGCAAGATTTGTAACTGTTGACTTAAAGTGTAGATTTCATATGTAAACGTTTTGTTTCAAAAATGAAATCTGCATGATTGAACAATATTTTTGGCCATTATCTGAGTCTGATGTAAAGGGCAAGTAGTATAGTTCAAAAAAATTGATCACTAAGACATGCATTTTTCATATAACAAAGTAATAGTCAATATAAACACAAATAAGTCAATCAAAATAAAATGCACATGTATGTAATTTACCGCTTAGGAGTTGTTTTAATTAATTTAGTGAAATGTGGAGTTATCTAATGTAATAATGTATTTTGTAATATGGAAACCAACAAAGATTATGGAATAATAACTCTAAAAAATAAATCAATGTTTTGCTCTAATGTGTTGCAGAAACAAGAACGAAATTAGATTGTTTGAAGTTGTGAAACCTTTAACACAGTTTCAGATGACTTCGATTCCAGTGGAAACTGAAGTTGTGCCGCTACAAGTAGTTGTAACCTTGTATGAGACCATGCCTCAGGGCTTGCATCTACTCCTCAGTAACTATCTTGTACTCTACCAGAATATTCCACTCATATCTCTCCATTTTCTTCTTATATATAGGTTCGTCAGTTGTACAGATCACGTAAAAGTTGCTAGTAATTAATTTATTCATTATGCTGTAATTAACAGCAACATTTGTAGACTATAACATATCGAGATGTCTATGAAATAGATGTCAGCAATCAACATACAAAGTCTTGATGAATAAAACACTCGGGATATTATAATGATATTGGCTCAAAACAATTTTAGTGGCTAGCAGTAGTAAGAGTTGTCTTTCACTTCCCCATGACCATTTTCATAATGCTTCATATACCATTGGCTTATTAGGCTGACATTGCAGGAAAAAAGAGAGAAATATTGTTAAATTTTAGTCAGAATCTGCACACAGACACCTCTAAACATGAATCCAAAGTAGAATATTTTTTATCCAAAGCTTCACCATGAGTCACAGAAACCTAAATTTTTATTTCTCCAGTGTAGGAAAAATTGTTAAGCTGTGTAAAGGTTTGAAGGCATGAGTGGAGTGAATGATTGGTCCTTTGCCACTTTTCTGAATTGAAGGATCTTACTTTATATCATTAAAATAATGTGTCAGTTTCTATGCTACAAATGCTCCATGAAGCAATTTTCCTCAGCACCACCTTAATGTAAATAATTTTAACATTTCTAGGTGCGCATATGTGACATGTAAAGCATGGAAAGCCACTGTTAGGTTTCTACTGGCATTATATACTGTTCTCTGGTAGGCCAGAGGAGAGGGTACAGTACTCATAGATGCACCACCATAACAACTATTTGATGTATTTCATTTTATTAGTACATCATTATATTATTATATTAAAATTATGTATACCTTAGAGCAATCATATCACATTTGATAGAAACAAAGGAACACAAGTGTTTTAAATTAATCAATATTGATTTTCCTTGGTTTGAAATTATTAATCTACATGTGTTTAACGTTTCTTTCTAAAAGTATAAACTACGTTATAGTGTATTTAATAGATTCAATCAATAAATTAATTCAATTTTCATTTTATTTAATCAATCTTACTTTTCCTCTTCAACACTAACTTGCTGTACTCTTTTAGCCAAGAGCATTTTGTTGACTACCAAACTGGATCACATGATGTTTTTAAAGAAGTTAAGAAACAGATCTACCAGTTCCAGCAGGAAGTGAGAGATGACATGATGATAAAGCTGAGGATGATCCATGGCACACATCACTCGCCAGCAGAACTAATGAATGAAGCTGTCAAAGACATGCCACTGGATTCAGTAGTCTTGTCAAGCTCACTTGAAACACGCCTGTCTCTTAACTTCATCGAACGTCTGCTTTTAAATGTTCTGCAGGGGAAACAGGTGTTTGTACCAATAGCATTCTGGAAATACAACATTAGCACCAGCAAGCTGAGTCACATGTCGAGCAGACGCCATATTATTTCCCGTCTTACCGGACAGTTTGCCAAACAATGGTCCGATCACATGGCGTTTTTTGTGAGTGACTTTGTTAGAGTCTGGAAATCTTTGAAAAGTAAAATATCTACAGTTTACCAGCTATTCTCTGCAACACCAACCTACACCATCTTCAGATCTCCCGATCCTGGCTGTGTGGTAGAATATAGAGAACGGCACTGTGGAAGTATTAATAATACGTTTAGTCAACAGTTATGTGACTCTCAAAATGTTAATCAGATTTCAAGTAAATTCATCTTGGCCAAACTACTATTGGGTGGGGGAATTATTAACTAAACAAATAAAATTGCTTTTAAAGATATTAAGAATCATTATAATAATAATACTACATATGCCATCTATTATTGACAGCAGTCATTGAAAGAGCTGCTTTTGTCAGCAGGAATTCAAGCATGGCAAGGTAAAATTTTTACCTACCATAATTAATGCAGCTTTTAATTTGGCCTTGAAACTCACTACAATATGACTTGAATTCTAAAAAAACACATTTTATACCCAACAATCTATTAATTATAGGCAATGAAATACATATGAAAAAATACTTTCAAAAGCTGAATTTGTGAGAGAAATTATAATAATACAGTAAATATTACAGTACAGAAAGGTTAGCTGATCACAAAAATAAGCAAATATTACATAATATAAACAATGTAGGTAGTAAAATATTTTCATTACCTTTAGAGTTGTCTTTTAAATGAAGCTAAGAGTTAATATTTCACTTACCAAGCAGCTTTGAGAACATATGGTTTTGCTAACATTTCTAAGTCAAAATATTGTGTTTACTGATAGAACCAACGATTGTGTTTTTAAATGGTATAAAAATGACTTTTTGACTTCTTTTGTACACATGATGGCATCGCAGTTCTGGTTATGAAAAATATTATTTAATGTTTTGAGGTGGCCTCAAATTCTGATCAATTCTTTTTGCTATAATCAACAAGTTAATACCTAGAATCAGAGATAGGCATACTGTTTTGAGCTTAGCAGCGTTTAGTCTTATTTCTTATAAGCTATTACAGGCTGTCAAAGGCTTTGTAAGCCATATAGCTGACTAAAAGATCGACTAATGGGCTATTAGTTAATCTCTTACATATCTTTAAACCACATCCTCTTTTTTGTTTTTACAATCGTAATCTATTGCAATGCATAACTTCACACATTCTACTGTCAAGCTTATTATCTGTCGAAACAGCCTCGGCTAAATGTGAACAAAGGGGTACAAAAGGTCATGACCTTGCAGCACAGCTATCTAAATATTGTAGCTCAGTATATAATAAATTCACTCAGTGTTGAAGTAGCGCTCTGAGTCAAGGCCCGTGAGAAAGAAGTTTAGAATCGAATCATGCTGAGGCGTATGCTGTCGTGTACTAAAGTGGCTGTACCATTGATATTTGGAATTCTTATTGGAGCATCCTTAAGCTTATTATTACTACCATTTTTGGAAGAAAAAGAATGCAAGAGAAGTTTAGTGAAGCTATCGCCAAGTGAGATTTCAACTACAGGCTCCAAAGCTAACCACCACGGTCATCTTTCACATGGCATTGACATTCAGTCTTTTCGGGATGAGAAATATCAACCTAATCTGATTAAATCAAACCAAAACGAGGAGAATGTGGCGAAGAGACCTTTCAGACATCGGTTTGCTAGTTCTGAAATAGACATTATGGAGACTTTGTTTATTGGCTATTTGAGTAGTGACCAACAGCTGAGTGGTCGTATTGATGCACTCAACAAGACCTTAGTCTCTTCGTCTTCTGGTTTTACAGCATCAATCAAGTTTTTCATAGAAGGAAGTCAGTCATCACACAATAAACTAAACATTCATCCATCTTTAGTGAAACTGAATCTTCTACAACCAAATACATTACCTTTACTTACCATTAAATACATGACTACTTTGAGAAGCAAGTATAAGTACTTCATGCTGGTGCCTGACACGGTGTATGTCATTCCATCAACTCTCTCAGATATCCTCCAAGGACGTGACACTCGGCCATATTTAGGATTTGTCTCCTCTACCAGCTCTCAATGTGATCTGTCATCTGGTATTATTCTCTCCAGGGTGAGTACAACCTGCATAGAAAGCATGAAGTCATCACTAAGGACAAGTTACTTGAAGCAAATATAAAATTATTTTAATACTACATTATCAAATTGAAAATTCCAATGCTGCAGCAATAACAAAAAGTACAGCCATTCATTATTTTACCATTGTTAAATGAGTTTGTTATCACTGCTTTTCCATACTTCAATATTGAATTGATTTTTCATGGGTCAAACTAATGAAACCAAACCACAATCATAAGGTTAATTCAAACCGAAGCCACAAATCCATTGTACAGATGGATTAATTCGATGTATGGGAATGACGTGTATAATTGGAAAAGTTAAAGCATCACAATGTAATGACAGATAACAATTTTATAAAAATCTTCCTGCAACTCTCTCAGAATTACTATTCAACAATGAATGTTTGAGGTGTATACTTGATGTAATGTGAAAATTGCTATGAATGAATCCATTATGTAACCTCTGTCGGGTGGTAGGATGTCAACTTGAAACTTTAGGGCCTTGCAGTGCTTTGTGGAGCTGTAACTCGACCCTTATAGCTGTGACAACAGACCCTATTGTATTATAAGCTGTCTGCGCAGTTGGTGGTTACTAGACAAGTACTGTAGTTGATTAACAAGAAATCTTTTGTTTATAATATAATACTTCCTCATGGTTCCGGCTGCGTCACTAATTAATTCACTCTAAATGCTAATTATAGGTTTTGGCACCTGTGCTTCTGCTACATTCTGACATTATTTGCATTAAATGTATTGAAGTCTTACAGAAGCTGTTGGAATTAGCAGAGAATATGATTACAATATTTTATGAATGTTTGTTCTATAAATACGTGGCTATCTGTTATATATTTTCGATGCAATTACTATCATTTTATTGCGGCTAAATATGATAAAAATGCACCCACATTACATCCCGAGACAATACTGTCATTTATATGTATATGTATACAATAGCAGCTAAACTTGTGCTGGGAGAAAGAATGTGCAGCAGAGGCAGATTATTGAAAGGCAGAAACCACCATATTGAGTTATTGTGCCAACTTCCAGGCTTCGTATTAGTAGTGTAATAATTAGACAGATTCCATGCTGATTATGGCTGTCAATTATTTATAGCTTTTTCCTTGAGATTTCAATACAGATATGGGCTATTAATATATAACACCAATGCTTTCCAGTACCCCCACTGAACCTTGAACAAATGGTTGTAATTCTATAAAGTTCAACTGTTCAACCACCCTGCAACTATGTTATAACTATTAAAGAGAATGGATAAGAATGGGAAGACCACAAGGCAGTGCAACTCACTCATAAATGGAATAAATGTCAATTTGCAATTAAAACAGTTTCACTAAAATTCTATAACCACTGTCAACTGCCCTTAAATATATCCTTTGAACTTTAAAAATAATATATAATCTGTTTTTTTTCAGACAACACTCTTTCAAGTCGCAAAGAAAATGGAAGAATGTGAACAAAAGTTTAAGACTAATTCAAACAGCCTCACTGCCCTGGATGAGTGCATCAGGTTGGCTACATCAACCAAATGTGAACCTCTGGTATGTATAGGGTGGCAGTAAAAGCTAATAGTTTGCTATGCAAGAGCCTGCGCTTCACAACTTTTATTTCAAACTACATTTCCCTGTTTTGAAAACGGTTTTTGTTTTGACAAATAACTCCTGTGCTTTAGGAGCAGCACCTGCACGAGTACAAACTGAAGTCCAATGAACCTGTACCAAACAATGTTCCCATTATTCCTGGAATTACAACAAAACAACAGATTTTAAATATTAGAAGGTAATATGCAAGCATTAAAACTGTAAAAGAAAAGGCAATATTAAATTACATTTACCTTAACAAGCTGTACCATATTATAATAATTGTCATCTCTTAGAAATTTATAAAAGTCTAAACTCATTAGACAAGACTCATGCCAACAAATACTGGAGAAATCATGAATGGATGCTGAAGTTAGATTAAAATAGAGCAGCCAACAGTTTTGTCCGTTTCCTAAAACCTGTAAATTCCCCCCCCCCTTGTGTAACCTGTAGTGAACTCTTGTAAGCTCATTGTTTCCTTTCTAGGATTGATCTGGTAGTGTAGTGGATAGTGGCTCACTCCACACATATTCTTTATTTTATAGTATGATTTTAAGAAGTATTTTGAGAATTAAAGCTGCCTTCTCAATTTAAATGCTTGTTATTGATGAAAGTATAGCTTTAATAACCACCATTTGTTAGTAATTTAAATCATAAGTAAAACTTGTTAAATTGGTGTCACCTTCTAACCTTATGGTTAAAAAGTTTTCGGGGTTAGATGTGTGGAGTTCTGTGATTGGTTAACCAGATAAAAATAGCAATTCCTGTCCACTCACCTCTTGATTAATAGCTAACATTATGATATTATTAGGTTATATAAGTCTTGGATTATTACAAAACTAAAATAATATACATGTTATCTTTATATATCGCCAACAAACCTTGATTAAAGTTAATAATAGTTAAATAATATTATGCAGCAATATTATTTATAGTTGAGTTTTATTAGCAAAAAATATTGTTGTATTGTTACAAAAATTTCGCATATTAGAAACTATTGCACCTATAGATTTTTTGTTGTTCAACTACACACTTAATTACTCGGAATTTCCAAAATGCTTTGAATTATAATCATTTTGGAAATTCCAACCTTCGAGTGAAATGAGTAAATAAAACGTTATTTTCCCAATCTCAATTAGTTTCCACTTTAAATTTGTTCATTTTAATACAACAAAAAATAGGGTTATTAAAGATGAGTTACAGAACACAGTACCAGAAGCAAATGTAAAGCGTGTACATTTATCATTTCAGGTCTTTGGCTAAAGCCGAAATAAAAGATACAGTTTTGAAAATTATGAAGTTAGCAGACTCAGCTAAAACAGCTGCTGCCGACTGGCCTCCTGCTGACAGAGCTCCATTTCATACATCTAATCGATTTGATGTAATTCGGTGGACGTTGGTCTCTGATAACACCAGCTATCTAGAGTATGACCTGGTCAACAGTCAACCTTTACAAGGTAGGAGAGAAGGGTAAATGTTCCAATAACGTTACCATTTTAGGATAATATTAATTTCTTTTATTTTAAATAGAAGCATGATAACTACAAATTTTTAATTTTTTTTGTTAATAATTAACACATTGTTTAGATAAAACAATGTTAAGCAGTGCTATAAAGACCACAATGTACCAAAGATTTCTTGAAGCAACTATAGGGTGTTTAAAGTCAGTGTAAATTGCTGCAGTTTGAAGTAAATTGCATGTATCTTAAACTTTTCAGGATGTGAACCAAATTCTAGCTATTGCTGCTCTACAACAAAACTATGTAAAGCACTTGACAGCAACTAAAGTTGCCAAAAATAGAGGTGTTAATTTTATTAGTTTTGCTTTTATTATCTGCTGTGTAAAATATCATGTGAGAATTGTCAACTGCATTATATATGCAAACTGTAATTTAAAATACAGAGGTTTTATATTCATATTTATATTCATCTATAGAAGCTCAGTTAAAAATTAGTTTGGACATTTTTAGGCACGCAGTAAAGAACCAATGAAACATTCACAACCATTGCTTTAATAAACTATCAAAAATGAGCATAACTAAATACACTTATACAGTTCAGTGTATGAGAAAACCAATAGATAGAGTACAGCTACAGCAAAATCAGTGTTTGTACTGCACTTACTGGCAGAAAGTATCTCACAATATACTTAGGAAAACAGTTTCATACTTAGCTGTTACCAAAACGCCCGTGTAACAGTAGCGAAATGCACCAACATCTATTATCAGTAAACACAAACGCTGGCTCATAAAAAGACATAAACACTGTCTTTAGATTGTCTGAGTGAATATTTATAGCAAAAATATTATAAATTAAATGTCTTATGGTGTATCATAATGTTTTAATCATTTAACTAAAAGTAGACGCGATTATTTTTTTTATTCAATTTATAACATTGCTTATAGTTTGACTATTGCTGTAAGCCTCCAATAAACATTTTAATTTTAATATTTGCAGTTAGTTATATGACACACCAAAGGGAGATAATTGAGAGCATAATGTCATCAATAAATAGATTGACAGACAGATATCGGTTAATAAAGATGAAGCAATGCTACTACCGTGTAGATCCTACGAGAGGAATGGACTATTTTATCACACTCTCACTTTATGATAGAATAAGGTGAGTGTACTGTTGATGTGTTTGAAGTTTTCATCTCTCTAAGAATCTCTGATGATGAGGGTTGCAAATAGGTTAAAGCCTGTGTGTCTAACTGTGTTGGCAACATAGTTTAAGGGTGTCTACTTACAGCACAGGAAAGATTATGACTAGACACCCTTCCTGGCACCAACAGCTTTGTTGACATTCCATAACATAGCTTACTGGCCAGTGCTGTAACACCTAGAGTATGACTGATCTCTCTATCTTGCTAATGACTATAGTTCACTAATTTACAGCTTTTCTCTACTGTTATAGTCAGGGGGATATTTATAAGGAATGTTTTTGTGAAACTAATATGTAACCTTTAGCTAGTTTCAGTTTATACGTTTCATTGGAGTAATTTTTTAAGATTATTTTCTTGTATGCGTATATCCATATATAAAAGGTAAACTTGTACTAAAAATTGTTATAATATGTAATATTGCAGTGATTTGTATGAAACGAGATTGTTTGAAGTAGCAACGCCATTGACTCAATTTAAAATGCAACACGTGGAAGTTAATCCAGAGACAACATTGCTTCACATAGCTGTGCCAGTTTATGAAGCTACAACTGAAGACTTGGAGTCATTACTGTCAAATTTTCTTCTCTCCTTTAACAAAGACTCCCATCTACATCTACATTTGACCTTAATTTACAGGTAATACAAATTTATTAAAATCCATGACCACTAACAGTCTATCTATAAAAGACAAATAAGATGCATGCTGTTGAAAACATAATTTAATCTCTGCACCATGCATTGGTAGCATTAGCTGTTATTAAATGAAAAAATCTAGAATCAATGCTGCAATATTTATTAAAGGTTAATAATATATTATGTTCATGACACACAATTGTTATACATGGCTTAAGAGCTAACATTGCACAGATTGTTTGCCAATAGCTTTAGGCTTTGTGGTAGGAATTTTTCTCAGGTAAAATAATCATATTTTCAATGTAAATGTATACCAGAAGTCACATTGCTATGGAGCATGTTTTAGTACTGTATAATACAATATCTACATGTATTATGATTTCAGTGATGAAGAACATAAACAATATCGGTTGGGGTACAAGGATGTATTTGGTAAAGTAAAAGAATACGTCAGCAACTTTCGAGTGCGCTATAAACTCAGTCAAGTGATACAACTGAGATTTCTTCATGGTCAAAATGTTACAACAACAGATATTACTGCCCAGTTAGCCAATGAAGTTTCACCTAATAGCGTGATATTCACTAGCACACTGTCTACAAGGCTGTTCGAGAACATCACAACAAGAATACGACACAATGTTCACATGGGCAGGCAAGCATACGCACCAATCGCATTTTGGCAATATGACTCATCACTCGTTTCAAGCACTACTGCGAAAGATATGGACATTGCCAGGTCTACAGGGCATTTTGATGATCAATGGTTTGAACATATCGCATTTTTCACAGGTGACTTCTTAAGACGATGGAAAGAAGAAACTAATACAAAAACACTTTACAAACTATTATTGGGCATGAAGGACTTCCAAATATTAAGATCTCCTGATCCAGATTGTATTGTAAGATACAAAAAGGCACAATGTAATCGTGAAGTTTTTGACATTCCTAAATGTTTGTCTCAAAATATGAACAACGTTGGCAGTGCCTCTCTTCTTGCTGTTAACTTGTTGCAGGCTGGAAATATGAGCTGAGCAAGCTGACCTTTACACTTGACAATTTCTAGTTTTAGTTAGTTTATTGTAAGTTTCTGTAATTTTACAATGCTCAATGCTCACATATTATATATTTTTATATTTTTAAGTTGGTCATTATGGTGTTGAGTTAATAAAATACTATAATCATACAACATCTATAGAATGACTACATTTAATATTGTTTAGCAATTCAAGCATACTACACTAATTCTAAAAAATACAAATTACATTACAATGCTGCTCTTTGAGCTAGCAAACATCACATGTTATGAGCTTTGTTAGCAGTTAGTACAAAGTTAAACTTATATCTCGATCTATCTCTTAATAGTAATACTTGAATATATAGGTTCTCAATGAGTAGGGGTAACGGGGAAGGGGGGGGGTCATAGGGGTACAAAAAGCTGGCCAAATTGTGAGAGAACTTATTGACTTAGAGTTGTGTTTTTTTTTAATAAAACGGCGTTGACATAATTATTCAGCCGTTGTAGTTTTAACACTTGCGGAGCATATATGTTGAAGAGGCAAGTCAAAAACTGTTTTTAAGTACTTTTTGTAAATTTTTTAAGATGTCATTAAAGCTTTATAACTTTTTACACTCAAAGGTAACAAGCCTAGATTTTACTGATATTCTTGCTATTGCTTGTCTTTACATTGCTTAACTAGTATAACAACAAACTCGAAAATAAATTTTCCTTGAACCACATTTATTTTCAACTTGGCCACAGTATATATATATATATATATATATATATATATTGCAATAACCGATCCATCAAAAGATTTCTCTGTTCAACAACTGCTACCAACATTCAGAGAGCTATAACATGCTGGTTAACTTATACATCTAATTTATCCTCTAACCCACCATAAATATTTAAAACAACTGGAATTTGATCACACACTTAATTGGACACTTTAAACTTCTGTACCTCTTCTTGCTGTTTTGGCTACATGTGATCAGTGGCAAGAACAGCATGCAAAACAACCTTTTTATTTCAGATCTAAATAGAGAGCCTCAAGCAATTTAAGTAAATTTTGAACTGAATGCAATTGCTGATTTTTCAACCTTGAACCTCAAATGATTCTGCAGTTATAGACAAAGGGCCTTCTCCTTTAGCTACAGAAACTTGAGTAATGCACATTTGTACTTCTATATGGTTCAATAATTACAGGTTTTATTGGATAACATATTACGATGAAATAAAAACAATTGTTGAAATGTGTGCTAGAGAAAATATTTATTTGAAACAATACTGGTTGAACAATAACAGCTCAATTTTGAATTGGTAAAATACAAATAAAACAAGAAATATAACCTGAAATTATAAATGACAGCTGGAAAGAGGGGACAGGTCATTTGTTATGCAACACAAATACTTAATACTGAAAGTAAGTCAATAAAAATATGATTGGTAGGGGGAAATCTCTTCAAATTAAAACCATGGATGAAAACTGTCATCACTGTTGTTGTCTGATTGTTGACCAATGGTCTCGCAAGAGCCTCCAAACAGCCGATCCAATACATTGCTTTCTTTACCCTCACCGTCAGACTCTCCTTCTCCATTTTCTATGCCAAATATAGAACCTAAAAGAAGGCAGAGTTATACATTAGTCACATGTATAAACAATCTACGATCATATGTGAGTTGAATAGGCTATGACAATTTTCTGGTGCACTGGAGTGCATTTATAAAATCTGCTGTGTAAAAAAAATCTGATTTTGCATGCTTATTGAAATTTATAATGACATGGTAAAACTTGTAAAGAGTTTTCTTCTCTTTGAAATTGAACACCTGGATCAAAATTAAAACCGTTTTTAACAGATTAATTACCAAATCTATATGTAGAAATATCTACAGTAATTATAATTTTGAAAGTATAAAAAATGCAGTGCCCGAAAATCAAATTAGAGTCATTTTGTACTTGTTAGACCAAAAACAATGAGCGAATGAATTGACGCCTAATTTATAACAGAACAGTTGTGTGCTATTTAGGTATGTGGAAGAAACGGTAGGGTCGAGTCAACAACCTTATATATGCCTTCACTGTCTTACAACAACAAATGCCTTTAAAATAATATAAAATTATGTTTCAATTTGAAATTTTTCGGAAAAAAAAGTTATTTAATGCTTCATATCAAATCATTTTTGAAAAGTCGATCAAAACAAATAGTTTTTCCTTATTGCTTCGATATAGAAACTTGAATTGAAGTAAATAAAGCAGTTATAAGCATTAAAAAGCTAGAGAGAAATAATAAAATTCTAACTTTCCCGTACTTTATTCACACATAATACACAATTTGTAAATCATACGTATATATTTTGCTCTACTATAATATAAGATGGTAGATTTTGGGAGTTGCCTTTTACATGTTATGTTTAGTTATATTTAGACTTTTTTCATTATATTATTTCAGCATACATATAATATAGTTGCCCAATTCATCTTGCCTAATTTACAATCCATATAATACAATAATATTTTCTTAGCAAAGTGGAATTCGCAGTGCCACATTTTGTTGGGTTTTCTATTTGGCTTCATAATATCTACTCATATCTCATAACAAAAAGTGTTTGAGTTTCAATTATATTATATTAAAGATAAATAACTATACATACATTATTGATTATGGAAGATTATGCGATGTTATCTAATTTCAACTGAATCAATAAATTTTTTAAAAGACTGAATATGATTTATGACATAATTAAATGAAACAAAATGGCAAAGTTTATTTCTACCAGGTCTTTATTACAGCTTATATACTTTTTCTTTTGCAAAGCCAACTGAGATTTTTCAATAAAACATTTGCATAGAATTTCTCCAATAGATAAATTGACCAAAATCAAACCTAAAATATATACTAAATTGCAGATGCCACTTTAATTATTTTTGAATAACTATATCTAATAACAAGTTTACCTTAGTTAAAGTGCAAGCTATAACCACAAGATTCTACTCCATTAGCCTAGGGCCACACTGTGCGTATTTTCGCATTCGAAAATTGAAACCACAAGTAGCAAAGGTGTTCACTGTAGCGTCAGTGATGCGTGATAAATAAAGCTTTCATTTTTAAACCGCACTCGCTTTCAATAAAACGCAATTTACTGGAATGTAGCACTAAAATAAAAGAATTGGGCTCGTTGAATAACTACAAGCCAATTAGGTGACGACGACAGAGACGATTCGCACTTGCGTTGAGAATGCTGAGCGACAAGTGCGAATGTTTTCTCAACGCGTACAGTGGACACCTTTGCTGCTTGTGATTTCAATTTTTGCATGCGAAAATACGCACAGTGTGGCCCTAGGCTTACTTATAAAAACTGTAGGCAGATGCTAACTAATAACATTAGCATACAGTAAGTTGCGATTTAGACATGCCCAGCATTACCAAATGTGTGGCCAGACTCCTCCTCAGTGTCTCCATTCATACAGTTGAAAAAGTTGAAAGTATTGGATGAGCTATTGGCATCAGAGCTGGGTTGCATCAAAAAAGAGGGTAGATTATCATTTGGGGCTGTGTCTGAAACTGTATAAAAATATAACAGTTAACAGTAATTAAAATAAATTGCAATTTACAATTGATCAAAGATGATAAGTATCATTACTCATTGGCATTAATGAAAGCAGAGTCGTAAAAAAAATTCACTAGGCTGGCAAAGTTTACATTAAAGTGTTGGAGATACCAGGTTAAGCTCCAGCATTTTAATTGTTAGAATGTTTAGTACAGAGAACCAAAATATATCACTGGTAATGGGTATCTGATCAAATCAATTTGATAAAAGCTACTAGCATTGTGATCAATGTTTTTCTTTGTTTCCTAGCAACGGAACAACTTTTAGACTTTCACCAAATTAGTGTAAAAAGGATTACACTGGCTAATCTCAAAATTGTTCTACAATTTACTTGGTTAATAAAAATTGCTTGTTATACTAAACCAGTTGCACATTGAAATAAAATAAATTAAGGCTACAAAGTAAGGGCCAGGGTAAATAAAATTATATAAAAATATGAGAGAAAATAATTTCAACTAACGGGACATATCATTCTCATCATCAGATGAATTCTTCATTTCTGAATGTTCATTCTTCTCAGCAGGGATGTAGGATACTTCCACAGTTGAGTGAGGTTGATCTAAAACAGTCATTGGCCACAATAACCACTATCACACAGTAGTATATGGTGCTATAATTGACATTGTAGAGATGTAAACAAACGTAACTCTGTATTTAAGGAGCTATACTACTCAGACCTGGACATCTCAAGTCTTTCTATCAACTATGATGTCATGTAATTAAATTTATTGGTATTAACTGGATATGAAAGGAAATTTTTAGATAATAATACTTGCACAGCATACAAAACCAGAATATTTGGTTTCAGTTGTGGAGAATAAATCAAGACATTTTAATGCAAAAGTAAACCAGCAAAAAAGGCATATACATACCCGAACATTTATCCAAAGTGTTATCGCCAGTTTTACCTGAGTCATTCCATATATTTAACTCAGTATTTGTATGATCAGTTGTAGCTTGGTATTGGCCGAGCAATTCTCCTGCATTGATATTGGAGGCTATAGGATTTTGAGTATCTTGTACATCTTCTGAGATTGGAGAGTTATTCTGGTTGCTAGAAGCATTTATTTTCATGTTGTTCTCCTTATTAGGCATTATACGATCAGACTCTGTTTCATTGCTACCTTGTTTATCATTGTGTGTACACTTGATCTTATCACTACTAGAATCAACAGTAAAACCTGGATTTGCTGTTTGGGAGAGAACTTTCTTAGAAGAATTGGAGTGTGCATTGCATACATCCATTGGAACACCTTCAGTTTCAGTTCCTGGCTTTGCCAAGAGTTTATCTATATCGTTAGGGTTAACAGATTTTACCAGGCTGGAGTTTTCTTTGAACTTTTTATCCATATCTTCTTGGTATTCAGTATCTTGAATAGCCTGCTGACCTTTGTCTTGCCATTCATCATAGTCGCCAGGTAGTGCTGGTGCAGCAGTCATCAGGGGTTGCTTGCTCTGTGGTTTTCCAAAGGAGGCATTTCCTTCCTTGAGACAAACAGCTGTCCCATCACACTCTGAAGTTGGTATATTAGCAGGTGAAACATTTTCTAGATCTAAAATATACAATTTACAGATATATAGTTTTTGATAACACTGTCTGGTAAGAACTTATCTATAAGAATCATAACATTGTCTGTATACGCCGTGCAGTATGCAAGCCTGATTGCATACACCATATTGTGGAGAGAAATCTATGTCACCGCTACATTAGCTTGTGCTTACTCAAGTGCTTAAAATTTCTCAACTTGTTTCAACCTGCTGAAAAACTTGACTTGAATAATTTATATAATTCTGTTTGACTTACAATATAATTTGAAATTCTAGATAAGCTAAAGAAAGGGTCAACACCAAACTTAATTATAAATTGTAGGCATAATATTAGCCATATATTCTTAATCTAAAACTACAATATAGTATAACGCACTGTGAGGTTTGCAATCAGATGCTGTTTGTTGATCCTGAAGTTGGAGTAACTTGAGGGAGTCCAGAGCAGGGAGAGTTTGGTATAGAGCCTGCTGGTGGTCTCTAGTTTCTTCAGCTCTCTTGGCCAAATTTTCCAAAGCAGTTCTGTATAAACGCAGAAAGAGAATTTAGTTGACAATACAAACAAATGATATTTTCACTTTTTACAAATTATTATGAATAGAAAATTCCTATATACAGCCTAAATTCTTATACCATCCTACTTTCAATTGGCAGTGTTTAAAAACAGAAACCAATGACATTTTGAACACTGCAGTAGAAATTTTAAGGTTTCCTCGTTAACTTTATCAGAAATATCATACACGTTGCAATTCATCAACATGTAATTTAAAAATGAGCACTGTTAAGTTTGCATTTAATTTTATTTATTTAACACCACAAGAACCCCCTTGAAAGTGAAACTAATATCTAGCACATATTTTCATTGCATAAGTACTTTATAAAAGAAGAGTTTGATTTACCAAAATTGATTTTTTAAATCTCACACCAGTCTGAGGGCATCGAAAACAAGTTAGACTCTTAGAGCTTTAACTTGAGAAGAACTTGCGTTAGAAATATGCTTGTACTAAATCTAATAAAAAATTGTGCCCATTGGAATATGAAATTGAGACTGATTTAAAGCCAAACTAAAGAAATGAAAAGTTACTTTTAAACATTATTTGAACTATTCACTATATGGTGCTGAATCAAGTGTCTTAGAAAGTTATTTATTCCACAACTTCACATACTTTCTATGTTTAGTTTCGAGCATTTTTATAGTCAGTTGTCTTCTCAAGGAAATTTCATGTTCTTCAAGCAAATTGACATGCTGCCTCAACCTACAAAATATTATATAGAGTGAAACACATTACATGTTTGAAAAATGATACTCATAAACAAATGTCAGGTAAATAACAATTTATACTAATTTCTGAATGCATGTAACAACTACATGCTTATGCAAGCAGTTAGATAAGCAATATAATATATTAAGCAACGTCATTATAATTATTTTCTACTATATATATGGGCTGCCATATTACATTCAAATCAGGTACGTTACAGAAATAATGCAATTATAGCAAAGTAAAATAATAATCACTGCATGCTTCATGTGTATGTACTCTGTATATATTGCTATATATTTAATAAAAGACAAAACATTAAAGAGAAACAACATTTTTAGAATATATATAGCACCTTTCAATGTTGGACTGTTGAAGCAGAAGTGACTGCTGTAAATGACTATTCTGTTCCAATTTGGAATCTATTTTTAACTTGAAAACTTTGATTCTTTCCTGCTTTTCTGTGCTATCATTTTGTAATTCTAAAACATTATATAAACTTCACAAAGAAGGCTCATTAAGTTACAACATAAAAATCTTATACATTTTACAGTTCTCAGTACATATGGCATAATACATTCATAGTTCAACATTCAACAACAAACCTTCAATCTGTAGCTTTTTTCGTTCAACCAAACTTTTCTTGATATTATTCTCTCTTACTGCAATGACATAATCATAGATTATTCCTGATTGTATAAAGCATAAGATATAGCTTCTACATGTGACTTTATACTGCCGAGTACGTAAGCATAGCATTTTCAATTTTTATAAAAAAAATCAAAATGGGTCTATCTACAAGTTTAGTAAAACAACAAGGTGTGGTGGTAACAACTAGTAAATCAATTAAACACGAGGTAGATCGAGAAAAAATAATATTTTCTAACTGCAGTCTAGTAAAGACAGGCTTGCTTTCTACTGCACCACAATTGAATTATCAATATTTATAATTGTGGGTTATGTAAAATTGAGTTGCTTAAAAAATACTTGTATGATTATATAGTTAAATTTATTTGACTTACCAATGTTTTGAATAAGAACTTCAAATCCAGTAAAAAGCGAAGTTTCATTCAAATTCTCCCCATTTGTCAGCATATTGGTACAGCTCATCATGAAGTTATATAGTCTCTGACACCAGCTAACAGCTACAGCTTCAGGAACTAAATAAAGTATGCCATACAGTTACTATAATATTATTTAAATAAACAATAATATATATTGCATAAATGCTCTTAGTATCTTAATTAAAGTAGACACAGTTAACTACATTGCCTTTGTTGATACTACACTTACATTTATATGTAAAGATGAATTTACAAATTTATTTCACTCAAGCTTAGAACTATTTGTTCAAAATTAGACGACATAACTGTTTTAAATATTCACTACAACTAGACTATGCTATAAAACAGCATTCTTGTATCTACTTCAAACATCAGATTATCTCAATTATGGATTAAAATTGCAAATTAATATTCTGCCCTCTCTATGAAAAAAAACCTTAAACTTCTATAACTTGCAAGTCAGTACACTATAGGGGCTATTGAGAAATCTCAACACCACAAAAAATAGCTAACTCTTCTAAAATGCCTACTTAAAATCAAACTAATGATACAAGAGAAGCTTAAACAGTTTGAATATTTTCATTTCCTATAGCTCAATTTGATTAAATTTAATCAAAATACAGCTATTACTGCCCATACCACTGCCTAAGTTTATAAATTAACAATTATTATAAACTCTTGAATTAATAGGGTAGTAACTTATTAGTCAACTATAAATTATCAATTTAAATTGATTGTTTTGTGAATACTTTCACTTATAGATTATGTAGGTTTATAATCAGGACAACAATTGAACTTTTGGCTGAGAGACAACTACACAATTTCTAAAGCAGTATTACACATATAAAGTTATTTGCTTTAAGCAAAATCTTAGTTTAATTAAAATGATTTATCAGTAATGGAACTACCTTTAAGTATTACTAATAATAATGAATAAAGAGTATTTAGCACATGTTGCATGTTTTAGTTTTATGGCAGCTGTCTTTGACATTTTGTTTTAAAAAAAGTTTTAAGGTGTTTCCAGTTTGCATATCCATTTTCAGGCAAGTCTCAAAAATAAATTTAATAAGAATACAATAGGATCTGCAAGATATTTGGGATTTGTTTCCTGCAGTAAAATTATAAAACTATAACTTCTGAAAACTGAACTTCTAGTTTTTAACTATCTAATTAACATTATTAATGTTATAGCAAATAAACTTGTAATTTATATATTCAATTGAACTTCAATACTAAATTTAGTATTATAATCTAAATATAATTATAATAACTAAGCCTTAGCAGTAATAACTTACTAGTGCGAGTAAATTTAATGGGAGTCAATCATTCATACAAATAATATTATTTACAATTACTATTAATTTTATAGCAACTTACAAAAGTATACTCACTTACTGTTATATTTATTATCAATTAATATCATAATACTCATAATATTATTACTACAATTATATTATTATTATTATTACTATTATAGTATGACTATGATATTGATTGAATGAATTATATTTGTAATAAATTAATAATAATAACTTTTAGAATTATTAATATTATTATACTCATAATTTTAATAATAATTTCCTTTTATTATATAATTACCATTATAATAATAATAATATTAATTAATAGTTATGTAAAGTAGAAAAAAAATATAAAATTAAGTAATGAAAACAAAATTTAGAAAAACTTGTCAACTATTACTATCAGTATTAGTGTTACTATTACTATTAGTTTTATTAATATTATTATTATTACTATCAGTATCAGAATCTGGTAATCAAAATGGTTCATAAATATGGATATCGCAACTAAAAGTACAGATTAGAGTAAACTGCAATACACATTGAAAGTTATACAATGTAGTTGAATTGCAAAAACATTTATTACAATAATTACAAATAATGAAATATAATTTTAAAAGTGAGGTAATTGAAGACATCGCTTTACACCTGCAGTTGTAAACCTTTCGCAGACTGCTAGCAAGTGTAAGCAGCAGACGGAAATGTCACGCTATTGAGGACGATTAATACTCACAATACGGGGAAATAACTCCATATGTTAACTTTTTTACTCGGGTTTAAAATAATACTATTATTGTCAAAAACTGTAATAGAAGTATAGAACACTGGGATTTCTGGCTCAATAAAGCATAAGTATATAAATAGAACTAAGCAGAAAATTTTAAGCATTATAATATATGCATTTATGATAATGCAGTACACAGCCAATTAATTTATGCCATTTATCATCATTGCAGATATAATATGCACTTAATATAGATATAAAAGCAGTGACAATTATAAAATCCGGCAAGAGTTTAAGCTAACTTAGATGTATACAAAACAAACTTGAGTTTTAATTTTTATGAAAACAAAACCACGAAGTTGTTTCACATTGACAACTTTAATATTATATTCGTAGTGAAACTTTGTTATCCTTTGCTGAATAATATATAGATAAGTAAATTATGTGCCTATAATATTTAACTAGAAATGCAATCTGCTTTAATTAAAAAACACTCATTAAAATTCAGTAGCAAAAAGAAGTAACTTTTTGAATCATTTCTCTTCTACTAATGATGGGTTTCTTTTAAAACCATTCGAGACAAAAAATTAATGTTGGGTAGCTGCTAATAACCAACAACCATAGTATTTTGATATGAAATTCACGCTATTAAACCTTCAGGAATGATATTAATGGCATTGATACTCTTTTTAACATCTGCCTTTAACCAAATTCAGCAACAAGCATTTGGTAAACAAAGTGGGTTTAAATGATTTATAGAACTCAATGTTCATCAACGAAAACTATTTTGATATTGGTACTTAGTTGCAATGCCTAAGACTCAAGGAACCATGCTATATGGTTTTGCAGTTTATTGTAAAAGCCACTTTTTAAATCCTAATAATATTTTGAAATTGGGTGGAATAAACTGTGCACACATGAATACATGGTACAAGGTAAATTTTCAGATCTCAAAAGTCATTAAATGTTGTTAGGTGCTGTAAATATGTAAAACTAGCAAGTCATGGTATTTTGATTACAGCCAATCAAAAGTTAGAAACGAAAGAATAATTCTAATAGGTATTATAATTAGTTTGTGTATTTTTGTGAAACATTTGCCATACAATTTATAACTGTATACAACTGTTAATCACTCAACTAGGTTTTCCTAGTGTAATGCTGAATCATAATTTGCAATTACTGATTTACACACATTAATTTATTATGCACAAATATACATATATACTGCTAAAATTATTTAATGTAATTTGGTGAGCATAGTTTATTAAATACAGTACTCTATCACAGAGCTATGGTTATGATGTAGGCAAGTTTATTTGAGCAGTTTTTTATCAATAAGTCAACAGATCAGATATACTATCATCTACTTAAACACTCTTCTGATAGGTAGACTGTGATACAAGCAGTATGTGACAGTTGATAAACATCTATACAAGCAAATCTGTGGTCAAAGGCAGTGGTGTTTGCTTCTAGTAAAGTTGAGTTTTAATTTCAGTAGTGTGCAAATTTTTGGGTATTTCTCTTTATAAAAACTATGAAGTTTTTCGTTTGTCTTCTGTTGCTAACTCTTTTTAGTGATGCATTGTGCCGCCTCAACAACTTGGTAAATACAGGTACGCATACAGTCTGCATTATGCTGTGGTATAATTTATTAATTATTAGAATAATTTATTTACCATTTCAATTTATAACATATCTACATCTTATGAAATGGTACACGCAGGATGTCTTGGCACATCTGGTGGATGTTGCCCTTCAAGAGTTGAGTTATATCCCGGAGATAGTTTGGTGCTGGACAGAGATGAAAGTGCACCTGCTGGAGGAACCTGGTGTGAACATGAAGTTCTAGTTCGACTTGATGATGATGCTTGCACTGGCTGCTCATTCATCATTGAGTTTGATGATTACTCAACTCCTTTCTTACCAGCTATAGCTTTTATGGAATCTAATTACACCTCTGCACTTTTCTTTGGTCCAACATTCCTTCATTTCACAAGTGCAGTAAGAGTCTATTTTACAATTAATTGAAACTAAAGAATAATAAGCTGTTTGCTTAAGACACAATAATATCAAACACTGCTTTAATTCTTATGTTTATTGTAAATAAATGCTAAATATTAGATTTTGTTAATTAGGCCACTGCTGGGGGTATTTTTGGTAAACCTCTCAACAGTACCATAGTCACCTCTGGAAACGCCATGAAAATCAGATTTCATGATACGGATGAGTACGATGGAGGCCTCAAGATTACAGTCAAAACAAAGACGCCTTTTAATGTGAATTCAGGTAAAATGAAAGCCAAAGAGTTTCAGTATTCATTTAATAACTTTGTGCTATTGTTTTACTTTTTGCTTTTTGGTTATTTCTAAGTTTTGAACATTTGCCGCATTCTTAGATAACATAATTTATGGCTTATAGCCCTAATACCCAGAAAGTAAATTTTCTTTTAATCTATTTGCTATGGCCAACTCTGTAACTAAACTTCTGTTGAAAAAAATAAATTATTTTGCTGCTCTTTTATTAATATCTAGATTTTAAGTGTTCTCAATCTAAGATACAAGCATCAATTCACATATACCTTGGAGATATCTGAAATGTACTTTGTCCATTTTCAGTATTGCTCCAGTTAAAATCAATCATATGTCTGATTTATCAGCTTGCTATATCCTCTGCATATTACTGTTATAGACATAAAAAACTGCTTGATTATCTATTAGGATTGAAAGGGGCAGATATGCTTAAGGAAGTTGGACATCACTGCTCTGAATTGATCTCCAAAAATGTTGACGCAGTTTAATTCTCATGATTTATACTAGAAAAGCCCTCAAAGTTAACTACACTAACTGAGTTGGCTACACATTTCAACTCAAACATGTTGTAGTCTTAATGTTTTAGGCTTGTGATATGATACATAATTGGCTTTTTTGTAGCAATTTCATAATTTTTACAGGAGACAAGCCCATCGCACTTACTATTTGTAAAAAAACATGGCTGCTTGCTTGATGATTCATTTATTATAAAATGTTTTTAGGAATGTATATAGCAATAGGCGTGTCAGTTGGAGGTGCCATTCTTTTGATAACTATTATTGTTATCATTGCCGTCTTTAGGAGGAGAACTAGACAAAGAGGTAAGATTAACTTTAGCAAAAAGGCATAGTTTTCAAAAAATTAATATGGCGTCACTTTGGTGAGATAATCAGTAAAGTAGCTTAAGTATGTGTTATGAGTTTTTAATAGTTTCCTAATATATGCCTGACAAATCACAACAAGCTTTCCTAACAATAAATCTTGTTTCATAAACTTTTTGGTGGGCTAAAAAGTGAACAAAATTTGTCATCAGATTATAACAATTCAGTACTTAAAAATTATTACCTCAAAATATACTAATTCTGAATTACTTGGCCCACAAGAATATGTAGGCATTAAAAACTACGCATTTATCAATTGTTCTCTTATTGAATTATGCCCCAAAATTATAGTGCAAGTGCAAAGATGATATCTTATGCATCAGTCATATATGAACATTTATTCTACTATCACATATTAATTATAATTAACACTACATATTAATTTTTATTGCACTATATGTTTGTTACAGCACTATATAATATTATAATCAGTATATTTTCTAATGTCCATACACAGACTAAAACGCCTTATGCAATCATATATTATATGATTAAAATTAATTATGTTTAATTTTACAGTTGCTGGTAGAGGTGCAGTCAGAATATACTAAAGTGGAAGTCCAAATTGTTCACATAATAAATCATTGAATAGCATTACAGATTGAAACCACTGATGTTTTGTTAATCTATTTTGTTACTATCTTATATTGTAAGACGAGATACTACATGTAGACTTAAACTAATTTACAAGTTGATTAATTTTTGATTGTAAACTAATTTACCACAGTTGTACAGCTCCATTTGCATAGCTTTTCTATATTATTCAATAAATCTTGGTCAACATATTTCAACCAAGGTAGGCCTACAGTAGAACAATGTTTTATAATGTTAATTGTTTTCACAACTTGATTGTGCCTTTCACATTGCATTTTTATAATCACTATAATAGCAACCTGGTGTAGTGGTTAAAGCACTGACCTATAAGTAATTATGAAGTCAGTAGTTGAGTTCAAACACCTGGTGGTGATGTTAGGAAGAGCACCCAGTCATAATTGCTTCTGTGCCACATATATGAATAAGTCCTTAGCCCATTTGAAAGAGACCTTTCGATCTGGAGTTCTCACAGCGGTTATAAACATGTGTGAGCTTTTTCTATTAATAGCAAATTGAAACTTTAAATTGATGCTGTAGTCTACAACAAACCATTAACCACTTTTCAATAAATGACTAGCATTTTAGTCAAAGAACTCATTTTGTGTGAGAAATTATGGTGTGAGCTCATAAAAAATAGCATTTTACAATAATAATGAACAACTCATTTGTGTACTGGTAAGCAACTTTGTCTATGAATGTAATCTGGGAGGACAGTTGCATCACTCAGCTCCAAGTTGTTATCTGGTAGACTATGGAGCTTACTGATAACTGATACATACAGTTAGTATAGCCAGCAAATCACTGATTACACCTGATTTTGCATTTCATCAGAAAGATTCACTCACAAGTTTAAGGAAAAACACCAAGTACCTAACACAATGTGCAGAGCTGTTTAAATAAATAAGCCCAACTGTGGATATCAAGATCATAAACTTGTCATTGACGTTCTCATACTTAATACATTTTCACAAAAGTCAGGACAGGGATTTTGCAACATTATTCAGCACCAATGTTGATAGATTAATTTACAAATCTTTCTGGAATTAACCACATACACCTTCAGACCTCTCTCCTGCACACTCTCCAAGACCTCAGCATCAGAAAACAATGACAGTTCTGAAGCTTGAGTGATCAAGAGGTTACTTTTTCAAACAACCTTATTCAGAGAAAAGTTATTTTTCAAAATTAATAAAAAAAATCTGCCAGTAATGTAACAAAAGCTGTTTTAAGGGCTTGGTAAATGGATTAAGATGTGTCCTTTAACTTGCTCTGGGTAAAACTTTTAGGATTTTTGTATATGCTTATATATACAAAATAGCAAAAAAGTCAAGTTTAGTTTTTATTTCCATAGATGATGTATTATATCAGTGCTGTTAATAAATTGCTTTTATATAAATAAATGAATACCTCAAACAAATCTGAGTTAACTGATTGTGGCATCTAGAAGGGAATTGCATGGCTTGAATATTACTTCCAAATATAGCATATGAATTAGCCATCATAACTAACATTAGGTAGTTATAATTTCTATTTGTATATAAGTTTCTAATAAATTACACATGCTACTGTAGGTATGTCTGATTTGTTTATATTGGGCCTACCATGTGTGTAAGCACCATTTGACGCATTATTGCATGAAAGAACAACTCGTGAGGCACACTGTTTTCATTTCCTAGATATTCTCAGTAGCAGCATCCGGAATTTGTCGGTCTAATCGTAACCACGTGACAAAATTTCCGGTGGCAAATCCTGGTTGACGTAACCAATGAACTGGAAAATATTTCCAGTTCAGTGGTTCACAGTCTCAGTTACCGAATCCAAACTTCTAAACAAATTTGATTTCATAAATATTGTGTTTTTATCAGATTTTATCTGTAAAACAATGAACTGTAAATTTGAAATTTTAGTGCTTTCGTTAAGCCTTATATCTGGCGTATGTGCTTCAAAGTTTGAAGGTAGGCTACGAGCTTTACTATCGTCTATCAGTTCCACTTATCACTTATGTCTTATCAGCATGAGTATCACTATCCGGGTATCACTATCAGTATCACTATTAGTATTACTGTATCAGTATCACTATCAGTGGGAGCACTTGACCTTAAAGCTAGAGTAAAGCGTAAAACTAAAAGTGACTGAAATGTACAATTTTTAGTTTTAGTTTAACTTCACTGATCATTTAATATTATTATTTGTATTTTAAACATTAAATTTAATGTAAATTAATCATTTAATGTCGATGTGAATGTAGAACTAAATGTTTTTGAATTTAAAAAAAGAAATATATTAATAATTAAATCTTAAAATTAATATATATTATTATTAAAAATAAATTACTATTGAATTAATAATAATATTAATTAATATTAATATTGTTCAATTTAATAGTATAACATTAACTATAATTATATTAAAATAATATTATAGTTATTAAGCGTAAGGCAAGGCTAATAGTGATAATAATACTAATAGTAATACTCAGTAATAGTAATACTGATACTAATAGTAACTGTAGTACTAATAGTAATGGTAATACTAGTATAGTAATATTGATACTAATAGTAATTATAGTACTAATAGTATTACTAATACTAATACTAGTAGTAAACCAAATGATGGTACTAATATTACTAGCTCACTTCCCGTGACTTCTGGAGTCCCACAAGGTTCGGTGCTGGGCCTTGTATTATTCCTAGTGCATATCAACAATCTCCCAAACCATGTCGACTACTCTGTTTGCCTCCTTGCCGATGATACTGTGGTGTACTAAATTGCTAGCAACCTGACTGGTGATATGAGATTCCAAGCCAACCTTAACCCGCTAAACACCTAAGCAGAGATGTGGGGCATGTGTTTTAATGCCAAAAAGCGTAAGACAATTGATTTTTAGTCTCATGGCACATTCCCAAATTCTGTATTCGAGCACAGTCACACCGATCACTGCAAATACCTAGGAGAGATACTACAGTCAGACATGAAGTTCATGTACCACATATCCGACAAAATATTCGATGGGAGAAAGCAAAGTGGTATGATCAGGAAAGCTCTCTGCTAGGCATCAGAGAGAGCCAGGCTGATAGCTTATAAGTCTCTCTGCCGCTCTCATCTATAATATGCCCTATGTGCCTGGGGCCTATCTTCAAACAGAGAGATAGAGGCCTTAGAAATGGTTCAGAATCAAGGGGTGAGAATAATCGATGGATTAAAAGGCAGAAGAGGGGCCACAGGGGCCAAGGAAAAACTACAACTACAACAACGGGATGTTCGGCTGAGGAACTCTCAAGTGAAGCTACTGCACAAGATACTCCTGAAAAAGGAATCACATCCTCCTGTCAGCGTATTTTATGAATCAGCCTCTGACTTCAGTCAGACAAGAGCTACCACCAATAACGAACCATGGTCTATTTCTACAACTGGCAACTCCCTCCACAACAGTTTCCTTCCCTTGAGAAATATGGGACCTGAAGAAATAGAAACAACCAACCAGACCTACTGTTACCACCCCCCCCCCCCCATCCCAGGCAGTCTAGCACAATTACCCCGTTAATGTAAGTACTAATAGTAATAGCTATGCCTATTCATATCCATATTGATATTGCCTATTTTAGTTGTAATTTTTACTATAGTCTGTAAGTAATACTTATACTATTAGTTTAACTATAAGTATTGCTTATAGTTAGTTATTTACTAGTAATTATAATAGTAATTTAAATTATCAATATACAATTTTTTGAACCTACATTTTGTTTTACTGTTTAGTTTTAGGCTACTGGTTTACAAATTCAAACTGAGATTAAACATATTTTAATTAAATTCTTCATTTTTATTATAATATTATTATAAATATAATTAATATAATAATAATAAATGTAATAGACTATATTATTACCAGTATTACTGTATTAGTAATACTAATACAATAATACTAGTAACTAATCCTTATACTATTATACTTACTATAAGTATAATTAATAACATTAACTAAATCAAGTATCATAATTTCACCATAATTGATAATTATTATATTATATTTCAAACAATAATTTTATTTATTGGTAATTATTATTATTTAATAAGAGTAAGGGTAAGACTAAAAGCAAGCCTGATGATTATAGTATAAGTATAAGCATTACCAATGCCCAGGGAGCAGCCGTGGTGGTCTAGGGGTTAGAGCATTTGTGAACACAAAGTCATGGGTTCAAACCCGACAAAGGTCATTGGTGATGTTAGGAAGAGCATTCAGTCATAATTGCTCCTGTGCCTCATCTAAACAAGTCCTTAGCCCGTTCTAAGAAAAACACTTTCCATTAGGGGTTTTTCACAGGGATGGCGACTCTAAACTTAAGTGAGCAAATTTTTTATAAGCATTACCAATGTCCAATAGTAATAATGATACAATATGAGTATCAGTATGACTAAAAGTTAACTTATACTTATAGCTATTAGTTATACTAGTGGTAAAATTTGCAATGCTTCAGTTCATAAGTTATAATAATACTTATACTAATACTAATAGTTAGTGTTATGTCCCATACTTATAGTTAGAGAGTTATACTTATAGTGATGCACAATTATTGATTAGTATCAATTTGTTTTAAATTTATTATAAAACTATTCTAACAATTTTATAAATTGTTGATATATTTTAAAGTATAGCTACATGGAATAATTATTTTTGCCATAATCAATGTTATAATTATCATCATCATGTGTATCTAATTAAGTTGTCCATTGAATCTAATTTAATTGCCCAAATGATTCATTACAATTTATCATAATAGTAATTGAATAAATATTAATTATTTCATGTATATATTAATATTGCAATTTATGTTGAAAATGAATTATCCATTTAATGTTATATTCGTATCTATCATATTCATATTGTATTAACTGAGTAAGATTAGAAACCTAATAAAATTGCAAAATAAATATTTTTCAATTTAATAATTGCGCTGGCTAGCTAAGCTTATATTTGTCATTTTATTACAGCATTTAATGATTATATTAAAGTTATTATATGTAGTTAAATAAACATTGTATCCAAATTTGATTTATTATATCATTTTTAATAATAATTGTTTTGTTTTTTTTTAACTTGGCAACCAAGTGTAAGAGAAAAGACAGAGTTGATATTATATTAGTCTTGAAATTACGATACTTTTTATGTATAAAGTTTTTAATAAAATCACTTATACTGATAAAGGTACTCTTAATGCTATCTAAGCTAGTGATGGAATGACTCATTGGGCTTAAAAACCAGTTTATACACTACTAGGTTGCTATATGAGTGAAGCCCACTCTTCAGGTTTTATAGTTTATCAGTAATAAACTGTAGCTGTTTTTACTATTTATTATAATAATATTTGTAATTTATTTATTAGGTCTATAGCATAGCATTACTTTAAATTTTACTAAAAAGAACTACAGCTCTCCCAGTTACATCAACTTGAGTGCTATTTGTTTTGTTGTGTTCGAGTTCATTAGAGTTACTATAAAAGTTTATTTTTATGTATTTTTAATTGCTCTTTGTTTTAGGCTGCATCAGCTCAAAGTGTTGCCCAGGGCAACAGGAGATGTATCCAGGTGATCAGGTCACATTGACTCTGGAGAAAGGTCGCAATGATTCAGGGGTCTGGTGCGGTCATGAGTTTATTGTACGTTTGAAAGATGAACCTTGTGATGGCTGTGCTTTCATTGTGTCATTCGCTGACTTTTCAATGCCTTTCACACCAACTGTGGAGCTACTAGAAACAAATTATTCGCAGAGTGCATTCTTTGCTCCAACTTTTCAATGGCTTAAAACTTTGGTAAGTCATATTTTAATTGTATCAAAGCATTGTTGTTACAGGCTGTAATACATTGTCGCTTGTAGTTTTAAATCATAATATTCAGATGTCAACGCTTAATAGTTAAATGCTTTAGAATAAATAATAAGATTGGTTGTTGTTTTGATTGGTATCAGTTCAGATGTAGCTTATAACTGAATACAAAAAACCAATGATCAGTTTCTCTGAAAAATAAAGAGTTCTCAAAGTAGTATTTTACTATCTAGTCTTAATCTAGAAGGACATTTATGTTTTTTTATGAATTTATATGGCATATTATAAAATGTTGGTATCCGTTTTTCAAGGGAAAGTATGGTGGCGAAGAAAAGCCTGTTCCGTCTAGTGTTACTACTACAGGCAACATACTCAAACTATCATTTGCTAACACAGGGAAATATAAAGGAGATTTAACTATTACTGTTGATACCAAGACTGACTTTGATCCTAATGAAAGTAAGTTATGAAAGTGTAGACAATTCCTTATTTTGCACACATTCATAAAAGATAGTGTGAAGTATATAGTGTAACTATATACTTTTGAATTAGTGATGCTAATTTGTTTGACTGTTGTTTGTTGTATAATAAAAATGCTGACTATGGTTGCAGGTTTGTATGTGGCAATTGGACTAGGTGTAGCATGCACTCTCTTTATAGTGTTTATCATAGTATGTGTTGTTGTGAAAAGACGAAGGAGGATCAACATGTCCAGACGTGGAGGTGGGTGTTGTGGTTTTGTTGCAACAAAATGTACTTATCATAATTGTTTAGATGAAATTGTCCGATGCCTTTTTGTTTGCTATTTGTCTAGAAAAAATTATTGTTTCCCAAAGTTAAATTAAAGTTTGTATAATAATGGAATATTGCTATGATTTGCATTGATACTTCGTTTGAGTATCAACTAGGGCCAGTTTTAAATTCATAATTTAAAGTTATTACAGCACATGTTAGATCTGTTTGCATTATCTGCTAAGGTTTTTAGATTATTACATATGCTTATATTTTGCATGCTTCTATACATTATCTTACAATGCATATTTGATACTCTATATTTTACAGTAACTATTTTTCGTTTCAGAGCCAATTCTGATCACAAGTGCTGCATATTGAATGAGTAAAGGAAGTGAATCCATTGTGTGTTGGCTTTACAATACTTCGCACTGCTCTATGCTACAGCTGACTTGCTTGTTCTATAGCACATAACTTTCTAATGCTCCTTTCAATTTACTATTATGATGAATATTAGAAAAATTTGACACTTAATATTTTGTATCATTAAGTTTTCTTAATGAAATTTGATGCAGCTTTAAAAATGGTAACTTTGATTAAAAAGTAAATATCATGTCAAAATGTGAAAGTAAAAATGGTTAGTATCTACCAAAAACATTGGGTTTATCAAACGACTTTTTTTCAAAGTGTAACCTTATCTTTGCTGTATACCTAAGTAGGTAATTAGCTTCAAGTTTTATAAGCATTTAAAAAGTATACGGTAACTAAGACCCGTCAGCTTATTTAATAATTTGCAACTATATATTATATGTTATATGAATCTCTATGATATATTTTCATTTATGGTTATTGTATTTTATATTTGGCCAGTAATTAACTGAATATAATATATTTTTATTCAAACATAACCATTATATTCAAATTCTTGTTTATTGAAATATCCGTCTGCATAATATATTTAATTGATGTGCTACTAAATATTTTACTAGGACAGAACTAGTTTTATCACTACAATCATACAAAAAAATTTAAGATTGCCAATTTGCACAATTTTATTTTCATAAACATAATATTTTTTGACAATTTTTGTATTTCCTACAGCTTGGAGAAAATGTAACCGAAATTATAATTTTCTTGTGTTTGGGGTTCACTGCTCATTTGAGCATTTAACCTAGTTGAATTGAGTACTTTTTGGAAAATATTTCTTTGTAGGGAACTGCAAGTTTAGCAGGGGCTGCTCACTTGTCTGAATGTAGTTTTCGTTTGCAATTCTAGCATGTTAGGCTCCATTTTGTAATGGTGTATGTATAAAAACATTGTGTTATGTGAAGAATGATGTTTTAAAGCGGTACTTACTGACTTAGAGGGACGATAACTCAATTTCTCGTCTAGACGGCTGTAGTCTTGGCGGGTAGCCGAGGAACGATAACTCTATTACGTTACATTATGTTCCGATCACTGAACTGAAACTATATAGTTATAGTAATATAGTTCAATGGTTCCGATATTGCAAAAACATAATAATATTATACTTACTCATTTTACGGGAAATCCGTTTCCAACTAGGTAGTTTCCATTAGCATTCAATGATTCATTAAAGTTAAATACTGAAACCTCTGTTGCTGGGGCCTTGTTTTTTCACCAACAGTAATTCACGCGCTGTTGGAACTTTAAATTGTACTTTGCTGTATTATAATTATATTACAAGATTAAGTAAAAGCTAGTTAGTAATGACTAATCATCTAATGTGATAGCCACTCACTCATCAGTCATCATACTCATAGTCATTGTCACTATCACTGTGATTGTGATCGCCCTTACTTACTGATTATCATACTCATACTGATGCATCTACTGTTGGTAACTCACTGTAAGATTAGTCACATAGTTATAGTACTAGTAGTACTCTAATACTAATAGTGATAGTACTACTACTATTGCTAGCATTAGTAGTACTAGTACTAGTAGTACTAGTACTTACAGTTACTCTTACTCTTAAGTTAATTTTAAATTAACATTATCATTATGACTATGATAATTTATTAATTATAATGATGATGATCATAACGGATAATAATATAATTAAGGAGTTCCTGGTGTATCTGTCTTTGAATTAGCGAAAATTATACAAGACTTAAAATAAAAATATAGAAAGGCTCCAGGACAAGTAATAGTATACCATGGTAGCTTCTTACCAAGAACCATTAAATACACCAGAGGGTCCATATAAAAAAATTAACACAACTACCAACCTTTAGCCCACACTGTAAAACAAATCATCATGCACTTGATAAATAACTTCCTAACCAATCACAGAGTGGTGTTACAAGGTCACACCTCAGATCCATTACCATTTACCTTAGGTGTGCCACAAGGATAGGTTTTGAGACCAATACTACTCTTCATTGTCATTAATGACCTACCTGACTGTCTTGACTGCTCATGTGTCTTGTTTGCTCATGACACCCTTGTCTACCAGGAGATAGCCTCATTTAGTGACTGCAGCAGGTGTCAGCGAAATTTAGATTCTTTTAGTGCATGGTCAGGCAAGTGGGGTATGTCATTCAACATCTTTAAAAGCAAAATAATAAGTTTTAACTCTGTAGGAGATACTCCCAATTACACATTGAATGGGTCAGTGCTAGATCATGTAGACTACAAAATACCTAGATGTTACACTGCAATCAGATTACAGGCTCAACAACCATATATAAAATAAAATACTAAATGCTAGAAGACAATTGGGTATGATTAAAAAGCTCTCTACTGGGCCCCTGAACGAGCTCAATTGATTGCATACAAAGCGTTGTGTTTACCACACCTTGAGTATGCTAGCGCAGCTTGGCACCTAGCCTGCAAGAAGACTATTTCTGGCTTAGAAAAGATACAAGTGGATGCAGTGCGATTCATAGCCAATATTACAGGCCACGAGAATGTCGAAAGTGCCATGAAAAAAACTCTGCATATAGCCCCTTGAACAATGAAGAAGAACCAGGCGTATTAGTATCCTTATGAAGATTCTGACAAAAGAAGAACAACATCTGGCTCTCAGTTTTGCCTATGATGACCTGCTGAACAAACCAATGAACAGCATTATATAGACTCTCTCCCAAGCGAGGGGACGGCCTCGATCAGTGGGTGCTCACAATACCAAGTACCTGAACAGTTTTCTCCCAAGGACCATCCGGGGTCTGAAAATTGGTCACAATCAAGGCAATAATTTAGAGATCTCCACATAGACAGTGTTAAGTTTCTGTTCAGTAAATACAGCCCAGCCAGTAATAACTGTATGACTACTTACCAATGACTGTCCAACATATTACCTCTTCCTTCCTCTAGAGAGGTCCAGTGTGATGATCACTTCGAAGTTGACTTTAACTAATAAGTATAGCATTATGATTAAGTTTAACAATAGCTTACATTTTAAATAAACTTAAAATGATATAACTATTTAAATAATTAATTTATGCTACAGCTAGAAGTATACTTACAGTTTATACAGTTGACGTTATACTAATACTTACAGACTATAGTATAAGTATTGCCATTAGTTTTAGTTATACTATTACTTAATCTTATATTTATAACTTATACTAATTAAGTTATAATTTATGTAATTATATTGATATTACCTTCAAGTTTAACTTCAACTTGTAGTTGTACTACTACTGCTGCTGCTGCTACTGCTGCTGCTGCTACTGCTACCACTGCTACTACTGCTTGGTAGTTATTATGATTATTTGTTTTCATTGTGATTGTGATCACCGGTATCTGACTAATAACTCGAGCTTGGCATAAGCAATAATAGTAAGAGTAATACTGAGTTAAATCTAAAATTAGTATTATTGGTTGTACTCTATAATTTAATTATAATAGCTGAAGTTTTACCTATAGTTATAGTAAAACTACAGAAGTTTCAAGTTAGATAATTGATACATTGGGCCATATTAACTACAAGATATGCAGTATTTTATATAATTGTAGAAAAGTATAGTTCTCTAAAGTTGATGTAAACATACTTTTTCATGATATAAGAAAAATTATGATGCTTGTAAACCATGTACTTTAAACTAAGTGATATATTCTTGCTGCCTATTTTAATAAATCGACTGTCAGTGAAAATATCACAGACTCAAAAACAATTAAGCGATGAAAAAAGTTAGTGAGAGCCAATAGCCTAAATTTTAATTGCATGAGATTAGACTTTATTTTCGCTCTATAATATTCTAACCATTATGCAAAAATTATTTAAATTCATGCATATTCTTAGTGAATGCAGAAAACTTTTAGGTAGAACACAAATGAAAGCACAAAAAATATCCCAACTTATTTACTCAAGTTTAGACAAGAAAATGTAATGTCACTACAGTATTATGAGATCTAACCATTATATTGCTGAGATATTCAAAGATAAAATACAAAGTTCTATGTTATCAGAAGACCTACAGATAGATAAAGGGAAAGACAAACACTTATCATTGGTGGTCACCTTTCATTACCGTGGTCCTGTGCGGGTGGCTGGTAGCAACACTTATCATTGATGTGCAAATAAATGTTTAGTGGTCTTTATGTACATATCAAAGTCACTACTTAACTTTGAAATGTATTAAAATTCAAACATATATGCTAAGCTACATTGAATAATCCAAGTAGTGAGGACAGAAACGCTATTTCTATTAGTTGTGGTATCGCATCATTATATCTGTTAGAGTAATTTATTTACCTTTATTACTGTCATGGAAACCTTTAGATTTAAAATATAAGTTATATAAATAAGCTTGATGACTGCCAGCTTCCAGATTGTAATAACCTCTTAAGTTATGTATCAAACTTTTGATGAACTGCTGTGTTATTATGCCCAATGGTTAGAGCATTGTCTAAGTGTGTGCTAGGTAATAGCAGCACTAGTAATAATTTCATCTGGTCATAATTGTTCTTCTGCTATTTTGGCAAAAGTCCTTAGCTCGCTTGAAAACTCTTACCATCAAAGGTTCTCACAGAAGTGAAGATTTTAAATCAATATAAGTTTAACAGTACTTATGTAATGCGTTTTCAGGTCAATAACTGGGGTGGTGACGCATTAAGAATATTACCAAGGTGTATTTTCAACATAAACAGTAGTAAGCATTGGCCACCATTATGCTGTTTCCATCTTCTACCAGCAAGCTGCGTCAAATTCTTTTAATCACCGTCTTCTCTTTTGACATTGTTGTGTCAACAGACTATTATGGTAAGCATCTTTCATTTCTTATAAATTTTAGTGGACTATTTGTTATATAGTGTTTTATTGCACAAAGTTGTTTTATAGGTTTAAATAGATTTTTTGAAGTAACTGGTTTTACAGGTTAATGACTCAACTAATTAACTGCATTTTTAATTTAGAATTATTCTCAATTAATTGTGTTGTCAGCTAAGTCCTTTTATGGAAATTTAGTTTCTGTAATGTTGAAAGTTTCTGTATCCTTATCTTATATTTTAATTTGTAAAGGAATAAAATAATATAAAATAATAAAATAAAGGAATAAAATAATAAAACAATATAATCATTGTAGATTGTATTGGAACATCATCTGATTGTTGCGTCAAACGAGAACTATATGGTGGAGACAGAGTAATTCTACAGACAAAAGTTGGTAACACTGACGGCCTGTGGTGTGATCAGGTGTTCATTGTCCGTCAAAGCAACCAACAATATGATGACTGTAGTGGCTGTACATTTACTATAGAGTTTGAGGAAACAGATTTTGTTGGTTCCTTATCAGTTCGCGAGGCTAACTACACCAGTGCCTCTTACATCAGTTCGGAAACTCTCTATTTGGACCTGCTAGTAAGTTGTGACTCAGAGAAAGTTGCATGCCACTTATTCCTCAATAAATCACTCCTTTTGAAATATAATGTCTAGTCATGTGTGAAGCTAGTTCTGTGTTTTGCAATTTTTCATTCTGAAAGTTTCAACACATTATACATAACAAAGTTACAAGTGACATACATTTTGTTCAGCTATTCAATAATCTTTCTTTTAAACTAAATTTCAGTAAACTATATATATAACTTACATGGTTGGATGAAGTTGTGTTGTTTGTTATCCAGGCAGAGTATGAGTATCCATATGGGCGAACATTTCCTTCTGATGAACTCCATTCGACATCCACTGTGGTGAAGTTTATATACGATAGATATAGTGTTGAGAGTGGTTCTCTAAAGATAACTGTAACTCCAAATATTCCTCAGACTACAGGTGACTTCTCATGCTATAATATAATAGTTGGAAATTTTGAATGAATTGTAATTTTGTTTCTGTCATAGTATTGTACAGAAGATATGACTTACTAGTGTTTGTACTAAGATGTATTTACTAGTGTTTGTAGGTGTTGGGTGTTATAGGTAACATTGGTGCCTTAAATTATATTGCCCCATAGCTTCCTTGAAGCATTGCTTATAATGTCTTGCAAAACTGCCCTATAGTAGTAGGCTATGGCCATAACCTAGAATACAACATTTTTATCCTACTTGATTCATTTCCTAGTTTCCTTGACACTGTTGCCTCTCATGAAAGTAGTTAGTAAGAAGGTGAGGTTTGGATGATAAAATATCATTTATTTGTTTGTATTTTTGTCAAGTGTCAACTCCCCTGCTTGAGATAGCTAATAGCTTGCAGCATCTGCTATGTGTGGATGGATGCTGCGCTTCACTATCGGTTTATAGAGCAGGCCTGAGTATGTTTAGTGTACCCTGTGAATACCATTAGCAATGCAATGTAACATCTACCATTAGCAATACAATGTAATATCTACCATTAGCAATACAATGTAATATTTACCATTAGCAATGCAATGTAACATCTACCATTAGCAATGCAATGTAACATCTACCATTAGCAATGCAATGTAATATCTACCATTAGCAATGCAATGTAGCATTTACCATTATCAATGCAACATAATGTGATCTACTCATTTTTTGTAGTTTCACTGGTTATTATTCTAAGCATATCCATCCCATTGGTATTCCTCTTTATTTTCTTCACCATCGTTATTTACAAGATAAGACAGCGGAAACTGACACAAATTAGAACAAGTGAGTCTTATATAGAAGTACTGTTCGTTTTTCATTCTGATTATTTTATTATTGTGGTCAGTTCTAAAGGATTTATAATGAATTGCTAAGTCATAGTCTTGTGTTATTTATTGTGTTGATTACAATTTATTTTTGCCAAATTTAATGATTTGATTTAACTCAATTTGTGTACGTCAGGGTCTTATGGTTTGTCCCATCCCTCCTCAGCATGAATATATAATAATCATAATGACAGCTAAAACATTGCTTATAAATTTGCAATCTGAAATATCAGATGGAACAGCAAACTCTCTCAGAGAAGCTTCAAAAGCTTTCAGAGTTTATTTTATTGCTAAATTTCAACTGATGACTGAACACTGCTTAACACAAGTAAAGATGTAATAATAAAATAAGTATGATTTTAACAGTAACAGAATGATATTGATAATTACCATGTGCTGTAGTATGGAACCAACGGGTGGCTGCTGTATTGCAAGATGCACAGTTAGATGCTCAGGAGCTGAGAGAAGCGAGATTGCGGCAGCAATTCAGACACCCACAGAGTCCTGAACCGTGTGATTCTGTAGCTCCTCCCTCCTATGCCGAGGCTGCTTCTCCGCCTCCATATGAGGATGTCATAAGAAGTGACGGCAGCAGTGTGTTGCCTTCCAATGCTGCTCCTCCATATGATGCCAATACTGACCCCCCACTGGAAGATTCAGCTGCACCAGATAATGGCAGAGACTCTAGTAGGCTGATTGTGTGACTGTTTGGTTTCCCAGGTCTTTAAATTTTTGTTGTACATCGTAATATATTGTATCTATATCAAAATATTCTATGCATTTATATTAATTCTGATAAAATGTAATTTTATCAAATTTTATTTTTTTTACCTTTATGTATAGGGAATATCACTATTGTTTTCTTATTAGTTTACTATTTTGTAATACTTTTACCTAATTTCTTTGCAAAGTTTAGTTTTTATCTTAAGATCTATGTCGAATGACTTATGACAATTACAATCAGTATGATTCAAAATTTTAATTATGCCATTTTTTTATAATAGAACGAAATATAGAATATTTTACTGTTACTTTAAATCCGTATTATCTAAACTATTGAATTTGAAATGTAGTAGTTTTATATTTGATTTTCCGCCAACAGCTTCCCCAATAGACACTTTCAGAGAAATTGATCACAGTCTAAACAATGCGGAGTCTAATTCTTTAGACTCCGCATATTGTTTCTTGTTAAGTTACTTCATCTTGTATCAAAAAGAAAACCGCTAGTTTATCTTACCATGTCTACTATCATTTAATTTAGTCACCTCTACCAATATAAATAAAAGAATTAACATGATATAACCGTGTCCAGTTACTAGGTAAGTAGATAGATGATTATAATATATAGCCCTTGATTGTTGTCGTAAAATGTCATTTTACCTTGTTAAGCAAAAATCAGTTTGAAAATTGACATATAGTATGATTTTCATCATTAGAGTATGCTACCAGTGCCGGTGTAACTGTATTTGCAAGCTCCAGTTAAGCAAACTTGGAGGTTAGATAACTCCAAATAGTTTAAAGCGAAACTGAATATTCTTGATGTAATAAATTTACTACATTACAAGTTTACATTTTCAAGCCTATAAACATCCATAACATATTATTATTGATTGAAAGTTTTTCTTTTGATAATTATATTTAGTATAACTTATTCAGGTTTGTAAAATAGTAATTTACGAAACTTTTAACTATGCATGTGTAATTATGCTATTCAATGTAAATAAGTTATACTACTATTATGGTCCATATGGCTATAGTGCCCAGCACCTATCTTGCGTTTTGTTAACAATTGAAGCAAATTATTTTACTATACTTGCCAATTATTGTAGTAAAATAAAATATCTGAATAGTTCTTAAAAATGCATGTAAGCCACTTTTAACATAATATAATGTAACAAAATAATAGATTGCCTTTCACATAGATACATTGATTAGAAAAATAAAGATGTGGTGGTATTTGTGGTCAGGAACAATATTTTGCAGCCTTTTTAAAATGGCTAAAACCTGAATAGTATATAAGAATATCTGGATAGACAACTCTACATTTACTATAAATTCTGCAGCAAAAAGCTCCAGTTTGCTATCATATGTTTTATTTTGTTATGTGCAGAGATGAAAATTTTACTAAGATTATAACTTTTAGCTTTAGTTTTGAGTGTATTAGCTTTGCTCACAGACAAAAACTTTCAACACTATAAATACGTGCTGTAGAGCTAGAAAAGCGTTGAAAAGTCACAATTCTACACCTATCCTGCGTGATTATTAATTACTTTGCATGTTAGAGGAACCTAAATGATGAAAAACCGCAGTTGGCATTTTTTCTGGAGGCAATAACGCCTACAAGTTATTATACATTGCTAATTAATATTTACCTATGAGACTTTCAAAGTGGCCAAGGTTAAAAAATTAATATATAAAGCCTTCTGTTTCATCTTTGCCAAGAATGTCAGTGACAATACAATGTATATGAACAGCTCGACTTGAAATTTGACTGCCATCAACCTGACATTTTCCATTAAATGTTTCTATTTGTTATATGGTACTGTCAGTCTGATACTTTAATTTTAGCTTTGTATTATGTACTGCTGGAATTTTTTTAATTTCGTATAAGCTTTAAAGTGTACATTGCAATATTAAAGCTGTTACATTACATAAAGTATTGGATTGTAATTAGGAGAGGTTGAAGTATTTGTATTTGGTACTTATTTGCCTTTGTATGAATACAATAATAATGTGTAGGCACTTTTTAAAAATGATTTTGATCTAAAATCACCCCAAATATGTTATATCTTATGTTATAGTGCTTTACACAAACTGTACTATGCCATTATCTATATACTCTGTAGCATATTATTATGCAAATGTAGTTTTTTTAAATATAAAGTTATATAGTCCTACAATTTAATGGTGTTTGTACGAAAGGTGGGTTGGTTTGCATACTGCATTGGCTTCAAATGTTATAATCCTTGTGTATATGTCTATTGTCTACAAGTAAATGCTTTGTAACATTTAGTTTGTACCAATGGAAAATATTTTTCATTTTGATGTAATTTTTAATCTCTGATTTCACTACAGACAAAACTTTAAAAGCTAATAATGTTACACGATTACTTAGTTTTGTTATTTCATCGACTCGACTTCCTGCATTGGTATACTACTGGCTCTAACTTTTGGTTCTTACTGATCATATATCGTCCACTAAAATGTATTGTGTAGTAATTTTAAGGTTTACTGGCTGTATGGGTGATGACGTAAAAATCTCAACCTGAATTTTAAATCCTAATAGTAAAAACTTTAATCTACAGTAATTAACAAAAAATTGAGAAAATCGTTATTTTAGCTGATTAGTTCATTGCACCTGCTGATCATCTTTATAACAAAGTGTCAAAGTTGAGTAAGAAATGCTAATACAGCAAATCAAGCCATCCAATGGATAACTAAGCCATGTCAAGCCACTGTCTAAGCAAAAGCACTTCAAGCCAAGTTTAAGTCAAGTCAAGCAATATCTTGAGTTATGTTGTATAATCAACTTGCAAATCTTCAATTGAGACAATGAGTTATGTAGCAAGTTTTCAGCAAATAATTTACTCATATTAATGACCGTTGGACTCACTTCGTTAAAATACTGGCAGTCATAGAAAAGCTTTAAAAATATATAGGCTAAACACACAGCCTAATTTTTTATAAAATTCAAAAATGTGTTAGTGTGTGTCGTGTATGTTAGGTAAGCAACATTTCTTATTATTAAACTATTATAAGGCATTAGAAGAATTTGTGCTCATTAAAGTTTTGTTAATGATTATAGCACATTAGTGCCAAGCACACAAAACTTTCAATAAACAAGTTAGGTTTACATGGCAGCTGTGCTGTTGTTAGAAATCAATGTCACACTGCATAATCAAGCTTGCCGAACATATATTTTAACATTTGTAAGCACACTCCGATTTCCATCATGCTAAAATGTAGTGATTTACTTTTGTGAAATGGCTTTTTTAAAGACAGATATTGCTATAGAGAGAAGGTTGATTAGTGTTTGTGTTTACAGTTTAATATTTAATATATAAATTTTGAACTAAAATTTCAAATAAAATCTAGTTTAAAGTCCTGAATGATTCCATTTGAAGAGGTTAGGAAAATTGTAGATGAGTTAATGTAAGTGGAATTAGCAACATAAAATGAATTTACTGCATTTCTTTGACAACAAACAATACATTGCAAACTATTTTATTTTATATAAAAGAAATTATATCATGAATTATAAAAATATGTCATTTGTTATAGTTGTCAGCATAGTCTTCACAAGAGTAATTGTAGCTTAAATTTGATCGTCTTGACATTACCAGTTAGCTATAAGTGACCTTTAGCATGTCATGTGCACAATATAAGCCAATTTTCTCATCTACAAGACAGACTATGACAGACAGACTATAAGACAAATTAAAAAACCCTTTTACATTTCGAAGGCTACAATTAATCTACTAACTAAAATAAATAGTAGCAAATTCATATGACATTAGATTTTAAATATTCTTGAAAAGAGAGACAAATTTGTTCCTATTGAGTAATATGAGGCAATAATAATTGTATGTATTAAACCGGCACTTGGTGTGAGGACATTATTAACAGTTTCATGCTTCTTATACTTGAAATATTTTCTGTCTCCTACATTTAAACCAAATATCTTAGCTATTTGAGCAAATGAATTCGCAATGAGTATCTAAAAAAAATTTCTGTTTCGCACATTGCTGGACTAAGACGCACATAAATTGTAAACTCATCTCATTGAAATTTGTTGTAATCTCTTCAGAGCAGCAAATTGTAATGTTTTAAACACTAACTAACGTAAGTATCATATACTGCTTAAATAGAAGGGTGCAGCAATCAATATTACTTTTATTGAGTTCTTCAGAACATGTGAGTTTTGAAAACTCTTCAAGAGGTTTCGTGTTTCTCTTCAACTAAATCAGGCATATTAATATTATAAGTCTTTACTTGAAAATGCCAACCCACTTTTAAATTATTGCCATAAAGGCTCCACTTATTATTAGCTTAATTCTCAACCATCATAATGTCAGTTGAAAATGCTTTTAATTTGTCTCCTAGCTCACTAAATTGCTAATTCTCAACACTAGATTATAAATTGAAAAAACTAAACTTCCATCAACAAATTTTTTTTATCCTTTTTTTTCAAATTGCACTAAAAGCAAATAGTTTTAAGCTTAAGCAACAATTTGCTGATATTTAATTAGTACAACATTCACAGGGAATTTTATGCAAGGGATAGATGAGAGAAATGACGGAGTGTAGAAAGAGTGAAGTTGTTTCCTGTAAAACTCACTCTTGCTTTATCATGATTTGGCAGCAGTTTTGGATATTTATATATTTAGCACTTGAGCTCATTTTTTGCTCTTTCCAATTTATAAGTTATTTATATCCTTAATACTATGTATTATAAATAACTATAAAAAGATCTGAGTTTACTAAGAGTTGTCCTCTCAACAAGAGACTGCATTCCCATCATTTAGGAAAAATATTTCCCAACTTGACATCTACGACACATGGCATTGTCTTCATATCAAGTGCAGATTTAATTGTTCCAGTCTCATCTCACTCATTGTGAACAAATTTGTCACTGTTTCAAGAATTTCTAAACTCTAATACCCTAACACATAAATTGCATTAGACTTGAGAAGTGTTGTACAATATTGACATATTTCATAGACAAAATCTTTAAAATCACAAGCTAAGTGGTGAGTATGGGCAGATGTTGGTGACCATAGTTTAATATAATTATTCTATTATGTTGTTATTCAAACAAACATGAGATAAAGCATTATAAAGCTAGTTGACTATAACTAATAGATATTGTTTGATTAAGATTAAGCATGTTATGGCTGACCATTCAAGCTAAGAAATGACATTAATGGTGTCCATGCATTAATCAGAAATTAATATTTTAACCTGTATTAAGCAACTGCCACAATATTATAAATAACACGTTTTGAAATTGAGTGTTTTCTCGTTTTTCTAGGACTTATATTAGACTATAAAACATAACTAACTACTTTTCTAATTTTACTGGCACAAGCATATACAGCAGATGCCATTATTTTCAAATTGTAGGCAATTTCAATGCTCTTATCAATAGTGAAATTCACTTAAACGTAATTTGTTTAATTAGTTTAAGTTGCATAATAATATGTTTCTGTAGCTATGCAGTTGGAATTAATGCATTTTACTCTTCGGATAATCTATAAACATAGCAGAACTATCCCATGCTGTTAATGACCTATTGTCATATATCGTACAATTCCAATATGTTTGTCATGGCAGTGAAAACACACAGCTTCAGTCTGGTTCCCTTCAATACATGTAGAAATAATTTTCATGAATTTAAAATGCTAGATATTAGAAATCTGAGTCAAGTGAAAATAGTCTTTATGCACTTACAGCGTAAATGTTATAAATTCGAAAGCTACATTTGTACGAGTACAGTAGGATCTATCCACATATTGCAGTATGCCGTGCCTTTTCTGCAATGTAGAACTTAGTTGTTTATTACAATTTTTTAAAATAATATGAGCCAGAGAAGAATATTACCCTACATTTGTCACACCATTACATAATGGTAAAATTAATATTAATAGACTCTAAGAGTGTATGTGAAAGAAAATTCAATAATCAATAATAATAAGAAAAGTAGGGCATTCTATCAAGATGAACAGATGTACTACTGTAGGATGTTTGAACAAAGCAGTGGTGCATTGATGTTGGAATACTCTAGAATGACAAATGGGTAATCTTTTGCCAATTTAAGTGAAATGTGTAGTGAGTTGACAAAGGTTAAAACCGATATCTAAAAGATGAATTTTTTACTGATTTTTTTTTAAAAAATTACAGTATGGGATGCAGCATTTCTAACATGATGAAAAGTGAGTTTATCCCTTCGAAATTTTTAGCCAAAAATTCAATTTGACAGAGTTGTGAATTTCACTGACAAGCCCTGCATTATAATTTAAGCCACTCATTAAATTTATTGTCTAGTCATAACTTTCTGTGTCTGTAGAATAGTAAAAGGGTCAAATATTGGCACTAAATTATTACCTTTAGAATTAGATAACTTACTATAATAAAGATTAATGATTCAAGGAACACCTTAAACTTGATAATCCTATCAGCTGCCATTCTCAGTTATTGCTTTTACCAGTTGACTTTGGAGAAATATGTTTTCAAAGGACATCAAATAGCAATTGCCCAAGTCATATTTTACTACTAGAAATTGATTTTCCTCATCAAAATGATTTCAATATGTTTTAGTAGCCTATGTCACCTTTCACCCGTGATCCTGTGTGGGTGGCTGGTTATTTTAGTAACCTATAAAGAGGTGAAATTAAGTGAAATTAAGTGAAACTCTGTATTCTTTTCAACAAAAGTATAAACACACCCGGAGACTTAGATTATTGATAGTAAAAGTTTACTTCATTTCTCAAGAGATTTCAGCCATTCAATAAAATTCAATACAAAATAATAGAAGATAGAATAAAATTGCCATCATTTAGCATTAAAACACTAGGTGACACAACTATTGCTAGTAAAGTATCACAGCCTGATAGAAGGCCCGCACACCTCGTCACGTAGTCTGAGACGTGAAGACAGCATCCTGACACCTCAACTTCCAAATTTGAGTATTGGATGCCAATTATCTGCACACCTGAATCCTTGCTCACCCTCATCAAATAGGGGTTGATCAAGAAATCAGACATCAAGTTAACTTGGCTAGTGCTCCACTTCATGGTGGCCAAACTGTGCAGAAAGAAGCCAAGTAATTGGGTGTATTTTGAAAATCTAATCCCTTACACCTGAAACTTTGCTCAACAACATATATTTCAGGGTTGATCAAAGATTAAGGTGTGAGAGAAAAGACAAAAACTACCATTGCCAATTTGAGTTTAAACAGACTGCTATATAACTTCCCACATACTCTTGACAATGTGGCTATTAACAAAGCTGAAAACCTGTTATTTGGAAATTAGTCAATTAATGATGCAAATTTCAACTCCTGGTACAAGTTTGATGTCACTATTTTTACTCTTTGTCGCACAGTAACTATGTTTATCCATCTACAGCTGAGTTAGCTGCAATATTCCATTGGTTATGTGTACAGCTAACAAGCCCACCTGAATTCTTGCTCACCCAAGAAGCAAACAAAGGTTGAGCCAGAAATCAGGCTGGTTAGTCAAGCCAACAAGTATGGTCGGCCATGTTGAATGATAAACTGTATCTAGTGGAACAATGGAACTAATAGTTCATTGATACAATTGGCCCTTCTTCAATACAATAACCTTAGGTATACACAAGTATTAAACAAACAATACCCATTGACATGCTCTACAAAAAATTAGCGCCAAAACCTTAACCACAAACCATTCAACACTGCCACCAACTGAGCCACAAATTAACTACACTATCATAGAATGCTAGCACTTTCTTTTAAACACAAAGAAGTGATTACTTCCCCTGATCTTAGCCTAGAAAAGTTCTAAATTAACTACTTCTTAAAGAATACAAATTGAAATCAAAAGTTGAATTACTTACCCCGACTAAATTTAATTAACACCATCTTCACTAGGTCATTGTTACTCATTGACTAACTGCAAGTGCTCCCAGTTGCTCCACCACAAGTCCAATAGTATGAAAATCTACTCAGCAATCTTCAACAAGAGACAATTCGCAACTACTTCAAGGGTAATCAGATCTCCATCAGCTCTTCCATGAGAATTTCATATGCTTTTTACTACAAACTAATATCTACACAATGCATCATTTTTCAATTGAAGATGACAGTTTAATAGAATAATTATCTGAGAAAATGGCTCTTAGAATCCAGATAAAGTGAGTATGTTATTGGCGTTGACATGGCTACACCAAGCACGCTGGCATTGTCGATTATCAATGAAGATAAAATATATCCGAGCAGCAATAATGAGAATATTTCAATGTAGGAGTCGCGATGTCAAGCTGACAACTGCTGCTTGGAGCAGAGTAGGAATATATATAGCATAGCCCAAAGTAATTTATTCAAGTAGTCAGCAACTTGTGGTGGTGGACAGCAAATCAATAGCTTAGTGGATGACTTAAAGTTGACACTAACCTTATTAGCTGTTACCATTGCCTACAGCCTATGGCAGCCATCATTCTTAGTGCAGAGACACTTAGAGTCCTGGATTGTTACAATCTTACCTGAAAAGTTATTTATCCAATCCAATTATAAAATTTGTTGATATTTCAAAATGCATCCCATTTCCCTTCTTATGATAGCACCTCTGTCAAGCCTGTAGATCAGCTTGACAATAACTGACACTTGGCCATAATAACATAATATATGCCATTAGCATGTTCACAGTTAACATCCTCTGCCACAGCAACATTACATGTATATACTCCACACCTATAATGTAACACAACTAATTAAAAATGTATGAGATGAGTCATATTGACAAAGAACTGCTTTATATTATACCTAGCACTTACAGTTATTTGTATTTATGAGTCCTGATGCAACCAATATCACTGCTAGTAGTTGTTGAATATGCAGCAGGAATCTCACGAGCTTCAACAAAATGCAGTCAATTAGTATGACATGTTTACGAAGTAACTCAATGCTAGCACATGACCACTCAGCAGCATACTAGGCAGCAAATTAGATACATACTTGAAGTATAACATAATATGAGAGAAGCTCAAGCAAAGAACTAGCATGGGATATTTGATATATTATCTGTAATAATGTAATGTATATTTTTCTACGGGCAATGTTACAGTTTGCAAATTAACAACTTTTCACACCTGCTTTCTGAACTACTTGAAACAGGCATTAATTATATTATTGTAGTTTGTGAGTTGTCAAGTTATTATCTAGCTGTGTAAACTAATCAATACAACCCACACTCTTCTAAGGGGGAAATACTCGGTTGTTAGCAACATCTATCTCACAATTAATTGTCTAGTAACCTAACAAATCTAGTCAAACAATGCTTAGAGCTATGGCCAACCTAGTATTGGCTTTTCAGATTTTTATCAAGTACCTAATTTATGTTGAGGGCCAACAAAAATGAAGACAAAGGTTGCGGAGGGAAGCCATTCAGACAACTGTCCAGGACAAGATAAACTGTAAAACAATGAAAAATAAAAAAGAGGAAATGTTATTTCATTATTTAACCATTGGGAAGAAAACTGCATTTACATAGACAGCAGAATACAGTTTACTTTACAATGAGATAACACGATAGAAACAACAAAATGTAGACAAAAAGGCTGACTCTCTTCTCTATAAACATTCTTTAGTTTCTAGAGGAGACTAAACTTTATAGGAATAATACGTAAGTGTACATGCTACACCTACGCAGAAAAACGGAGAAATTTATTTACATCTAAGGGGTTAACAGTGTTTTGAATAGTGTTGTTTTGTAAGCCAATTTCAAAGAAAGATTGCTAGTTTAAATTTAAATGAGTAAACATCAACAAAAAAAATCCTACATTAGGTCTTAGGAATGTGTAACCAACCAACAGTTTGTGATGACAATTCAATAGTAACTGAAATCTATTCAACACGTTTGCTATTGTATCTTTAGAAATTCGTTTATTCACAGCTGGACTCAGTAAAATAGTATGACTACGTTGAAATAGAAAGCAGATGAAGATGTCAGTCATTCGCTGCTTCGCTACTGAAACCATGGGAGACTACCAAATCACGACAAGCATTCATCATAAAGGATGCAAGTAGAAAAGCTTACTATTAGTTATGCAAGAGCACGCACTTAGCTCATCAAACTTCCTGGGATTTTTCATCAACCATGTAAAGCAAATTTGAATTTTAATGAGACATTTATGGTTCATAGTGCAATTATCAAAGGTCTCTGGGCTAAAGTTGAACTTCAATGACACTAAAAAATAATTCCCTTGAATGATTTGACAACTAGTATATGCCTATGGAGTTCTTGCTAGTCCTTGCTTACTGAAGAGTAATAATTGCATTAGTTTGCTTAACCTTACAATAGATAATAACTTAAGGATCCAACACTACATCATCTATAGCAGCTGTTCCATCTTATTATAAAGAAATAAATCAATAAAGATAAGCTTGAAACACGCAGAAGTCAACATAACTATGAGCGGAGAACAGGCAGGCAGTGTAATAAAGAAGAAATATCAAGAGAGGCGTACAACCATACAGCTAATACCTGTAAAATGTAATAATGGCTGATTTATGATGCTATTTTATATAAAAGATAATTTAGCAAAATGAGAAATAGTGACAAATGTACATAATATTATAGCTTAGAAACAATTTTTAATTAAGATGCAAAATTACTTCACAAGTATTTAGAGTAGTATCGTGAGCCCATGTTTACATACTTACGAAGGATTAGAGATTTTTTCAAGTATGGATTCAATGAAGCTGTTTGCATGCATTTAAGCCATGTTGCTATTGGGAAATGTCTATTTAACCACAATAACTGAAGGTTTTTGTAAAGAGCATGGAGCCACTGTGGCTCAACTATTCATCAGGCACACCAATAAATACACACAACATCCAAGACTAAGCTACACTCCAACAAAAGCCATATATAACTGACCAACAAAGGCCCTTCTTAATGCCTCACAATTACTTCTTGTGAGAAACAAATATGAAATCATACAAATCAGGGAAGGGCTGAAAATGTTATCCAATAAAAAACAAAAATGACCATACAAAGGTTTGCCATCAGTTAAAATTTCAATATGTATTAGTAGAACTAACTGCTAAGTTATCACTACCTACTGAGATATAATCTAAATTCTAAACTTACAGCTATAAGAGAGGTGTACTGACAGAAAGTAGGCGTTACTACTGCTGCGTTTCTTTAAAATAATGAGCTGTGTTACAGTACACCCATCTACTAAAACCAGCTCAGCCTAACAATGCTGCCACTAGGGTGGTTGTTTTGTTGGCAAGTTTAAAAGGTCAAATTCTTCACCTGATGATTCAAAGCAAATTCATGTACCCTTTAGCAGACAGTAGGAAGTACTGCTATTGATTGAATTAGGAAAAAAGTCAGCATAGCTTGTGAAAATTGGCAAGATTTGGTGTTGCTGCTTAATGTATTAATTTGCATTAGAATACTGGCATAATTGTTGGGGGAGAAATTAGTTACAACATTTTAGTTGTTTACACCAGCCATTTCCTGCTGCCTCAAAGGTAATGATTGTAATGATTACTGATTGTTGGCGATTGAAGGAACATTTTATTGTGAATTGGCTCCAGATTTCTGAGCAAGATCATAAATGTCACACCGGCTAGTTAGTAAATCCAACTTGCTTAGTATTTCCAACGTTACTTGGCCAGAATTATAAAATTAGTAACTATTCCCTTAAGATCAATAATCTAGCTGGAGGTAGCAAAGCGTGTTTACGGAAAGTTATTCTCGGTGAGAGAGTTAGATTTGTAATTAGCCATTGAGTTTGGAATGAATAGATGCCAGCTGCATTAAGAAGTTCAAATCTGTAGCAAGTGAATAGAATTAGTCCCAACAGTTTTTAACTTGAAATTGAAATAATCTTCTAAGAAAGCAAATAAAAAGAAGAGAACATTTCTAAAATATGAAAATATTGGATGGTTGTTAGCTGCTCGCAACAAATACTCCATCACTATGGCCATGGGTGTACTGGAAATTAAAAATTAATGTATAACTAAATAATAGTCATAGAGGAAATCTCTAAAAGTTTTGTCAGTATTACATAATTTTATTTATATAGTTACACCATTTTATATTCACTATATTGGTGCCATACTAATACTTCACATTTACGTGGTATTTTGATTGAGAGGGTTGAATCAGTTCAAAACAAAGAACTGTCTCTCATGCTTAATTTCTTTAACAGACAAACCTGCAAGTGTAATCAACTCGTTATCACTGATACTCCGCTTGTATGATTATAAACACTAACAGCTAGTACCTGTATGAGTGTACGGTGTAGTGCACGTTTTAAATAGTAATACTTATACTAATACAACCAAAATATTGCAAAAGAGAATGCCAAGCTTTACGGAATAATAATACTACTAATTATTATGGGTGTATAGGCTACCCTTAATCTTATGATAAGCTAGGATCTGAAAGTGAATGTAATTCACTAATCTAAGTACGAATGTATGTATAAACTAAAACTATAAGTAATTTTATTCTAAGATAAAATTCCTGCTCACGAAACAAGCTATACTTATAATACTAATACCCATACTGAAAGAAAAGTTAGAGTGATAATTATTGCAGGTAACACTTACACTACTATTTAGCCTTCGAACGTTACGGAGTAGGTCGTTCATACCTAGCCATAGAAAAAGATAAAGCCACATTGCGACTGCTTTCCCGCTGCTTTCTATCTCACACAAAGAAACCTAATCGCTACGGCTCGGCTAATTTGATAATATAAACGCAGGCAACACAAGCCTGTTTGCATATACGACCAATCATAATGCTTTAAGCTTGTTCGCATCAATATCAGTTTGTGATTATGTAGAGATGAAAATTCCCAAAAGTATTAAATACTGACGTCAGGTATTTGAGAACCGTGTAATAGTCGAGTTGCCAGATTTAATTATAGGTGAACATAAATGCTCAAATCGAATTGAGATCATGGATATAAACTTGGTAGTTGCATATATATTAAGCAAATTAGAGGTTGACTCCATAGTTTAAGACAAGAAGCTTTTATTATTCAAAGTTTTGCATGTTAAGGACTTCTGGACTTGTTTTAAACACATCATTTTTATATAGTATGGTGTTTATGGAGAAAAATATATGATTCACTTTGTAAATATACTAAATATATGAATCAGTGAAGCTAATTCACTAGTAAATTAATTAATAGGGGTTTATTAGTTTAAGATCAAGTTTCAACAACATTTGAAGTTATAAGTAAAATTGTACCATATATGCATTATATTATGCGCTGTTACTATTCTTAGAGCTAGTAAATAAAGGTGCATGATTAGTGATGAACCTCATTTGTGAACTTGAGATGTAATGTTCATGTAAAAAACTGAGCTTTACCAACTTACAGAGTGTTGCTTGGCACCATTCACTCTGTTAGGTCTAAAAATATTTTATAAAAAACTTAACATTTATTGAGTGAAATCAGCTTTTGAAGACTTTTACAGGTGGTTTATGCTACCAAAACTAAAGTATTTTATATTTCTGTATTTGAAATTTGCTTCCTGCATATGTTACACAGCTAGGCCATTTTGTTTAAACTAGCTGCAGCTTCACAAACAATGAAAAGTTGAGAGCATGGATAGACTGCATTATATCATTATCAATCATCAATCTCATGTTATGTGAAGAGCCTCGTTGAAATTATCTAAAAAAAACTTGCTTTGCTTCATTAGCTCTCAAAATTTATAGAATATGATGAGTTACTTAATGTAGACTAGAGTTCATGGAGAAAGCAGGCTGTATTCTACAATAACTATACGAAACTTTGCTGCATGGCATTAATTGCTCCATAACAATATTCCATAATATTATAATAATAGAAATTTATATTTATAAGGGTTGTGTCAATGAAGTGTCACTTACCAGCAAATTTTAAGTTGATCTGCAATATTGTGGAGTGCAATATTTCAATATGAATTATGTATATACTATATATTGTACTAATGTATATAACACTTGCACAAACATTATGTATATTGTATAAATCATAACATTGTCTTAAAAGTTGTTATATTGTAACATCCTATAGCAAACATTTTCGATTTAAAGTGGATAGCTGTAAAGCCTACACAATTGACTTGTAACCTTTCTCAAATGTCATCTCTTTTAATAGTTTAATGCCAATAAATTTCCTACTAACCATTTACCTTCCTTCCACGAGCTGAAAGATATTTGGCCAGCTGGTGTAGTTATGTTGGTGGTGGGCACTGGTCATGATTTATTGATACCGAGTATATAAATTATGTATACTGCATGACACTATAACATGGAGGTCAGTTTCTGCATCTCCAATGCTGTTATGGTAGAATATACAGCTATATCACTATATAAAGTTCAATTGTAAAACTAATTTCTATATGGCTATCTCCCAAAAAGTTCAACAGTTACAGTTTTGAAGAATAACTGCTGCTCTAAAGGTGATGAGATAGTTTATTTTACTGACTTTGGTATTTTTGAAGTAGGTTTTGTTTTTTTATAAGCTGAGTAAAATTTTCTCATGTATTTGAAGCAAAAAAGTTTAGATAGTTGTTCAATGACAGGATTTTCCTAATTCCAATAAATTAGGTCGTTGGATGAAAAACTTGCTTCTTTGACTCAATATGCGGAATAGTCTAGGTAAATGGTGTAGTAATACTATTGCATATATTTACAGTGTACAAGGTATAAATTACTGCTATTTGCTTACTTCAAAATAGAAATAATTACTAGTACTGAAACCAAAAGAGGTGACTGATGATATAATAAGATGAGACGGACTGAATACTCCAATCATTGTATGCATATAGGTTCATATAGTCGTAGCTCTTTACCATAGACAATATTTGTAGAGAGGTGCATATATATGGTGAACAAAGCCAGTGGCTGAACAAAGCCAGTGGCTGAACAAAGCCAGTGGCTGAACAAAGCCAGTGGCATTGTAGTACAGCTGTAGAGATGATAATCTAGAGCCAAAATCTACAGTTGTATCTATTTTTGGCCTGTATGTAGTTTATACGTCACTTCAGTCTTAGATATAAATACATTCGCACGTCACCCACTCTTACAGTTTGGAGAAGTTTCTAGAAATATAATTGATGCGAGTTGACTATTTTAGATACATTATGTATGCATTTGACAATTAATCAATTCTCTTGAATGATATCAGCTTCGTTTGCTGCTTCTAAGGTCTTACTTAATCTTGGATGTGATAATGGCATCGTTGGTTTAATATAATAACAATATATACTCCTTTAATGTAACAGCTGCTGTGCTCTAGAGACAGCAGAAGGTCAAACAAGAAAAGCACATATCCAATGTCAGCTAACACTGCTGTCACTTATAAATATCATAACAAACTGGGTTACTAAAAAGCTGGCAATGTTACATTCTTTCAAACTCTCCAATACTTCTCTGTGGATATGTGTTAGTTATATTGTAATTGTTAATATTTTTCAGTTAGAATGCATTAACTACTTATTATAGTGCCCTAAGACTGGCTGAAATATGGGAAGTGCTGCTTATTTAAGCACCATGCAAGTAGCAAGGGAGATTGTTTCTAAAGTAGCATGTCGACAGCACCTTAAGGTTGAAATGGTGGGTGTATATTTACAGGGTCTTTTTAGTTTAATTTAATAGTAGATTGTCTATCTGGTGTGCAACAAACTACTACAAACCCAGAAATCAAATCAAAACTGAGAAAGTTTACAGCCAAGTGTAACCCTATAATATAGAGGAATCGTATTAGTTTAAACTAACACTAATGAAACTGGTTAATTTTGTATAGAAGCAACTAGTCACAATCTACAAAGTTTTCTTGCCAAATTAGGTTGTGTGTACCAGATGCAAAGATGTTGATTCTTGCCTTTTCTTAATCTTATAATTATTATTGTTTCAAAACAAAAATGGCGTCAACTTTTTCCAAGGGTTTTATGGAAATTTTATGTGAGTCAAAGTGTTCACTTGGAAGTAATGCAGGTTATTAAAACATAATACACATGGTTGAACGGAATTTTTTACACCTATATGTTGATAAATGAGATAGCAAATCTTTCCACATTTTAGATAAGATGCTGAGTAGGGTTTGACATGGTCACTTAAACAGCAATTCATACAGTAAGTTTTAAACATGAACAACCATTCATCAAATACTTCAGAAGTCAAATTCGTATGTTGACATTGAGGGGGCAACTCATATAGCAACTTAAGTAAAGTCAGGACAATTTTACTCTTTTATGTTCTGATATGATGAGCTTAGAAAATACCAACTTCAAAACAGAGAAGAAATAGTGTTGGTAGTCATCATTTTGAATCTGGTTCGAAAATCCTATTGACCAGCAAACCATTCATTGAAAAAGTTTTACTACTTGAAGCTCTTTATTAACTTTCAAAATATTAAGTAAAATAAGAGAATGGAAGTCAATACTGAAGAGTGTCTCACCGCACTCAAATGTGATATAAGATTCTCAGGGGTGTAAATCTTGAGTTTTTGGAATGCTGACTTGACATTTGCTTGGATCAAGTCAGTGTCGTATTTTTTACTGCAAATTTATGTATAATAGCCATCATCTTACACAAGTCTTGTGATGTGGTGGTAAATTTTAGCTTTACTTTACACATGTTTGTTTATTATTATACGAGCACCAAGAATAATTATTTAAAATTTAATAATGCTATAAAAAAGGGCTGATGAATTATCAAAGAGAGAATGTTTCTGTTATGTATAATGCAGGATAGTAATAAAAAATTTATTAATGCTGCTTTTTATAATTCCATAATCATTTGTAATCTGAAGTAATCTCTCTATATAATTTACATATATATTAGCTTTGGTATAGTTGTATCCAGTTGTTAGCCAAAGACTGTACATGCATCCCATAAAATTTGAATATTCTAGAAACAGCACTGAGTTGGAGTGACTGAGCACAGCATTTGTATAATAGACATCAGTGTTCGAACTCTAAGTCCCAACTCCAGACACTCAATGCCCACCAACACCGTGCTGCTTCTAGTGAATTTCATAAAGTTTAGCCTAGGTCCAGTAACAAGGAGTTATAAATCATTAAGTTAGAGATTGGGAGTTGAGGCTGCTAGTTAGTTAGAGCTAGTTCTACTTAAACACTCAGCAGGCTGTTAGGCAGGATGTACACATGCAATGATACGTTTGTATGTAGATTTTCCTACTGATTGCTCTTACTGTGATAATATTATTTATATATACAAATGTATGAAGACTAAAGGAACTTGTAGTCTCCAGAATGTCTATAAAAAAGGCACTGCACAACAGTACTAAAAAATACAGTGAGCCCATCAGATACTGCTATACAATATATCACATGTGCAAAGTCATCATAAGCCACTTATAGTAGACTACTAAATAATATTTTAATATATTGTATCGATACACAAGAACTAGAATAATCTCTGGTAGCCATATAATTTTGTAACAGCTAAACCGAATAAAGAAACTTTGCTATTTTTCAAATTCGTTTCAATTTTGAAGTAAGATTAAAATGCATTTGCGATAAATATAGCTAAATCTGCTAAATATAGCTTTCACACCTTTCACACCTATACGGTCGTAGTCCTGTACGGGTGACCGGTCTGCAGGTTTTCAATCTCTATCAGCGTCTGCCATCTTTCTCGGTCTTCTGCATCCTCTGGTTTAAGATCCCATCTCTTCATATCATCTCCTATCGTGTCCATCCATCTTCGTTTGGGTCGTCCTCTCTTTCTCTTCCCCACTATTTTCAACTCAGTCACATATCTAATATCCTCTTCACTATCTCTCCTCTGCACATGACCATACCACTGAAGTCTTCTCTTCCTCATATGCCTAGACACAGGTTTAACCTTAGCTTTGCTCCTTATGTCTTCATTCCTAATATGATCCTCCCAGTTTATTCCCTGTATGTGTCTGAGCATTCGCATTTCGGTTGCCTCTATATGTTCTTGCCTCTGGGTGATGGGCCATGTTTCATTGCCATATATCAGTGTTGGTTTTATGATTGTTTTGTAGAGTAATACCTTCAGTTGTTTAGGCACTTTTTTATCTCACAGAACTCCTGATGGGTCCCTCCATCTATCCCACGCTGCACTTATTCTTCTTGTGACTTCCGCCTCACAGCCTCCACCCTGATCTATCACTGTCCCCAAATACTTGAACTTGTTTGTTGTTGGTAGCTCAGTGTAGTCTTCCTGGTCATATCTTTTCATTCTGATCCTGGTGGTGCTTTCCCTTGGTGGAAGATGCTCAGTTTTCTTCCGGCTCACCTTGAGACCTGCGTCCTCTAGATGTCCACGCCATGCCTCTAATCTCTCTTCCACCCTTCCTCCCTCTATTTGTGCTAAATATAGCTAAATCTGCTAAATGCTAAATTAGAGAATATTTACCACAAATACCAAATGAAGCAACACATTATTTGCTGCAATATCATGCAGTTCAACAATTAAAAAAGATGTATAAAGAAGTGTGTGCATTACAATAGCATCAAAAATTAATATTAAGCATATGGAAATGACACTGACACATTGTGATGTAGAGGGTTTGATTTTTAAAAAAGTATAACTCCATTTTAGCCTTTAAACCTGGGCTGTCCAACAGGCGGTCTCAGGGCTGAATGTGGCCCCCAGCCTACATTTATGGGGTCCTCAAATGCATAACAGATAAAATTATTTTGCACATGTATATGAGTTAAAGTTGGAAAACCACCTTTTAAATGTCTTATTTTCTATATGCTAAAACATATGCAGCTTGCAGTAATTATTAAGACTTCATTTTGCAATGATTCATGGGAATTTGGAGTAAAGTAATTTGAAAATTACTGATGCTGTGGCCCCCAGCCCAAGCTAAATATTACAATGTGGCCCTCACCATGAAACATTTCATTTCCGTGGCCCTCGCTCCAAAAAGGAAGTAGACACTAGCGACTAGAGTCTGTCTATTGAGTTGTCAAATAATTGTATTGGTCTAGTCACTAGACCAATACAATTATTTGACAACTCAATAGACAGATTCCCTTAATCCCTTCTAACTTGTTATATTATGTAATTTCAGCTTATTATTTTTTGAACTTAATCATTTGACTCCAGCAAATCTTCTCTGGAGTATGTATTTAGTGGTCACTAGGAGGTTTCGTTGGGTGGGGAATACTAAAAACATGTCATGACTTGTAAACTTTGATGGATAACATATTTTGCATTCAGTTAGTATTATATGATTTTGTTTTCATATCAGCAAATTTGCTGAAAAAAATACTTTTTGATAATGTTGCTTCTATATATGCAAGTTTTCTGAACAGTGATTAGATACTAAGAGCTCACTATCCCTGTGAGAAATCCTGATAAAAAAGTTTTTTTTAAAGCGGCTACAGATTTGTTCATAATTAATACGTGACACAGGAGCAATTATGATTGGATGCTCTTCCTAACATCACCACTGGCCTTCACTGGAGTTCAAACCCATGACTTCGTGTTTACTAAGCAAGTGCTATAAACCTCTAGATGTCGGCTGCTCTCTAGAGAGTGGATACTAATCATGTTGCTATTGTTTCAATAAATACTGTTTTAATAAATAGCAAAAATTTGTGGCAGAGCCAGTAATAGCAAAAAGCTCATTTTCCAATGATTTAACACATTTTCATCTCTCTCTAGAAATTGAACTCTCCATGTGTCAAAGAATAGATATTCAAATTAGTTGTGACTATTTTCCCTCATTCAAATGTGCTGAATATACACCAAAATATTAACATATCTTAGAGTTGTCCATTCAACAAATATGTTAAAAGGACAGTTAATTAACTAAGCTTATAGAGCAAAATCTTCAAATATGTTTACCACTCAAGTAGAATTGTTTTACAAGCAGCTCCGAGTTGGGGGTGACATCTTTCCATAGATCGAACTGGCCAAGTTTAATCTGAGATCGATCCATGGAAAGACGGTTATTAAGATACTTAGCTTGCTTTATATACCTAATGTTATTTAGCTGCAGTTTCTGTAAACTTTTGCATACCACTTGGCTATCCTATATTTAACATTAAAGTGAATAGCCTATAAAACCACCCCAAAGTCACCTACTATTTTCTAACTACATAGAATACATTGTTGTAGTTATACAATATCATGTAGCGTGCCTTAATATAGTGTCGTTATGAATAGTATATATTATATTCTGGCCACAGATTAAATGTTGTATTTGAAAAAAAAAGTACTAGTAGATTCACAACACTTAACAGGCTGGCATGTGAAATAAGCACAGCTCACTACAAACAGTTCTACACACATACTATAAGAAAAATCTTAAAGTTCTAGTTTTCTTTTGTAAAACAAGATCAAAGGAAATTTATAAGATTGTACCTTTAAAGTATCTTGAGATTCTACTGTACAATGTCTTGTTTCTTATATGTTAATAAAATACACGTATGTAACCGAGATTGTCTTACAACTTTGATATAAACTAGACTAATTTTGATAGTATCATTTTAAATAATATGTTTCTTATACGTGCCATGCAAATTTAAATTTTCTAAAGTTCGGTTTTAGAAAAAACTACAGTAAAATAAAAGCTCTATAAATAAATATGTTTATTTGTACAAGATCCTATTACATATAAGTTAAATTATAAAATCATAAAAATAGTTGTATTAAATTTCAACATATTAAAAACCCTCAGTAAAACTAAAATGCAGGTTTACATATAAACATGTTTTGAGGAATTCCATCTCGTTAAAACTGTGAATCATGGAAATGCCATGACAATAATATAGTTAATTAAAGATATTATTTTTTAGTTTCTATTTTCAGTAGGGGTTGAAAATAGAGTAGTTTGGCTTGCTTGTTAACAAACTAATGACATATTTCTGTAGTTAGTGAAATGATGAAATTATATTCCAGATTTGATCATAGATTAGATAGAAGTATTATATTGTAATGAAGATTGTAGTATTAAATTATATCGCAAATTAATTGAACTGTTGTTTAATTAGTTGTATTTCTTTCAAAACTAATTTAAACAGGAATTAATGTAATTATTTTTTGTTTTTGAGTTTCACAGTTAATACCTAGGGTAAAGTGAGGGTGGGGTAAAATATACATTTGTTATTATATATATATATATATATATATATATATATATATATATATATATATATATATATATATATATATATAGTAAAATGAGTGTTTATAAAACGTTACTAGAGTGCTCTAGTGGCTAATTTATCTGACGAGTGCACATCGTTCTTGTGTACGAAACTACTAGTAATAAATGCCATTATATTAATCAAATCTCATTTTATTTCTTCTAATATATATATATATATATATATATATATATATATATATATATATATATATATATATATATATATATATATATATATATATATATATATATATATATACACATTATATACAATATACACATTATATACAATATATACATTATATACATTATATCTAATTAAAGTCATTTATTGAACTATTGGCTTGATCACTAAATTCAATATAGTTGTTGATTTTAATTATTCAAATTGAATGACTAGATTTTGTTTAAATTACACCTATGTGCAAGAGATGGAAGTAACATAGTAATAATTAATGATGATATTATAATATGACTGGGTGGCGAAGAATGTTTTAATCAAGAATTACATAATAACCCTGAATAGTTGAGTAGCAAATAATTCTACAACATGTATGCATTACCCAGGAGACCAACTTTACTGCATGCTGCATCCTGATAACATTGCCAGTAACTATGGGTGTAAAAATATAAAACAATGACTTTAAAATTTTCACAGATTTAAACAATGTCTATTTATACTTGATAACAGCAAGTTTGTAAAGCTTATATAGTCTAGAAGTAACCTCCAATTATCTTTCACTCATTACACTTCGAGGGGTGGCCACGCAATTTTTTTAGAAATAGAAAGTTTGAAGGGCCCTAATTAATCTGTGAAAACTCTAGACTGTTCTGTGCACCCAGTTAGCCACAAAAGCGCTTCAAACTTTTAAAATTAATCAGGAGTTGTTTTCTCTTAACGTTTTTGTGAATCTGCTAAATATTTTGGAATTATTCAAGCTAATTTATTTTATATAAGCAAAATAAATTTGCTGATAATTATAGATATTTTTTTCACTTTTCTTTTATAAAAACTCTAAATTTTTCTGTCTACCCGGTTAGTCACAAAAACTCTTTAAAATGTTACAGGAGTTGTTTCCCCACAACTTTGTCTAAATTCATTAAATATTATTTTGAAATTATTGAAGCTAGTTTATTATATATACAAGCAAAAAATTTTGCAGATAATCATAGATGTGTTTTTCACTTCTCTGAGTTTATTTTTAGTGATTTTTTTGTGAAAAAATCTGAAAAAGTAGATTATATGGATGAAAACAAGCAAAGGAATGGGTTTATTAGTTATAAGGCAAACATTATTATTGATCGGCTATAAAAAAGGCGAATTATAAGTAAAGCTGTGTCTGACAATGATTTTCTTCACCATTTTTATTATAATAACTACTTTTACAAAAAAGTAATGAGAAGCATGAGCTGGTTGATCTGCACTCCGGAAGATAATATTTTAAATGTGTACAATTGAGCTTTGCCAATAAATTTAGGCTGAACTATATATACATAAGCAATTTGGTTTTTAAAACAATGTTATTGGTTAAAATGCATATTTTTATACTATCTTGATATAATGACTATAGAGCCAATTTATCTCAGTTATAGTTACAGAAGAAATACCCTAAAGCTTTCCTATAATTTTTAATATATAATATGGTTATATTTAGACCACCCATTAGAAAAATGACCTTGGGCTGCCTCATTTAAAGATCATAGGCATGTACTTTTTTCATGTGTGCCATTTGTTACAAAAATAATAATTTCTTATCAGCAAATAAAATAAGCTGAGTTTAAGACTGGTGCATTTTTGTGTGAAACATGGAGTAAAAATATTTTAGAGAACAATATTGTTATTATAGTTGATGCATACCAAAAGCAAATTGCATTCAGTTAGAGCTTTACAAACATGGTGGAATTCCTAAGAAAGCACAACTCAAATGTTTACAATTAGATCATGAGGAAGCAGATACACAAACTTTGTTACATGCAAAATATCTTATGAACATCATAATCTCACGTGTAATAATCAAATCTCAAGACACTGATGTTTTCATCCTAAGTCTCGCTATTTCCAAAACATTACCTTCTTACCAATTATATTTTTTCACGGGTGTGGTAATCATGGTGTCATGCCAGATAGAGGCTAGGGTAAATTTCCTACTTAGACACTAGTTATTTATTTTGGTAAAATTTATTTTCATGTGCAACTTATTTTAATATTATTGAAATATATGTATATTTAAATAAACTTGGATCAATTGCTTGTTATTTAGCACATAAATAAATTCTTTTGATTTGCATTAACTTATTAATTTTGTATATTATTTTATACATCTTGTCTGTTGTTTGAAAATATATTTTGTTAATAAGTATCCATTAAAGATAGTGTCTATTATTAATGTATTACTATATTAGTATTAGTATTAGTATTAGTATATGTATTAGCTACATATAGCTATTAGCATATTAGCAATCAATTCATCAGTTATATAGATAATAGTAATATATATGGTAACAAAATAAAAATAGCGTGAGGAAACCATAATCATATTATATATTTGGATGTCAACATTGCAGCAAATAAATTCAAACCGCAGTTGTGTGCAGCACTTGGTAGATTTCATGCTTTAACAGGTTTTTATTCGACTATAGTGCTTTTTATGGAAAAGGATAGCGCACAGCCTACTCTTTTTTGAGAAAATATCCATAATGTATGGGAAACTTTGAACACCTTGGGAAGTATTTTAAGCTGTAAGCTATTACAGCGGCTGAAGTAGAACAATTTATCTATAAGCTTTATGGAGCAGGAAATCCATATATAGATAATGTCTGATACACTGTATTTTGTTCACAGTCTAAAATAACTTAATAGAGTTTGCCTCCAACAAAAGATGAATTAAATTTGCATGTAAAAAGATCAAATTATCAAGCAGCCATTTGGAGAAGAGTGACAACAGCCTATATTGATGCACTACCCCAGAACATTATGAAAAGATTGTTGAGAATCACGGCAACATAAATATAAAGTAGATGATTCAAGCTTCCGCACCTGAACATGTATATTGCAAAGTTTAAACTGCTCCTGTAAGACCAGTTGCAACATATCAAGATGTGGATGTCAAAAATCTCAAATGCAGTGCATACACTGATGTTTGTCAATGTAAGGATTGTCTGAAAAGAACCTTTATATTGGGGAAGAAGCTGATGAGACTGATGGCAGTGAAAATGATGGCGAGAATACTTTTCATAATAAAGCACTATTTTTAGACATTTGTTATATATTTTGCTGCAACCAATTTGATTTTGATAATCTCTCATGCTTCTGTTCCTCTAAATAATTTTACAGAATTTTGTTGATTTTTGCAGACGTTTAACGGTTACCGACAGACCAGCAAATGGTTCACTTGGGCTGAGCTCAAAAGATTTCAATACTTATTCATTTCAACATTTATTTTGTACTATAATTTTATAAATATAGTTTTTTCACACATCAGCATGACTTTGTTTTTATTTTTGTATAAATAGCTTGGTCATACATGATTATTCTGCATGCTTATGCCTTATGCAATATGTCGATTCATAACAAACACATATGTTTATATAAACAACTTGGTTTTAATTTGAGATAGTGTCTTGCAGTCTTTAAATTCAATATCAGCATAGAATTCTAAGTAAGAGGCAATTATTTTTGGTATTTCAGCAAATTTTTTTTTTTCAAGATAGCTTGATAAAATTGGATACTATTTTTCACGATCTACATTTCTTTTTATCACCCATCTAAAACGTCGATTTGTTTTTTACAATAACTTGAGTTTGGGTAGAGATAGAATTCTAAAACTTGTAGATTCAAAATCAGCACAAAATTCTGATTTAAAAACAACTTTTTTTGAGTGGCCATTTAGTAAAGTGTAATAAGCCAATTTTTTGAGCACTTTTTGGGAGGTTACTTCTAGACTATATATGTTTATATAAACAACTTGGTTATAATTTGAGATAGCCTCTTGCAGTCTTTAAATTCACTATCAGCATAGAATTCTAAGTAAGAGGCAATTTTTTTTGGTATTTCAACAAATATTTTTTCTTCAAGATAGCTTGATAAAATTGGATACTATTTTGCACAATTCACAAATGCCGATTTGTTTTTTGCAATATCTTGAGTTTGGGTAGAGATAAAATTCTAGATTTTGTAGATTCAGAATCAGCACAAAATTTTGATCTAAAAACAACTTTTTTTGAGTGGCCACCTAGTAAAGTGTAATAAGCCAATTTTTTGAGCACTTTTTGGAAGGTTACTTCTAGACTAATATTGACTTTTACATTCTATGTCAGGTCAGGGTGATAGAGCCCTTGAACGCTACATTGTATTACTAAGTTCATATTAAGGGCATACAGTATTGCATTGAAAAGACAAATCTTACTCTTGGACCTGCAACTTACTAAACCAGCTGAAGAATCATAATTACCTGATACATGAAGCATAAAAAGCCATTGAATATAAAATTATGGAAATAATTAAAATCCAACTATGTCATATTTCTGAAATTGTCAAATGAATACTTATTTTGGTGAATACATTTTACTAGCAAATTATGCATGATTTAGTGCGTTTATGGGTGTATAGTATTGTAGTGTTGCCAGTTTTAAATGGGCTAAGTGTGCTTATAGGTATAGAGCCATTAAACTTCAACAATCTGGGTAAAATATAACACCTACAACCACTATTATCTCCTTCAGTAAGTTACCTTCAACTTTGTCACATCTCTTGTTCTCTGTTTTATACTTAAAGTTATATAAACTGCCAGCTCAAATTTTACTAACAAGTTATTATATGCAGGGAAGATTCTCATAATTAAAATGAAACTGTTTGATTCCTTAATATTATGTATGACATCAATGAGCATTCTTCCAAGTTGCGATTATACATCTGATGGAAAAAGTACTGAGTTTCAGTTAATATCACTCGCCCAAGTACCCCTTTATAGTTCTACTGAAACTCGTTGAAATTACAGGAAAACTGCTACAAATGTAAACGTGCAACTCGCTAGATGCACAGAAAACAGAGAAATGCAAAATGCAACTTCAGACTTTTAACTTACATCTCTGAGAGCTACTGATAACTATGGGGTTGTCTTCTCACTTGATTTTCACAAATTTATTCTGATGAGAAAATAAAATACACGCATGTGGACTTATTAGTGCTATGGTAAATTGATGGAATGATTAAATAGCTACAAATAGTTTTTGGCCTGCAATAATATTTTAACACTTGTCAGTTACCACCTGTATCTCACTATCTCTAAGTCAATACCAACTATTATGTAATATCTTGATTCATAGCTACTCTCCTCATCCCCACACCCTTTGTGCTAAACTGCAACTATTATTTGATACTTTTGAGAATATTATTTAACTTTATTTCACCTGAAAAATGTACCAACAAACGATGTGCTGGTCCTTATATATTGTCTAAAATTTAAATTGGTCATATACTATGGAGATGTAAAGGTTGATGCTTTAGCTACAGTATTTCACCATACAATCAGATGACCATTACACCTTCTTCTAACTCACCTAGGGATATGATAATAATATGCTGGGCAAATCAACCACACACACATGTGACTTGAACATTATTTATAAAGTAACAGCTGGAGGATGAATGAGGTTTTTCCTGTTTCCTGTAGATTCACAGTATTGATTAATAATTATACCAACTATTCTTGCTTCATTACCTCAACTTACAAAGCATAACAATGCCTCTTGCCACAGAAAGGAACTAATTAGTAGTGACAATGTCATGCTAAAGTCATGCTAGTTTCTGTACAGCTTTCATTTGAGTGATGAAACTACAAGTGTTTAAAATCTACACATGCGAGTGATTAGCTACATATTTCTTATATTTATATGATGTAAACAGTTGAACTACACTTTGTTTATTTAAAGAACACTGACTTTGATTGAATTGTTTGCAATTGTGATGTGATTGCGTAACAAATGTTATATTCTTACCTGATTTCTTAAAATAAATAGTACTGTATCATAGGTGTTTTTACATATAAAGTTAAAACAATTACAGGTCTGTAGAAGTTTCACATAGTCTGAGGGTTATTCGAAAATTTTTCACATTAGAAACATCTGTCTATATATTAAGCAACCAAACACCAAATCTAAGTACCTTTCATCAAATTGAAAACTCTAGCTAAGCAAAATTAACATACATGTTAAACCCACATAATGTTATATTATTGACTTTTCATATAGTTCTTGAGATAGAAGATAGCAATCATTACTCTTGAAACTAGCAATTGATTTGCTATAATTGCTTTTCTAACAACCTTTACCTAAAGTCTAGACAAATAATACATATTATAATGTGTATATATCCCAGTATGCATGAGTACTAGCTATTATTATTAAACCGTATAGCTCTTTTAAAGCACAGTTTTATTTCTGACTTGAGTTAGTCATTCAGGCTGATGTTCCTAACTGCCATAGGAAACCGATTTGAAGTGTCACACGCAGAAGAACAAATTAAATTACAACTCTAACTTGGTTAGCTATTAGTTTGCATAACATTGCATGTTGTTTTGTTGCCTTACTTGTGGAGTTAGTTGAACTGGTCTACCTTATTGATCTGAGAGTACAGGAAACTCATAGACTCATTAGTGAACTTTACATAGCAGCATTATCTGTTGCAGATATACTCAGTCACACTGTACGCTGTACATGTTTGTGCGTTATCAGCACTCAAGTGCAGCTCTCCCATCAACATTCTACGCAAACTTCCTGTGGATACCAATTATGACACAAAGTGCAGCTGTGCTTGTTGCCAGCCCATCTAATAAACAATACTTCAATATCCAGGTGTTCAATCACTGATAATACTATAGGAAAAAAGACATATATTGTCATATATTGCCAAACTGACTGTTGAAACTGTAGGCAATAGTGGTCGGAAATGCAATTTGGTATTTCAAATGCAATTATTAGGCCTACATTTTGATAAAACTGCACTTCATTTCTTGAAATATGGCAATGTGTTACAGCTTTTCATTTTATTGGTCCATTGTATCATGATGGCAACTTTAATATTATTAATTGCATACTGCATAATAATATGTATTCAGCTGTATTCTATGAATCTAAATTATAGGCTGTGCAGAGTTAGTGGGCAGTTATTCCTCCACCTTCATAAAAGCATTTGAATTCGTACATTATAAAATCATATACATTATATTTGCAATATTTCCCAGAGTAACATTTTTGGATAGCTTAGTGCCACTTTATTTGTTATCATACAGTGGGCAATATTCATGCATTTGAATCTTAGACATCATAATATACTTGCTAGCTAATACCACATTAGCTGTTGTCTATATTCTCAAAGATTTGCCTATATAAATAAGTGACATGCATGGCATATATCATATCAGATATTAAGTGTTGTATATATGGCATAATACGTATTCAATATAAACCAAAACTAACAAATTGAAGGAGGGGTTTTGAAATGCTTAATATTTAATTACTTGAAGCTTTTTAATTTTTTAATAAAGCTAGCAAATGCCAAAAATATCACTGCCTGTTGTAAAGCCACATATAAGAGTGCCTGAGGCATCTGTAAAACCAAAGCTGCATATTTTTCTAAACTGGAGTTGCATTCCTAATAGAAACTGCTTAAACAATAATACACAGAGGAAGATAATGGGTTTGAAGTTACGTAACAACATGCCACATATGCTGTTAATCATTATTTATTGGTACTCCATAGCTATTGTTCATCTGTTGTTGTCATACAGAAATGTTGATAAACAAGTTATTTCCTGTGACTGTTGCTTATGACACGTGGTACATCTTCACGTGTAGACTGAAGTCAGAACCAGCCTCCTAAAACACAGTGGAAGTTGTCTCTCCTTCATCCCTCGACCAGACTCACTATCATCAACTGCCTTGTAATGAAAATGAAAAAAATATTGTGTCTATAAACTATATTATTATAATGATATCATATTGTAAGTAATAACAATATTGAGTCATGATAATATTGCAAATGAAATCAATTGACTGCAGGGCAAACAATTATATTACATAGAAAACACCTCATTTGATACTTACTGTGTCTACAGTGCAAACTACACCAATAACTATTAAACTGATAGTTTGTTTGCATCATGTCAATAATCTTAATGGTTTTTGTAACAAACATACAGGCAAATATAAGCAGTTTAATAATAAAGGCTAGTGAAAGCTACATCTTACATATAGTTTCATATATACATGTAGTTTTAGAGTGATTGCATGGCAGATTTGTTATATTCATATAATAAAATATTCAGTTCAATTAAACTCAGATAACGTACAACTAACCAAAAGTTAAACAATGTTTTGTGGTTGAATTCCCAAAACACATATATCCCATCCTTTAAAAGATTGTCAACAAACACTGTGAATTGAGTTGTTTAGTTTAAGTCTAAATTAGGCTTCTGATGACTGCATAAAGAGCTAATTAGAAAGAGGTTAGAACCTATTGATAGGGTCAAAAAGAGGTACTGAATTTGGATGCTTTACATTACCACCCACTTTAAATATTTTGTGAATGACTACTCAAAGCAGCTGTTACCAAACAGCAGTTGTTAAATTTCCTGATAATATATAAGAAAGAATAGTTTGACCGTGAGAGCTGATAGCACTATACATCCTTGATGTGCTGTTCATATATTAATAACCTGCAACTCAAGCAAAAATTCTTATGCCAGCAGCTTCCTGTTTACTCTCTTGTCATCAATTAATCATCAACTTTTTATCAGTATTCTTCATTCATTTTGCACTAAGACAATACATTGATTGTGGTGAATATGTAACACAAAGTGTGCCTATATTCAGTGTTACTGATCCAAGTTGCTATGATAACGAGTCTATCAGCAAGTCAGGTGACTGACTGGGATAAGTACTACATTAAACTAATTCTTACTAAAAATTAGAACAGTTTGAAAATAAATAAGCACTAGTTATTACTAACATGTAGGTGTTGCTGATGCATGCATGTATAATTTAAACCTGGTACAGAAAGCATCTGTGTTTATTTATACACTTGAATACAAAGATGTAGAGTTTGACTAAGCTAGGGTTTAGAATTCTCGGTTTGGTGTTTGGGTTTGAATCATGGTGGTTTTATTTCACGATCATTTAGCTTTTCATGTTGCAAACTCCACTAAAAATAACACTATAGAGAATTTGCCACTCTCCCTCTATCTTGCATATTCATTCATCATACCAAAATAAGCAATCGTCATGACCTGTGGCTTGAAAATGAACTGTCTGTTTATTATTCCCTTTGAAGAAATTCGCAGCTTGAACTAAAATAATAATACAGCTAATACCTTCTTTATTCTAATACTAATCATCTATTTGGGTGGATTAGAACTGACATAGCAACGGATGCTTTAACATCCGTTGCTAATTAATTAATATCAGCAGATGGAATCCTTACAATGAACTGATATATATATATTACATTCAATAAGATGAAGCATTCCTACTATACTACGGAAGGTTTCCTAATAACGGATCAACTATAGTCTACATCGGATATCTCAGTCATCATGTTTTCAGCACAACAAGTGCTACTAGAAACACTGCTATATACATCATGTGGCTGTATTCATCATTACTAGTGGTGTCATTATTATACTAAAATCCAAAGAGAAAATATCATGAAAATACAATTATTTAGGTTGATGCTCTGGCGAACAGTTTGCATAAAAAGACGAGTGCTTTTCAGATAAGTGGCCGGCTTCCATCAATCAAAAGGAATCGTTGCTTGGAGATTCTGATTAACATCACACAAATCCTTTGCTGAGCAGGACTTCATGTTTCAATAGTCAAGACACAAAATGACACTTGATACTTGGCTCCAAATAAATAAATCTTTGTAGACAGAAAGTAATGAAATATTAGGTTTAGTCAGAAGACTGCATTTCAACTGAAATAGACTATCAAAGACTTGAGATTTGTTAATTTGCACAAGTTATTTTTAGCCATGTATCGAGATTACAAAGCCTATGCAAACAAGTAACTGACAGTATTAGAAGATGCTGCTTTGCTGTGTGCAATTAAGTTTGAATTTGGACGAAAAAGATTTATTGTTGTTTAAAATATAGAATATTTCAAAGATACTGAAATTTCTTGATAACTGCTGCTATCCAAATTCATCCATTATTTGATAATTTACAAATAACACCATCATTGTGCTTCATATTATGTAGACCCAACTACATGAAATCCTTTAAATCTATGTCGCGCATATGCTAGTCATGTGGTCCTAGCATAAAGTGTCAACAATAACATGCAGTTCCAATCTGGTGTCTAAACCATTCATTTTAACTGATTGTGGCTTTATGATGGTCAACAACCTTTTAATATAAATGATATTTTGTCTGGAATAACTGGGATAATGTAGAGTTTATCAGTTACTGCCCTCAACTAGTTGCTATAATAAAATTTATAATTATTGTATTCTTCTAAACACAGAAAGGAGGAGAGGAATGGAAAGCCCATTGTATTCCAGCGCCATCTAAATCAAAACTCAAACTATTTTTACTTTTATCCCATCACTATATTCTTATTTCAATATAATCCCACTGCTGACAAGCCTAGGAAACAAAAAACCTCAAATATGGAGATTGAACATAATTATTTTCACTTTGATATTTTATTTTTGAACAATTATTTTTAAATATTCCAATGAAATAGTAACATTTATGTTAAGCTCATGTTATGCTTCTAGTTCTGTAACCAGAGGGTGCTAGGACTCTCTTTGATAATTCCTATATGCATGATTACTGATACTGTGATACCAATCATAACGATTATACTTTTGGAACCCTTTTAAAGAATCTTTGGGTTACTGGCAATAACCTCATTTATATGCTCACAACTTGTCTATTAACTTCAGTTAATAGAGGAGGGGGGGGTTGAGTTTGGGTGGGGGTATGGCAATAGATTTCAGCACCTATCCTATATTTAGGCAACACTCGTCATCAAGCAATATAACCTATGAGCGTAAATTGTAATAGGCCATTATAACTACAATAAATTGCATCCTTTGAATAAAAAGTTATGTATCAGTACCTATGTAAAAGAAATTCATTTAGCAGCAACTAACTCTTATTTTTATTATTATGATTAGCTTTTGTACAGAGCCTACAAAGTAATATAGCATGAATGAAAACTACGCTGCTAAATGTATTACACTTGATTTATGACGCATTTAAACAAAACTAGCCTCAATATGAGCTAATGACTGCACAACAGTTATGGGTTTATAACACAACAAATAATACCTGTAACTCAAACCATATCTTTATAACAAATAATGAGCAAACTGAATTCACTAACTGGCGCCTTAGACGAAAGTTGTAAAGTTTTATCAGTTCTTTAATTAGTATTCTAAAAAATCAGCTTGCTTGAATACACATCATTATAAAAAAAAAATAAAAAAGTAGCAGAAGAAAGCAGATTTACATAAAGAAAATACTATGCCTTTGCTTGTGAAAAGTTTTTAGTGGATGAACTAAATGGATAATATGTTATTAGGATGTTGGCATACATGACATTCTTATTAACAGTAAACAAACAACAGTAGCAGACAACAGTAAACAAAGATATGGTGGCCAACTATAATAATAGCTGGAAGATAATGTGGTCAACAGAATAATAGTTGATATCACATTAAGTAGTAAACATAGTGAGCTTGTTTTGCAAGGAAAATATGCTTCTGCAACAATTCAAAGCATTCTTCCACGCTAAAGGACAAATATATATGATTAGAATGGAGGCATAAAGTTACAAAAAGTTATTTTGAGCTATCTTAAACAATAAAACTTAGTGGCCTGCATATTCCATAGCAGTGACAGTTTCGTGCGTGTTAGCTAACCAGCATCAGCAAAGCACTACAATTGATAATGTTGAAAGCTATATGCACATTTTACATATGCTGCTAGTTAATTGCATAATCTCAACTTTCTTACAAATAGCTGGCGCTGATTTTTAGAACATGACTGAAGGGTGCTTGAATAAAATGGTTTAGTAACAGACTTTGGCTATTTGCCAATTCGTGAGTAAGGGCAGCTGTCCGTAATCACAATAGGTTTGATCTCAACTTTTGATAGTGGCATGAAAAGGTTTCTGAGGTACAATTAATATTCTAGAAGTCTATTTTATTTAAATTAAACAAACTTAATGCAATTGTGCAGTGAATGCTTAGACCTAATATTCTGAATATAATAAATAAAACATTATTGTATGCTCACAGTATACGACTCACTGAGTTCATTAAAATAATAATGGCACTTTCTTAACACTATAATTTGACAAATCTGCCTTTAGTGTTTAGTCAATTGCATTTCTTCTTAAACCTTTTCAAATATTTCTGCTATTGCAGTAAGTAAGGTAATATCTTCATTACACAATGCTTTTAACCCAGCTAATTTTAATCTGGAGACATTATATAGCATATTAATAGTTTAATCTGTAGAATTGAGTACAAGTTTCATAAAAAATTTTTACACATATAAAAATCTCAGCAGCAAACCTCCGCTCTAACTACAAGAGGTATCTCAGCTTTTACTTTCGTCTTCAATTAGTATTTGCAACAGGTGAAAACATATTATGTCGAAATTGGCCTGCATTGTAGCCATCCACAAGCACCTACCAAATGAAATAAATAGCAAAACATTAATAATACTTGAAAGCCTACAGGTGATCATATAAGTATGTATTAGGTCCAACCCATAGGCCAGCTGTATTCGCCCAAACAATCTTTATTATTTTCTGAAATACTAAGCAATAATTCATTCACTTTAAAGTTTGGAAATTTTCAAAATACAATTTTAATAATGATATTACCATTGGCAAAAGTTATATATATTTACTGTCACAAATTCTGAGTGTACATATATCTATAGACCTACCAGGTTTTTCCTAATGATTATACAGGAATGTTCATAAATATTCTAGACTAATCAAAGAGATGGGTCATTGTTCATTGTTACTGTTTTGGTTAGTCATGTTAACTACTGCCCAGCAATGTAAACAAGGTATTGCGCAATAATTGCGAAATAACCATGGAAATTCCAATGTTTTGTTTTGTTTTGATTTTCTATAAATAGTATTGGCATGTGGGGAATGTTTTCTACTAGAATCTTCTGTACTGGAATGCTTGAGAATATTCTAGAGCTTTTTGTTTACTATAAATACTGAGGCAGTTGTGTTTACAGTTCAGTTCATTCTCGGAGTTCCTTTTTTATAAGTTCATTCTTGGAGTTCATTTTTATTAATTCATCTGTGCATATCTTACTAAAGGAATAAAGTCTACTTATATTCACAACTCTATTTACTCACAACTGGATTAGCAAGCTGTATGCTACTTGTCTATACACTTCTGACTACCAGACTTTTCGAACTCGTCACACTGCTACCAACAGTTTTGTGACATTTACCAGAATTATTTCAGCACTTTAACTAGCTATTATTTACCACACTTTTCAAACAAGCTTTAGAAGTATTAGTGAACCATGGTGTTCTGTTATGAGTGTACACTAGTTGAATTAAAATTTTTTCAGTGCAGTTCGTATAGCTAGTTAGATTTCAAAGATTTGTACATCATGTATGCAATCATACAATTGACATTAGGGTGCACATGCAATTAGGCATATTAAAGAGACTTATTAATCACTAAAATGAGCAAAGGAAACAGCTATTCAAGTGCATTTTATGATTTTATGCTTCACCACAAGACATGGTGATTAAAACAATAGACCTTTTGGAATTAGTCAAACTGATTGCTTTAGCAGTAGAGTTACTAGTTATGGAACTGATGAACATTTCATCACTGTCAAAACAACCTAAACTAAAAACTGTAGCAGATTGAAATAAAAATATAGAAGTCAGCTTATAGCATTCCAAATTCTAGTACAGCCTGTGCCCTGTAGGTATAGACTAGAACCTGCTTTAGACTATTTCAATTGAATCCTGAATTCAACTCACTCTTTCAATTTCAGAACTATAGCTTTCTACTGGGTTGAGCTTTTGAAGTTTCGTACTAGACTGTGATTGCATGCATCAAGAATCTTTGAACTGCTGCCAAGTGGAAGAGGCTGAAAGTTCTTTATTTTTGGAAATCATTTTAAATGGTTACAGATTTATGTTCATCAACTACAGTCTACTTAACTGTTGGATTCATTACCTGGTGATTAGAGTCACCTGGATTCACAGTTTAAAGATGGAAGGAAGTTTTTCAATTTATTGCTTCAACATGTATAATAGTACGGTTTTGGTTAATTTAATTTGGTTTTTAAATATATCAACAGGTACAATTATAGTGCTACAGAAATACATCACTACTATTTATAGAATAAAAAAAACTTTAGCTTATTGAGGCTTTATCACTACAGAGTGAGGTAACTAGTCAGTAAAATGTGTTCAGTTTTTTGCATGTATATAACGTACTTTTGTTTCGTCGTGATCACTGCATTGTATTTTAATGTGTCACAATGTATTTTTGTAACCAGATCGATGAAAATTGAATCTTAGTAAACAAATTCGTGCCTAATGTGTGCTAGTTGAAGCTCGCACAACTACTTAACAGCTCTTGGTGCCCATTGCATCTAATAATACTGGAGTGGCCAAAAAACCTACAATTCATCAGGTGTCATGTGAAATTGAATTAAGCCTTTGCAAGGGTTGGGAGCACAGCAGGTGATTGTAAAGTTGACAGTTGGCACTAATGACTAGTACTATAAGTAGATTACTAGTAACACATGACCATAATTTGTACACAGTTCAAATCTTGTCACTGACACCATAATCTATAATAGATCTAATTTTAGAAACCAATGGTCGTTAAATCATCAGTATTATCTGCCATGTTTCTAGATTAGCTGATCACTTGGCAAGAGATAAACACTGCCAATAACAAGCTATAGAGGTATGAAAGGTCAATCATAATATTATTATAATGGTTCTTTTATATCCTGGCAAAGCGTAGACATTCTGAAGTTTATTTAGATTTTAGACTGTATTTGGAGGTTAGATGAAGCCTAGAGGGGACAGTATGAAGAGCTGCCTTGTAACATAACTTGACTTGGTGGTAACCTGCTGTTGCAGCCTCTTAGATCCTGACATAATTTATCATCAGCAGCTGCTAGGCCTCTGGACATTTGCCAAGAAACCAATCTTGTTCAGTTGAACAAACTTTGGTGAAATTTGTGGATATTGCAAGTAAGGTTACATTTGTGGGCATTAGTAGTGAAACTGGCAACCTTTGACAGAGTTGGGGTTTGAGTAATTGAAAGTATAAGTTTATAAGCAAGAAAACCATTATTTAAAAATTATGTATGAAATATTTTATTTTCATAGAAAAATAAAACGGCAAATTTCCATCATAATATTCACCATTATGATTCTGGAACAAGTATTAATGAAATATGACAAATTGTATTAAGAAAGAAAATAGCATAAAAATTGGATGGATTTATGAGTGTTTTGCATCTTAGTCTAAAATAATTCAGTAAATAGGATATTAAAGAGTAAAACAATGTGATGACAACTATTAATGTACTAAAATGGCTCACGGATAAATACAAAATATCCCATAGCCAGAATTTTCAAAGATTAAATTATTTATAAAAACCGTGATAGTACCACAGCTTATGGATATATAGTGGCTGTAACTAACTGGCAACTAGGCAATACACTATAACCACAAAAGCCACATTATACTATAAAAGCTTACACAGTTTGCAAGAATGATATATACTACCTAACATTCAAGGGTTCCAGCTCGTACGTTGGTGCTGATTTAGTTGGAGTCATAAAAAACATTTGATTTCCTCTTTTATTAGCACAGTTGCATTGATCCAGAGCTTTACACATGCACGGTGAGGGCGTGACACTATCTCTTTCATTCAAGTTCAAAGTTTGCTCAAAGTCTAACAATTGTCCCATAAAGTTGAAGTTTGGTGAGATATTTGGTTTTGCTTTCTTCACAAAATCGTATGCATCGTTAAGGCACATTCTCTCTTTACTCATCAAATAAGCGACTGTAATAGTCACAGACCTACTAATACCAGCCAGGCAGTGAACGAGCACGCCATATCCTTTGGACCTCCCGCTATCTGCAATAAATCATCACTTCAGTGTTAATAAAATCAACTTGAAAGCACCAGTCACTGAATCATGGCGACTCTACAAGCATTTACTACTACTGAAGGCCAAAGCCTAATTTCTCATGCTTCAACTACCACATTGCGGGTTTACTAAGGCAATCATTTGATGGTAAAACAATGAGATGAAAAGCATCTTGAAATACCATTATATATAACAAGCAATTCCTATGCTAAGTAATTAGTTTTTGATGACAGAAACCTGCTTAGTTAAATACTAGAGCTGTATAGGGTGATGACTGACAATGGACTAATCATTTATTTGCCTATGTATACCTAATGGTATACCTTATGTTCGTGTTGTCCACAAGCTAAAACTTTCATATTGGATTTAATGAAGGAACCTTTTGCATTACTTTACTAGGTAGACTGCTGCCTGGAGCAAGCTAGTGACATCTCTAGTGTAATAGGATACCTTTCAACTGGCAAACCTCTTCTATTTTATTCAATGGACTACGCGAAGTTTAGTAGCCACATTGGCTTAGTGCCAGCATGTTGGCCATTCTATTCAAACTGATCAAGCGTGACTGACACGTAGGAAAATGATAGAATCTTCGAGACAGTTAGTCTTGTGGCAACTTCAAAAATTTAGTTAGTTCCGGTAGCCAAAATAACTGAAATATCTGAGTAGAATAGCCCCACATCCTGCCAGGAAATTGTGTGAATGGAACTCTTTGGTTATTAGAGAGTGGGTGTTCAATATTGAATGTTCATTGACAAGCTATGACTGAAGGTACTCACCAATAAACTGAATAGCTTCCGGGAAGTAGGCAGACAGGTTCTGAGACCAATGGTCATTGATAGGAATCTGTTTGTAGGTAATTGGTACATCACAACTTCCTTCAAAGTGATTCGGTAGATTGGGAGTGACGTTCAGAATGTAACGAATATTGTTTTTAAGCAGTATCTCGCAGTCCATTGAGCATTTTGCATTACCAAGGTATAGATTCTTGACAACTTCTATAGGGAATGCCGGAGAAGGGGTTACATCATCTAGTTTTGGGGTAGGTGGTTCTACGAGGTTGAGAGTGGATAAACCAGCTGTGAGTTGATTGGTATCTGCTGTTGTGTCGGATGATGAAATGTATTCTGGGAAGAGGCAACAGAACTCCTTATAGCCACCTAGAAGAGAGGGCAACAGAGTCAGATTAACAAGAGGCAACAGGCAATACCATTAGATTTAGTTCCCACGATGACTTAGCAGCCGCAGCAGCTATTCTAAAAGGTCAATTGGAGATTTTACCAACAATTCCCAATTAACCTAACAAATTACCACTTTCAGAATGCTTCTAGTCAAAGGATTGAGTGTAGGATGGGCAAAGCTTTAGTAATTATTTATGCTGAAAATTAAGGCTAATTATAAACATGATTATAGCTAGACTAGATCAGTAGATGAAACTAAGGTACTATGCTATGCTAGTTTACTGTAAATGTTTTGAATAGTTGGTAAAAATGCACCACAGAAATTAATTTATCAGCTTCAAGATTTGACATTGACAGCTGTTACACTCATTATAATATATTATCATAATATTTTTATAATGCCATGAGATGCATTGACATAGCATTTTATTACTCCGGACTATCCGTAGGTAAAATATCTGAAAGTATTACTAGGTCTAGTGTTTTTAGAAAACTTTATAACATTGGGCTCCATTTTTAGGCTCCAAATAATACGAACATAGGTGTTTCTTGAAAAACTGATTAGTCTAAATTAAAATTATCCCTTTTTGTCGGTTAAAATGGTGAATGGGCAAAATTTAAGTCATAATTTTTTGACCATATTATTGAAGGCCTGAAATGGTGATATATAATATATATGAACCCCATAAGGTAAATGAAATAAAAAAAATATTTGAGATTACTGTCTTCAAGTTTATATAGATGATACACCAACCATTTACTACCAAGTAGATTTATGACATCTATATCTTCCGCACTTTATGTGGTAAATGCAATAACTCATAATGGCAATACTTAAAGTTAACCATATTTATTAAACTACAATACGAATGCGCGTTAGGATTAGTTACTTCCTAAACAACTTGTCTCATTTCGTAAAAAGAATCAATTGAAAATAGCAGTAGTGGCTGTTAGTGTTGGTACTAACAGCAACTCTAAAAATAAGTATAACAATTCTTTTACCATAAGCATAAGCCTAAGCTTCAGAAAGTATCAGCATCAGTATGAGTATGGGTAGTTGTTATTACTATTAGTTATTACTATTAGTATTAGTAAGTGTAACACTGACACTACGACACTGACTATTACTATGACTATCCTTAAGATTAGGACGGTGACTTTGAGTTTACATCAACTGTGAGTGCATGTGTACGCAAAATGACAACGACAAATCTAATACTCCAAACTTATAGTTATACTTATACTACACAACATTTTCAACAATTATTAATTATTATAGGCTACTTATAGTTATAGTAAAACATAAACATGGGTTAAATAAGGAATAGGAAGCGTTACCTGATAGGATCTTTACCGTATGCTGATCTTTGACTAGTTTGTTGTAAAGAAGAGTTAATAGGTTGCTGTTATTAGCATTAATATCATATCTAGAGTATTCACACATGACGATACTTTTATATGCGCATTCTGAACTGAACTTTTCTTTCATATGATTTCCTTGAACTGCTGCGGAAACAGAGAGATTGCCATTTTTTAGCCGTCTTTGTAATAGCGGTGGTAAATTCACATTCATTGAACCATGAATGTGGCCCGAGTGAAAGTCTTGTTGAGATCTGCAATCCAAAACTAATACGGTGTCAACTTGTAGCTCTTTCACCAACCACTCAGCTGATACTTCTTCCATTTTGTTTAGAGATTCAATAGTTGGCATGCCTGCCAGTCGCATAGAAATATAATTTGATAACTTTAACGCAAAGCCGTTAGCTTACAACTTGACTTTACAAAAAACGAATTTCAACTACTAGTTTCACACACTTGCGAGCAGTTGCTGTAGTCCCGGGATACTGATGAATTTAGCGCAGCGTTGGGTACTTTATTAATCAAGAGCCAATTGCAAGTCTTCGCGCCCAAAACCTATTACGGAATACGGAAGTGGGCGGGGCTATCTATTACTCTTTTAGTATAGAACTGCAAGTTGTGAATGACTGAATGAGTTGAAACGCAATATTCCATTAGAAGATTGCTATATAGATATTTGACGGAAAGAATCAAAATATGAATAGTTGGGTGTTAACATTAACTTTTTTCATTTTTAAGTTACTGTATGATATAAACCAAGTCTTGTTGTTCGAAATTAATATATCTATATGAGACTATCTATATGAACCGTCTACTATACTGAATTATACTATTTGTATGAAAATTTCGAAGAGCAATTTGAAAAAAAACTGCATGGATAAACTGTATGAAAATCACAGTAAAGATATTTTTGGAATGGAGGCTGCAGACAGATTTGAATATAAGTTAAAGCCATTTATGTTTTGCTATTATATAAATAGCAATCTTATTATTAGTCATTGATTACTTTTGTTTGGCTTATCTACAAGTCTACACTACTTGGATTACGAAACATATTTGACAGCAGCTAATATCAAAAATATATTAGAGATTACCCATTAGTAGTTTACTAAAAATATAATTATTTCATTTTGTCTCAGTTGCTTGTTTAAACTTTAAACTATTGCATCAGCTTCCAACTAAAATAATAGTTTTAGAAATCGAATCAAATGCATATGAACATGTATACACCTAATGATAGCTGTAGATTATGTTAGTGTATCATTATATAATACCTTACGTGATAATGACAATGCTACATTTTCTAACAGCTTAGCTAGGATATTATGGGACAAAGGATAATTGATAGCAAATAACATTTTAAGAACCAAATTTACATTGCTTTGAAATTGGTATTCATTTCAGTAGCGCAATATCCGTCCTCTACATAAATTTATGAATTGAACTGCCACTTTAATCTAACCTATTAGTATATTTCCCTGCTTTACTATTATATTATGCTCTTGGCTGTTTCGTACACATAGCATTGCTAAGATTTCAATGCCAGCAAATTTTAGTAATTATATACTATAGTTAATGTAATGCTGCTCAAACAAATGTGTCTTCTCTATTTCTGTAGCGTGTGGCTTTCCATAGCTCAAGGTGAGTGCTTCACTAAACTACTTCTTCTAGTCAACCAGTTTTTAGCCGAGTCTTTAAATTTTATTAATTATAAGGTACAAAGCAGTAAGGACTTCTGATGTTAAAACATCAGCTAATTCTAACCTATAAGCTATATAAAGGGAAATTTATGTAGGCTACTGCAAATGTTCAGTTAGAGGTCATTTCATGTGATATAAATTCCAAGTTGTAAGCTTAATTAGAGAGCTTTAGAGCTTCAGTGGAAGAGATTGGCCATAAGGTGGAACAGAACCTTCACCTTTCTTAAACTTCTAAAAACCTTATATCTCCCAAATCATTTTTTTTAGATAATTTACTAGCTACTTTTGAATAATGAGGTCTACCAAATAAACTTTGATAATACTAGGAAAATGTAGTTTACTAGCATTAATGCCACATGCAGGTGCATTGTATAGTTGTTAGATCACCACTATAATCAGTAGCAGGTAGCTCTAGCCAGGGTGATATTGAACTACTAAATTAAAGATAGGCATAGGAATAGTCAAACTTGGAAACGTCTGTGTTCTAGACGAGAAACCTCAGCAAAACATGCTTAAATTTCTGATAGATTTTCAGCCTATATTCCAAACTAAAATTCATATTATAGACAATTATATAAAAAACTTCTAATATTGAAATTTCTTTGGTGATGCACTTGTGCTGTTAAAGGTACTAAGATTCTGATTACATGAAAACCACTCCATTAGTCAGAGTACAGACTAGACTCTTGGCTATGCTGATGAGGATGACTTGCCCATAAGCAAAAAACAGGATCTTTCAAGTCTTTGATCCTTTGACTATCTCAATTTGTCTCTTGAGACTTACATACATTAGATAAGTTTATGGTAAAAGTCTAAATGTAATTTACAACTCAAATTAGCTTCAATCACTTTGTTGATTACATGGCATTCTAAATTAGATAGCAGATCAACTGTAATAGATTCATCGCCTGGACTGTTTCCAAATATTGAACTCCCTTCAAATAGTTATGAGATGCTAAAACCTTACTATTTGGAACAAACATAGTTTCCTACACTCATGTTATAACAATGAAAAAACATTGATAAAATGAGACTAGTATATATATATCCCCATGACTGTAAAAACCTTTTATATAATAGCTTTGAATAATGCAAGGGTTTCATCGAAGTTTATAAAAACTACTATTTAGTAATTAAGTCTGGTATTTAATAATTAGTTGTGAATATTATGTTATTTAAAATGAGCTGTATAGTTTTTTCACACAAGTATGCATATTTATTGCATTTAAAGGAAAGATGAGTGAATAAATTACTAAAAGTAATATATTACTCTTACAAACATTATAATTGAAAAATTATAAGAAACAACAATAAGGTCACCGAGAAGCTAATTGCTTTATTACTCAGTAGGTTAAATCATCAGCCTTTAGTCAAATAAAACAATAAAGACTAATAATTACTAACAGTAGTTAAACACTAAGGATAAATAATACAGATAATGCATTACTGATGCCGCCACAAAGTATATTTAATATATTAATGCATTCCTTGAGCGGGTTTGCTATATAAACATTGTGAGCTGTCATTCCAAGTTCAGGAACAGTTCAACTTTTCACACTCGCAAGCGAAGAATGGTTATAATTTAAACTGAACAGTCAACAACCAATGGACTTTGGCTCAGTGGTGGTGCTTTAGATTTAGATAAAAGCCAAAAATAAAAACTTAATGATCTATAATAAGGTTCGATATAGTTTGTTAGTGGATCAAGTTTTGAAAATTAGATAAAATGTGATACTTAAGATTTTCAAAAAAATTTAGATAGAGGGTTTATCAAAAGAGACTGTGCAGCAGTGATTTGAATACGATTATTGTTGATCAGCCATAAACTTAAAATTTACAAAAAAACAGCAAAAAGGCCATCTATTATTCTGAATAATATAATGTTTCACTGCCAGGGTTGAGTTGTCACAGCTGCACCTTAGAAAACAGCAATGTACAGTGCAACAGCCAAGAGGCAGTGATATGTAATTCTTCACTAGATGTCTGTTATACAGAAGTGCAGAGGCTGGATTTTGGAGACAACACCTACACAAAGGTAGCATGCTAATCTTTCAGAATACTTCTAATAATATTTCCCAACGGCCAACATCTATAACTGTACAAGTCTAACCTAATAGGACAGTGTTCATAAAAATTATTTTCAACCTACAAAACCACTTGCAAGTTTGGATATTTTCACCCTCACTTGTACAACTGTTGTATCTCATATAACAATGCTCATTATAATATACTTTCGACTGCTTAACTAGTAAATTTTATAAGATTTAGGTTTAAATAATCACTATAGCTAGCAGTATAGAACAGTATATACATAGCTGTGCTCTTTATATTATTTGCCATTACTTTATTTTAGTTGTTTCATACTATTTAATGATTAAAATTTCATTAGCTTTCTAGCCCCATTTAGATCAAATACTTTCATAGGCAAGCTTTGCCCATCAAATAGCTTTCAACAACCAGTGTGTACAAATCAACCTGCTTTTTGCAACTTTAGTGGAAGCAACAAAGGGCTATGACCAGGTGGAATATGCACGACTATATATCTGTGGTTTTCTTGCCTAGGGATGCAAGTCAGAAGAGCACTGTAAGAATCTGCAATCACTTAGGTGTAATGTGCCCAGACCTAACAAGTGCTGGACTTGCTGCAATTTAAATCTCTGCAACATAAACAATGGACCAAGGCAGCAATCGAGCAAGAAGTTGATACTTTTGAGCTTGCTATTAATTATACAGCACCAGTTATTCACATTTGAGAAAAAATAGTTGTAAACTAAAGTTGGCAATTGTTAACTTTATTTAAATCATTTTTATTTGGTGAGTTACTTATGATGAAAGATAACCTATACTTTTTAATACAAGCATATATAGTCAATTATGCTAGTATAAAAATTGAAATTTTGTGAATAAAAATAACTAAGAAACAAAAATTTGATGCAATACCATATGCTATATAATATATATATATATGTCAATAATATCAACACCACAGTTTGATTTCCAAATATAGAAAGTAGTTATAGATAGCTGTAACTAATACAGTTCACAAAATAATTATTAAGTGTAATTTAGAGAATATTAGTCTAATTAATAAAAATCTTGAAAATAACAGAAGAAAGGAATGGTGGCTCATAATGCATATTGTCAGTAATTAACAATTTACCTTTAGGCTGCTGGAAAATTAGTTGTAAAACCAACTAAGAAGATGTAAAAGTTACGAGATAGTAAAATGATATAGCAATAAAAGAATACAAAATATGTTTTCCAATTATAAAATCTAAAAAAAAAAAAAATCAGTTTTTTTGTGGGCATAATATTTCTCTATCAACGGAATATGCTACTCTACCCTTGGCAAACATGGTTAGAGTGAATAATCTACAGTTATCTTAGTTGTTGATTCACATTATCTATCAGAAAAGAGTTATACTAGGATAAATGATGAAAATAAAAGTGAAACATCCTCATAAAAATGCTAGAAGATAAAATAATGGAAATGATATCAAATTAATATCATGCCTTATTCGTTGACTTTACAGTTTAAAATCAGTTTATATATTGATAGAAATTAATTAGATGATTTAGTATTTTGGTGTAAAATATAGAAACTGGTTAGATCATGGAGAAAGTAATATAATACTAATAGTAAAAATTGTTAACTCCTTATTCAAATTCACAAGAGTAGAAGAGGTTAAATTGAGGTACATCAACACACATTTAAGCCAGTTAAATGCAGACTGCAATGTCCAAGTACTAGAAATGTGTGGTTATAGCTGTCTTTAGGCCTAATCCATCTTGTAAACTTGTAACTTCCGAACTTCAAATATAAAGCATTTTAAAACTTATAAAAAAAAAAACAAAGAATTACATGAAATAATAACAAGAAAAGTATCATATTAGAAGTAATAATATTTCAAGATAAACAAAACTAGAAGGTATGTTTATGACAAAATATCGTACTGCTCAAATTAAGAGTTCCTTCGATTGATTATAAATGTTGATAATAACTATTATTGGTTATATTTTCAAGTGTAATGCACACAAAGCAATCAAAATGCAGGCCTATTACTACTAAGTGACCAAAATAGAAATGTTGACAGCATTAAAAATAGCTCAACTTTGTTTACATCTCTTGTTGGAACTGTAAAAGTGGCCAAGCTGAGTAGGCACACAGTGCAGGTGTCTTATAAAAGTGTCATGTAAAGAGGAGTGCTTTATTAGATGTCATAGAATGAGCAACTAGACAATGCAGTTGCATAACTATATTTTACAGCAGTTTCAGCACTAGTATTCCATAGCAACATACCTGACAGGAAAGACTGTGTTATTGCCTAACCATAGCCATGTTAGTAAAACTGAAACCGTCAAATTGATTTTGGTTCAGAGTTTTTATCAGATCTTTGTCAGGAGGAGTAAGCTTGGGATTTTCTCGAGTGAAATCGACATCAAAGTTACCAACATCACTAGCTGATTTCTAAAATGTTGGCAAAGATAAGTTGAACTTAGTACTTAGCACTGAAGTAAGCTGAAACTATTCCAGACAATGAAAAATTTGGAATTTATGCAACACTACCAGCACAGCAGCAGAAGTAGCACTTTACAAAGGTATACACCCAAAGTCATCAGGGTCAGCAATGCAAGAGTGCCAGACATTTATGAAAAAAATTTCAACTGCCAAGTAATAATCATAATGCAATAGGTAAATTCTCACTCAGTCGATTTATTATTTATTCTCTGTAACCCCTGGCTTCCTGAATTGAATAGGTAACCAATACTGAGTTTTGCGCTATGACAACTGCCCTGTTCATAGTGACATTCAAAGGAAGGTTCCATATTACAACCTTCCTATAGCTCACTTTCATCTTTTGAATAGCTTATTTCGAAACACTATATAGGTGAATCAATTTTATCCACCATTCACTTTGTTAAGCATAGTGATTTAAAGTCAATACAGTTATTTGTTATGTAAGCATAAAATAATATTAAAACAATGTCCGGTGACTATATTGAACTTTGTCCTACAATACAGTTTAAGAAACTGCAATAAAGGGCCATGAAGAACACAATAGTGCCATTCTTGCAACATCAACACTAAACAAACAGAAGCTTATAACTATAAACAAAGGCTATTAGATATAAAGAGCAAAAATGATTCAAGGCTTTACAAATATTGAAATAATACCTATCGATCATTTTCTATTGAACTTTTATTGTTTGATTATTTCCTGTATGATTATAAATCTGCCATTTTTGATTGCCAAGATTTAATTTATAGCTGTTTGAACATAAATGCTGTATAACTACATGAATATAAAAAAGAGCTCGTGAAATACCCCAGCTGAGGTGAAACTTACTGATTCACCTATAAGACCAACAGTTGCAGACTGAGTTACTTACTGAGTTAGTAAATAAATGACTTACACTGAGATAAACTGCATATATTCAGCAGCAAATGTACACCTGTGTTTACAGACGTGTTTTAAGTTGATTATAAAAGTATAAATACACGGGCAGCTTACAATCTTAGGCTTGAAAGGTGGCACGACTTCTCGCCTTTCCAGTTTATCCCAATCAATGGATGAAAAGAAAGGCTGGTTTCTGATGAGCCCTTTGGGACATGCTGGCATTCCCATTCGTTCTTCTGTCTTTCTATTGAATAGCTGCAAGCAGAGAGAAAGTAATGGTTACTTTGTTGGGTAGATACAATACAACACATCCTGTGATGTAGCCAGAGGAAATGTTAATAATGCTCTGTGGTAGTAGAATGACAAATGATGAGGTTTTATAAAAGGCGTAGAATGGACAAGCTATGCGATGCATAAGCTGTTACATTAGAGTAAAAATTTGTTGTCTCAACTAAACTGAAAGATACGTGGAGTGTATAAAGGTTTTAACTCAAGCTAGTCAGTCACTTTCTATAGAAAAAGGCAGAATTCAACGTCAACCATTGTGAAAAATCATTACAAATAGATAAACTTCTTTGAAGAAAAGCAGGTTAGCCAATTAACAAAAACTAATTAACAAAATTTAAGAGAAAAATGCATATATTAGTTGTAAGTTACTAAATGAAAGCACCAGAACCATAGTAATAGTAATATATTCTGTCATTTTAATGTTATAGCCTCATAATAATTGCTGTATAATTAGGCATGTTAGGCATCTAGCATATTGTGGTCGCATATATATACCTGCTCAAGAAGGCGAACTGCTTCTTTGTTCATGGAATGAGGGTAGTAAGGCTTATCATGGCAGATGGAGTAGAACAGCTCATCCTCGTCATCTCCACTAAATGGCGAGTGACCAAGAATCATTTCATACAGCATCACTCCAAAGCTCCACCAATCAACTGATGAATCGTACTTTTTCTGCATTAGAATCTACAGAAGAAAAGTTACTAGCTACAAGATTTGTATGATATCAATTTCATAGAATAGTGCTTATAGCCGCAGCTCTGGCCATTAAGTATAAATACATAACAGAACTACTGAAAAGGTGTGGAGCAGCTGTGGTCTAGCGGTTAGAGCACTGGTTCAGAAAACGCAAGGCCAGTAGTTCAAATTCTAGTAATGGTCATTGGTGATGCTAGGGGGATATTCAGCCACAACAAAAACAAATGGAAAAGATCCCTTTTTATGGCGAGATTTAACTGCTGAAAAGGTTTGACACCTCGTATCCTAATATAAAAACAGCAGAGATATTTTTTATCTAGAAATGAAAATAACTCAAAAACAAGTTATAGACAGTTTAACCAAGTGGTGAGGGTTCAGTTCAAAATATGTACCTAGTCTCATAATTTATAGATTTTGTTAAAAATGGACAGCAAGAAAATATACAAACTAATTTTTGCTGAGACAGAATAAGATACATGTTAAGAAGTTCCACCAAATGATATTTGATAATTGTATAAAGTTGAACTTTTATATTACAGGGAAGATCCTCCCCAAAAGTTTTCCCTTAATAAACTGAAATTTGTAATTCTATTGGTAGGTGTGTTTCTTGTTTCTACCAGCTCATATCTGGCCCACCCTCTGCCTACGCAGCCCACCTACTCTCAAATATTTAAACAAGAATCCCCTAGAGACAGGATCCTGGTCAACTACTGAGGTTCCAAGTAGCTCACACTCTCTAGGTATTACTAACGTCTGTTTCAGTGCAACCTGAATCACTCACCTCCCGGAACATTACCTTGGAAGCTGGTACCAGCAGAGAGTATCAAACAGAACGGGCAGTGGCTGCCAAATACCTTACTTACTTGTAAGCAGCGTGAGGTCAGCCCTAATGATGTACACTGAAAGTCATGCGCACTATGATTATGCTTTTTTTCTTACTTCTGTGATTCATTTAGGTGCAGTAGTGGAGAAATTTTAATAGTTGAGGTTCTTTAATCTTTTAGATAAATTTTGGTTTGGGACTGAAATTCCCACCAGAGCATAGCTTCTTTTGCTTATACAATTCTAATCTAGAACACAGGCTTTTCTCAATTCCTCCATTTACTGAGTAAAAAAACAATGAAATTCTCTTGATCAGCATCCATTATATTAGTTTCAATAAAAACTCAAAGTCTGACAGTGGCTAGTTTCTACTTGCTATGAAGAGTGAATGTCTTGGCCCAAAACGAATCCAGTATAGTTTCATATGTAGAAGTAGACCCAGGTATGCTTACTAAATTCGGAATAGTTTCACTTAAAGTGCTTTATTTTTTGTAGCTTCAGAAAATTTTGGTCAACTATTGAATGGATCAACTAAAATAATGTATTAATGGCAGAAGATTTCAAGGCTTTCTCATTCTTCAATGAGTCATAAATGATGAGAAACTAAAACCACAAGTATTGCCACTAGAATGTTTTCTTGACATTAGTAGTATTATTCAATTACAGTTGATACTTCCCTGTAGCTATTCCATAGCCTCTTAACACTACATTGGGATCTTGACACCACATCAGATAAATTGAAGTTCAAACTTTGAATCATCAGATATATTCCTGATGAATGAGAAATTCAATTTCAAACCAATTAATTCCATATTATAATACAGACGCCTTTTCAGTTTTCCTTTAACTACAACTTCATGACACACCAAAACTGGTGGAATATAATTTGAATCAAATTGTGTATTGCATAGGCCTATCAATAATGATGCAACAACATTGATAAGATAGTCTTACTACTATATAACTCTTCTGTGGTAAGGTGCAAAAACTGTTTCATTTAATATTCACCATCATACAATAAAACAATGAGCATGCTTTTTAACAATCAGTTGTTGTGACACATTTCCATATAAATAGCTGATGATGCAATATAGCAACAAGGCAATACAATGCTAATTTATCAGGTGTGCTAAATCAGTATTGAAAGATAAGTTTCTTATGAAATGTTTTAATAGCTATTTTGAATGACGATTTAGAATTAAACTCTACAAGAGCAATAGTCACCAATATTGCAAGGAATATATACAGCTGAGTATATCAGCAAATACTATATCGGCTATATTCAAGTAGATATAAAACTACCTGCTACTAGTAGGAGCTATTCAAAACTATATTATGTTGACAGATCTCAAAACAATTTTATTTTATTACTTTACTGGCTGACACTTGTCAACAAGTTTCAGCCCATCAGTTGATTAGCTAACATTTTGACATTCAACAGTAAATAGCTTGTTTTGCAAACATGTGGCCCACTTCATAAATATTCTTTAAGGCCAACCGCAGTAGCAGGTGCCAGCTTTAGTAATTAGAGATATTAAAACACCAAAGCATTCCCTACAAGGGCTTGTGTTACGTAGATTGGTTTTCACCAATAATTAGTACTTTTTAACACCTTAATAGTTCTCTGCTGGTATTATAGCTGGTAAAAATGTACCAAAACTGTGTGATTTATATTAGGTATAGCTTAGGCATCTCTCTACATTGTAGAGGATGGAGAAAGGACAAGAAGATGCATTTTCTGAAGTTGTACTCATTTTATTTCCCTGCGATTAATTCTCACTTGAATAATTGTAGAAAAAAGCAGACTATTTCAATATCAATCATGGAGACACTTGGTTGAATATGAGCGATACATTTTGATTTTCACGCTACAGCCATACAGCTAAGATGGGGGCCGATTTACGTCTCACGATTTGGTAAGCTACATTAAAAGATTAAAAACTGAAGTAGCTAAAAAATAAAATTGAATGATGATTAGTTTGACTTGCTAGCCTAAGAGACTTGAAAGAACTGCTTTAATTTAAATTAATTTGCAGTTTTATGAAGATTCGTGGCTATTCATCCTATAGAAACCTGATATATTGGGGTTGTTGAGCCTTTGTACCTCTTTTCCTTTTCCTTTATATCTTGCCATTATTTATTATTGGGATACAGGTGCTGTGACTAACCTTTTATCAGAAATTCCAAGATAAGAGGGTTGTGGTGAACCAGTTTTAATAATGACCTCAACTCACCCCAAATATACATTGGAGTTCAGTTATATCTCTTATAAACTGTGGTATATGAAGCATAAGGTTGAAGTTGTTATAGAAAATAATACATTATCTATGCTGGGCTGAGAATAAACTCTAAATTATGCAATACAGCTACGCTATCAACAAACCTACACAACCTTGGGTAATGAAAAAATCACAAATACTTCTTATATGGGACAAGTTTCCGAGCTGTTGAAGTGAAAACTAAGTGTGTAAAACATAATATTGATGGATTTAAGTTTGATGGCAGATGACTTGTGGGATATGAAATTCAAGGACTATTCTTAATTCAGTAGAGGTGCTTTCTTGAGCTCCTTTCTAGCCTGATAACTGTCCATAACCTACTCTTTATTTTTTAGTTTTCACAATAACGACAGAGATATAACAACTCCCAACTTCCCATGCTACAAGAGCCTATGTGTGTATAAATATGTTCATGGGCTGCCTATAAGTTCAATAAACTCATATGATTAAATAAGATTTACCTGTTGAACTTACACTCTGACTTGGTTTACATTTCTTTTTACTGCAGTCAATAAAATGTTCAACAGTACTGATAAAATGCAACAATGACAAAATGTCATGAATTGATTACATCACGGAACCCAAAACTACTTATACTAGTTTTGAAAAGTATAATGTAAAAAGTTGGGAAGAACAGAAAATCTTGTTGGTCTTTCAAAAGTTTGAACTCTGTGAGAGAGCATTATCCTGTTTTATAACTTACTTTAAGTATAAGCTATTTAGCTAGCTATGTTTAGTTGCATAAAGAATTATTTAGGGCTACACGCATTATCGGGACTAACCTCAGGAGCAATGTAATCTGGAGTGCCACAGAATGTAGAGCATTTGTTAATTCCAACTATGCCTTCTTTACACATTCCAAAGTCCGCAATCTTAATATGGCCATCCTTATCAAGGAGGACATTATCTAGCTTAAGATCTCGATAAACAATGTGGCGCTTGTGTAAAAACTGTAGACCACAGGTTATTTCAGCGGCATAGAATCTGCAATAAAATATCACAGTATTCAAGAATAATAGAAATGGGAGAATCTTTCTCTAAAAAGTTTGAATTTGAAACTTTTTCCTGTTCCAAGCTTATTTCTTTGATGACGCAACTGAGAGATAACAATATGTCAAACAATATTACGAATTCAAGAAGTGTTGAGTAGGGGATGTCATTACAATGCTATTCCATATCTTCCTCTAGGAAAACTTCAAAGCAGTTTCATCTATAAGGCCACACATTGTAAAGTAAAAACTAGCAAAATCTTAGAACACATGAGCCTAAAAGTTCTTAATAATCAAGTACACAACAGTATTTCTACACCTAATTTCCATATCTTGAGAGTTCAAGAAATCTCCACAATTAATCACAGAAAGTCAACAGAACACGCAGTTAGAGTAACATGAGTCAGCTAGTTACAGTTAGTTACTGGCGTAATATTTACCTATTACTTAGTGTGGAGATACAGTGTCAATATTTGTTAAATGATAGAGGGTGATAAAAAGTGTTAATAATAAAGATTTATAAAAATAGATATCACTAAACGGACACTGCGTTGGCCTGATGTAGTTAGCTGAGCTATTATTAGTAAGCTGACAGAGTAATAAATATATTTGTGCACTAAAACAACTTGTTTTTCACTATAATTTTCATGCATTGCTAGATAACGGCTAATACCACCTACCCAGTTATGTTACATCTATATATTATTATTATTATATGCATTATTAAATTTGATATCTTTGATTTGCAGTGGAAATTGCTAAAATAATTGTATATGAGGCAAACAAAATTGTAATCTAACTCATGCGACCTTCTATACAACAGAGTGTGACCTTCAATGTAACAGAGTAGTATGACCTTCAACATAACAGAATGCAATAGATTAGTCGGGGACATAACTCCCACTTACCTGCTACGCTCCAAGTCAAAATGGCCAGCATTCTGAATGTGAAACATGAGATCTCCACCATTAAGATATTCCATAACAAAGAAAAGGTGGCTCTGCAATTTAAAATATAAAAATATAACAATACAAGCTTGTAACTATTAGAGACACCCACTTATGTCAAAAAGAATTTGCACATAACTATCATACAGCAATTTCAGTATTAAAAAAGTGGCAGAAACAGTGACCAAAGATTCTATTAACTTTGAAGGTATGATTTTAGGAAAATTCAGGTTTTCCATCTCATAGCCTCATACTAATCATTACAGCTAGGTGCCATCTACTATTAGATTTAAAACAAGTAAACGTTATTTACAACCAATTTGTAAAGGAAGCAGCTGTGGTCTAGGGGTGGGAGCTTTGGCTTGGTAAACACCAGGTCATGGGTTTGATTCCCAGTGAAAGCCATTGGTGATGTTGGGAAGGACATCCAGTAATAATTGCTCCTGTATCATATATGGATAACTCCTTGGCCCTCCGTAAAAAAATCTTTCTATCAGGGTTTCTCACAGGGATAGTGAGGTTTTGTAAAGGATTAGAAAACCTCCAGCAATTCCCATAAACATCATTTCTTGGTACACTATTTTTATTGAATATAGTTGTAACTATACGGCCCAACAGGATTGCTCAAGGATATCTACTATAACCAAGCAGTAAATGTGATGCTCTTTCAGTTACTATAGGTGACCCTTATGGGAATAAATCTGGCAGCTCTAAATGGGAGTTGATGACTTTAGGCATAAGCAAAGCCAGCATTTTTAGAAATCCCAATACACACAGGAATTGTAAATACAATAAGAATTGAATGAAGATCAATAGAAAACCCTAAGTACATATAAATATAATAAACTTATTCATTAGGTTATAATATATGAAAGCCCCATAAATGTGATGAATGAATTTGAACTTTTTCTTCAATTTTTCAAATTAGGTTTGTCTTTTTAAACATTTTTAAAATGCAACATTTACTCATTTCAGATAGAGATTTTCTTATGGTGATCAACAAGATGTTTTGTGATAAACTATCCCAGTAGCAAGTAACATGCAATCATTTTAACCATATATCACTACAATGTTCAAAGATAATAAAGATACCATCATATATTTAGATATATTATTTTACAGAATATTTAATTCAAAAATTGCTTAATGGAGTTATCCTTTCATTATGAAATGAAATGAAACAACTTCAAAAGTATGTCCACCAAATTACTTAACTAACATTTAAAATGCAAAAGAATCAAACTATGTTTTGAGACATCAACTAAAAAGCTTCTATAGCAGACATAACTGGTGATTTTGATCTGAAAATCAGATCTCTTAAACTATAGAACATTATATAATTGTACCTTAGATTGGAATGTACTGTGCAAATGAGTGAGATATGGGTTGTTACAGCCTAAGGCCAGCACACGCCTCTCTATCATGGTGCATTGTATGTCATCATCTTCCAACACCACATCCTTCTTCAATGCTTTGACAGCATAGTACAGGTTCTTTCCTTTCAACTCAGCCAGCATAACCTACATTAATGATTGTGAATAGAACTTTCCTGTCAACGGACTGTCTTAAGAGAAACACTTTTGAGTTGAAGAGTATCTTCTAATTTAGTCATTAAATAAAAGTTCTGTTAGTTACTGCAGAAATAAATTGAATTGAAGCTTTTTGCTTGTTACTAGTTTTTTGACTATGTGAATCAATATATGGTTTCCATTAAAATACTCCAACCTCAAGATCGTTTATTATATACTTATGCTAAAAATAACATCCCATCTACATCCCAATTCTAAACTGAAGTTGCTTCTACCCTTAATTTAAAATTTTAAAGCCTTTTAAGCAGACGCAATACAAACTGACTCATTCACTGCACATTTTAAGCCAGCAAATGTTGACTACTGCATTTAGGTGTGAGGTATGCGTTAAGAGTTAATCTCTTTTGTTATTTTGTTATATTATATTTGTTATATTTATATTTTATACATTTTATACATAATATTTCTCTTGTACTGCACCTACTTTTCCTATTGATGATCAATTCGGGTATAAAAGAAATGCATTTGACTTTATCAGTTTGAGCACACATCAGATAACAATTAGACAGTATATTCTCCTACTCAGATGAGGAAGTAGCTGTAGGTGGAGTCAAATAATGATAACTAACTTAGCTGTAGCAGTTGATAAACATGGACACTAGGTTAATTTCTTTATAGACCATGCAATAGGTTTAAATTAAAATATGGCAACAAACCAGAATGTTTAAATGTTCTAAATGCATAGCAACTCTATAAAAAATCGATAATTTGCTAATAAATTGAAGTTCTAAAAACACACATGGAAAGTATTTTACTTTTCCAAAAAACTAGCAAATCCCAGACTTAATTCTCAGCTAAAAAACTATTATTGGAACCTGAGAATTTTAATGTGGGGAATTTTAATGTGGGGAAGGGATCACCAACTAGATCTCAGCAAAACTATGATATAAGATGACATTATATTAGAATGCAAGTTGAATAACAACATGGAGCAGAACACTGTAGCTGTTTTATTCTAGAATCTAGCCAACCAAAAAACTGTGAACGGCAAGTAACTGTTAGAAAATACTCTACCTTTCCAAAACTTCCTTTTCCCAGTACTTTGAGAAAAGTAAAATCATCCATTTTGTATTTGATAGCACGAGGTGCAGGAATAGGTTTGCCCTGTGCATCCTTGGCTGCGGGCTGTCCGACAGCGTCCCACAAAGGCTCATATATTGCCTGATATTCTTCGTCATCTTCCTCTTCATTTCCAATCAGTGCTACTTTTGATCCTGCTCTATTCTACGAAACACAAACAAGTACTGCGATGTCAATTAAAATATTAAGAAGGCGCACATTTCCATGCTATATACCAAATAGATCTATTTTCACTTATAAAAAAGTACAACTTAGATAAAGGTGTGTTTAGCTATTGCTAGAAAAGCAATGTAAATAATGCAAACTTAATAAATCTGTCATTGATAATTTTAAAATTCAATACATTAGTTTAGCTTATGACATAAAAGATAAAGAGGATTGGCAAATGTTGAATTTACAAGAATACATCAGAGAATAGAAACTTATAGATTTATTTATTCCACAATATTTTATTGCATTTCTACAGTCAGATTTTACAGATTATACATAACAATAACACAAGCTCTCTAAAAATCTCCATTCCTGTGAGACCGTGATGATAAGTGTTTGCAAGCTGGCGAAGGACTATGCCTGTCACCATGCTGAGAACATAGTTGGGGGCTTTCAAAGTCTCACAGGATGCTGACATCACCAATGGCCCTGCTGGGATTGAACCCTTAAGCTAGTGGGCATACTTGATACTAGGCCAGCGCTCTAACAACTAGACCACAGCTGCCCCTAATAACCTTTATAAAGAGTAGATTAAATGATAGGAAACACCTGCACACAGCACACTACTATCATTGATTGACCAGTATTCTATCACATCGCTGTCCATGAGCTAGTTTTATAACTCTCAAGTATTTGTTTTAAATCTCTATTTTGAACAGAGTCTAAAACAGCAGAGTTCCCAGTGGGTAACATGTGGGAGATCACCCACACAAAAGAAATCATCTATATTCGTTTATCAGTATACACAAAGGCACTGATGTTCTCACACTAAATGCAGCAACTACTTTAACTTACACTTACTTACTATTACAAGTTTACTTCCTATTACAGTTACTTACTATTATACTTCCTATTACACTTACCTACTATTATACTTACTATTAGACTTACCTACTATTTTACTTACTATTATACTTACTATTAGACTTACTTACTATTAAACTAACTTACTATTGCACTTACTTACTATTGCACTTACTCGCACAGCCTATACTAGTGCAAAACATCTCCTAGCATTAAACAAACTAATTATGTTAATTTTTTATTGAGAATGACATTACACATTCACAGTTGATTGACAACATCTAGAAGCTGCAATGCAGGGCAAGCTGTATGACTCACAGGGTCAAGACTAGGCATCTTGGTGGTGTCCTTCTCCTTGATAGCTAGCAGCGCATCCGACAGCATCTTCTGGTTCACACCACACAGATTCGGCGTCAGCTTCTCACACCTCTTGTGACAGTTGGTGCCGCATGCTGTAACATAAGAGAGCAGTGCTGACTAAACTCAAGCTGATTCTGCTAGTTCTACGCAGAGACTAGAATAAAGGCATCAACTGAAGGAATTGAATTATAATATTAATTATTAGAGTCAAAATATAGTAGCTCGGGACAACTGACCTTCACATTTCAGACCTTGCCTAATAATACCGACCAGTAAGGAACCACAGTGGTCACAGAAGTGAGGTCCAATAAAATTGTGAGGTTTGAATCTACAAGCAGAAATACAGAGTTTAGTGAGTGCTACAGACTACAAATAGGAGAGGTGCAGGCTTAGGAAATATAGCCATGCCAAGCAGTAACAATGGAAATAAAAAATCACATCAAATATTGTTGAATTCAGAACTTTGAAGTAAAAAAATTCTGGTAAATTATAGTGCTTTGACTTATAAGTTGCATTTAAAAAAGTTTTTCAAATAATTTTTGCACTTGTTGCATGGCTTTTGTACAAAAAATATACAAACAAGTCATTTATGCAAAAAACTTATCCTGATCTTGCATGTAGTTTTTGTTAAAAACTCCAAGACTGTTAAAGTGAGAATAACATGCTGTAGAGTGTAGACATTTACCGGTGAGGAACATTGATTCCCATTCTAGCAGTGAGCATCTTAGTCTCTCGGCTTTCCTTAGCACTTCCAGGGCACTTGTGTAATACCCTGCCATGACACTTTTTATGTACGGCACACGAGCAAGCTACAATCATCAAAACCTACATGAGGGTCACTTTATTTTATCTTTCCAATTGAGAAGAAAAATTCTTTTTAAAAATTCCCACAAAACATAGTTAATAATAAATACAAAAGAAGAGCAGTGAACAGTATAACTTACAACAGTAAAACTTCAACCAAGAAATTGCAGAGAAAGTATAAAACTAAACTCCACAATAATTTCCTGAACAATGCAATAGACTTACCATTATATTTGAAAGTTTAACTAAAAGAAAACCCACCATTTATATGCTAGGCAAAACATAATGGAAATAAAGAAAAATTAAGAGCAATGAAATGCGACACATGAAAGGTGGCCCAAACCTTATGCATATGATAAATACTAGAATTACTGTAAAAAAATTTACCACATCTATTAATATTTTGCTATATAGGCTGACCAACAAAATGCATAAGAATTCTACTTTTAACAGCATAAACTACGTACTTTTACATTTGTATCCTTGCTTGTTCAGCCCCCTAAAATTTACAACAACAAAAACTGAATAACATAACAGACTACATATAACAATTCTAACTCTAAACCAATAAACTAAAATTAAGCCTTAAAAACAAAAAGCAATTTATAGAAGGAAGATTAATTTTTTAAAACATTACCTAATAAAACAAACCATCTAAAATTGTGCAGGTTAAATGTTTAACTTTTCAATTATAAACTTTAGTGGTTTTAGCCTGCAATCTACAATCCTTTGCTCATAACAAATATATCTATATCTGTGAAAATATTACTGCTTTTTTTATAGGAAATACACTATACATGGTGTGACCTGGCACACATATAGTAGACGGTAGAATATGTAGAAATTATTCACTATCTGCAAGCTGTTTGACATACTTTACAGTGCAAAATAATATCTAATCCATGACAAACAACTGATGTCTACTTTAAAAGCATCTATTCCAGGAAATTAAGGAGCTAGTTATCAGGTAAAGTTAGTTATGATTGCTGTAAAGTGTAAATCAATATTGTAAATTCTTTGTTTAAAATAGCTTAGGTTCAACTGCTTCCACATAACATTTACATATGGTATGCCATGGGGCATTTCATGTAATAACCAACCATATCACAAGGGAGTGGTTTTGCTCTTACATAAATAGCTTGTATCAGCTTTCATTCATTTTAGTTTCATTGAAATAACTTAATGACTATTGTTTAGTATAATAATTATTGTCTACTGCTAGTGGACATGTCACAATGCATACGCTTAGAATGAGGTGATGTGAATGACACAGCACATACAGTATATTTCAGCTTAGTAATGAATCTAAAAGCAATATAATCTGATAGTTGGCCTGCATAACTGAAAACACAGCAACATTTCTTCAATACATTGAACTTAGAGTGATGGGGGGGGGGGGTAACTCACCACATAAACTCTGAGCAGAAAGAACAGAACACTGGCTGTCTGAAAAAGGTGGCTCTGAACTGGTGGTCTTTCACCTCGTGAACCTTAGCATGTTTAATAGCTCCGTGTCTCCTGACAAAGCCACCAGTGTTTCTCTTCTCGTCTACTGTAAGTTCTCTGTCTTTCTCCGCAGTAGGCGGAGCCGTCTCAGAGTAAAATCTTACTTGCAGCTCAATGCGTCCTTTAGGATTCAGATCTAACTGCATAACAAACATAAAGATATTACTAACCAGTTCAATAGTTTCACATAGCTTCATTATTACCCCATTTTAATATACATCATACTAAGCTTTTACTGTTAGTGACTGCAAAAAATGTTATTTAACCCTTTTTCTTCATCACCAGGAAGCATGCACTGCACTCCTTGAGTAAAGAGACATTATGCAAAGGATTTCCAGCATCCAAACAACTAACAAAAAATTTGGAGTTATTGAAGATTACCCAGTGGTCAATGCTGTGCTAGCCTTGTTACACAATCTGAATCTATTTTTAAACAAAAGCACCAATCAACTCATCCTATAGGTTAAAAATAACCTATTCCTTTATTTAATGAGCATACAGTGACGACATGCATTTAATTATTCATATTCATCAAGGAATGATGAGGTTTCACTGGGCGTACTGTTACTAGTAATAGTCATAATTTACAGGATAAATAATTCATGATAACCAATGGTACTGCAGCCTCAAAATATTTGCATACTGAGCAGTTCCATGCTATTTGGTAGTATGAGTTTCAGGGATTTGCAATAAGTGTGAAAAGTCATTGCACAAGCGTAAAGCCTATTTTGACAATGCTGGTTGTCACATAGGACATGTATGTAGAAACTGCATTACACATGTAGAGTGTACGGAAAGACCCCACAATTGACTCGCATACATAATTCAGTTTGTATCTTATCCAGCTGTGACTTTGTACAAAAATATGTAAAACAAAGATGAGCCAACTAACTACAAATGAGATGTAGAAACCTGAACACTGTGGCATATTGTGTCATCATCACATTATCATCACCATAGGCATAGAGAATAATACCTGCCTAATAAGTGTTACAGCAATCACTAAGCAATGTAATAGATTTATTATAAAAGTACTTGAAAATGCTCAACTATCAGCAGGTTAAATAATTACATGACACTTGAAAGTGCTAAGATAGCATCATCATTTACAATTTATTCTGTTCAACTTTTAAATAGTGGTAATACCTATATATTGAATCAGTGTGTTTTGAATTACATTGAAATTATAAGAAAATTGTTGTACTACTTGGAATAGTAGCAGTAACACATGTGCAATACTTCCTCCACCTACTCCCTTATGTGAACACACAGATGTACACTACATACACTGCATGCCTATTCCCATCTCTAAGTTAAAGGTTATTTTCCTAAAATAGACTGTGATCAAGTATCGTAGTTAAAGTTAATCCTGGCGTGGCCTTTGATCGAAGGCAACTAATTCAAAAAACAGTCGCGCGTGTGTTTTAAGCATAACATAGACTAAGACACGTCTCTTACCCATAAATTTACTATTTTCTGATCTTTCTTGTCTGCCTTCTCCGCAAGAACTTGCGCCTCAACTGTAGCATCAGCTATAAGAGTTTGTGGCTTCTCCATCAGGATAAACTGCAGCACACGGCCCTTGTACAGATGAGCATCAAAAGACGTCCCAAACTCTGGATATATAGTTTGTTTCTTCTGTATGTATGTAGTCTCCCTTCCTGCACATTGTATAATATTTGTGATGTAGATGGCGGTGCACGGTACAAACACATTTTCATGAAGTGAAATATATTTTACACAATATTCTGTTGGGAATTAAATGTAACATGGCAGTCCAGGCCCCACCGAGTTCATCTGCATTGTTTCTGAATATGCCGTTGTATTTCAAAACAAAATTAGCATGCCACCATCTACTAACCTGAAATTTTAAATCTACTTTAAAACTAAAATTGGAATGTACCAGCTAAAGTAAACCTTAGATACAATTAAAGTGAGTGGCCACAATACAACAATGCGGTGTGCAGATAGATACAGATTCCACATCTACTTGGAATAGAAAAACACAACTGACCTCAGATTGATTATATTGAAAACATAAAATAGCGAGTGTTTCCATAATTTGAAAGAGCATACACCTTAATTTCTTTTACCTGCTATGTATAAAAACTCATACACAGCAGTAAGCCTGGAATTTATAGAGTTGTAAAAACCTAAACAATGCTCTCATCCTACAATTTTACTTTTGCTCGAGTCAGTCTATCTTCACACATTTGTTTAAATGGGTGTTGCTGTGAACAGTTTAACTTGAAAATGGTAAGATAAGCAAGATACTAAAAATAACTAACAGAATCTAAGTTATCTGAAACACATATTAAATGTTATCTATGAGGGAACAAGAAACTTTACCTGGAATAGTCATGGCTTCTTTTACATTTACAGCAACAAAGGGCTGCTGAAGTCCCTCAGACTTGTCAGCCTGAAGAACTTTGGTACGGATAAAACCAACCACCGACATCCTAAGAAACTCTACAGAAGAGAGAAACATCATTTGTATAATAGGCTATTCAGTTTGAAAATAGCCTGTAGAACTTATAGATAAGAGCAACCGATGTTTCACTTACATAACCTTGTTTAAATGCTAATATCAGCGTCAGACAAAACAGCAAAAAATATTAAAAAGTTGTAAAGAACTCCAGCTAATACAAATACACAGTTTTATTTCATTAAAATATAACTAAATATTAAATAGAGTATACTGAAATATTTTCAACATGTCGCAAAATTCCCCCCCCCCATTTCTTTCTATCAATATGCTATCATATAATACATGCAACCACAATTACAAATATGGAAGTGATTGTTTGATAAACTGGGTACAGACTAAATGTTGATCGTAGTATATAACCACAACCAGCTCATGCAAAATTAATATAGTGTATGCCTCAGCAAAAAATGAGTGCAAATAGCAGTCATAATTAGGTAGGCTAGTACCACTGAAAACATTTAGTTTCTTACCATGTAGAATTGAACATTCATTTACAAGACACTAGATTATTGAAAACAGAAACATTCTGAAACAACAGCCTTCCTTCTTGACAAATTCTGTATTAAGACACAAAATTTGATGTAAAAAACATAGAAAGTTAGATAAATATTTATATACATAATTTCACTTACCAATATAAATACGGGCTATAAAATTATGTAGAGCAGCAAACTAATTCTCAAAAGTAACTCAACAAGTCTAAAATTAATCTCATCTATCTGTATCTGGCTTGTATTTCTATGATGACCTTGCTCTATTGTAATAAATCTGCAAAAATTGATAATCAATTAAATTGGAGTCAAAAGTTGAGTAATAGGTTAACCACTTATTATTTTAAAGCTGACTTCCACAAGCATATGCTCTTAGAACTGAACGCCCTTGGGAATTGTATGATTTGAAAAAGCTTTTCTTGTATCAGCAGCGTGCACAAAACATAAAATATCAGTTTTTCCCCATGAGGTTATTCCACCAACAAATTCCATGTCTGTGCTGATTGTGAGAAATGCAAAGCAGTTTAATTCCCCTCTAAGTTTATAGCAATCCAACAAATTTTGATATCAGTTTATTTTTTGAAGATAAATCAAGGAAAGGATTGGGCTGTGTTTGTTCATGATATCTTTTATTTAAACATTATTAGTTCAAAGGGAATTATTTGCAGTTTGATGATGTATAATGAAAAGAATAAACTTATGGTAATTAACATGTTTGGAATAAAATTAATGCTCGAAAGTTGATGTTTTCCAAGTGCACCATTTTATGTAAGAACAAAATAAAGGCATCACTGGTGCAAAAATTCTTTGCTATTATATTAGACCTATAGATCTTATAAGTATTAGATGTAATACCCACACAATCAATAGAAATAATGACTAAATTTAAAAATGTATTAAGTTTAATTCCAAACCAATAAGATTAGCATAATAGTGCAGAAATTACCTTCATAGCTAAAACTTGCTTTATTGGTGTATTTAACTTTATGTTGGCAGTGAAAGACAACCAAACCAGTAACTATAACTAAAATATTAAGTGAAAAAAAAAACTTTTTTTTAACAAAAAGATCAACTCTGATATAGAAATCTTTTAATTTTGACATCATATTTTAATTCAAGTTTTTATTTTACTTAAATTCATTCAAAATACTATAAATTACAGTGATAGCCAATAGGTAAAGTAATGCTCAACTTCATTAAACTCAGTAACTTAGGTGAAACTATATGCATAAAACCACTACAAATACCATCATAGTATAATAAATATGCCAAAGTTAATGTTGTAACTTATAGTCTTCACTTTTACCCCTCATTCACACACTCACACAGCAAAAATAAAATGGCGACGCTGTTGCATTTTGTCAACGGGTGTTCACACATTGCCGTAAAAGTATAATGCATGACGTTGAGCTGTGACCAATCATAATAAAGCCAACTCTTGTCTGCGGTGATTTGAACGCCTTTGAATATTATTTACAAATTTGTCGCAACATTCTTATCAAAAGATGTTATATAAATGCTATTTACTAAATTATAAAAGCAATAACATGAAAAGAATCTTTCTTTCAAAGATATCCGTTTTTAAAATAATTGTGCAAACTAATTTAAATAATGAATATTTAAGCCGTCCAAATCAGTTTTAAGTTTTTGGTTTGCTCGATTTTGTGATTAGGGAAAGCTAGATTTTTAAGCTGAGTTTAATTCAAACAAGCCGGATAAAGATTTTTTAATCTTTTAAAACTTTTGAATTGGTTAAATTAAATCAAAAATAAGCGATTAAAATAAACTAGCGAAAATGTTCTTTAAATTTTAGTACCACATCAACTCTACCCAATAGGAGCCCGCCGTGATTTTTTGAATCAAGCACTGCTTGATCAGCGCCGCAACGTATACCGGAGTACGATTTATCCCGGATGTTAACAAAAATCGCTAAAATTTGCTGTTACGGCGTACGGTACGGTAAGTGTGAATAGGGGGTAAGGGCTATGATTAGGTCACCACCAAACTATTCTGTATGATAATGACACTGGGTTAAACAGTAATATTCATATTTAAACCATGTTGATAAACTCCTACAGACACTGTTTACTCCCCAACTCTTACGATCAGTCATTATGATTATGAATATAGCAGTAGCCCTAACAGTAAGTTTAATTTAACTCCATTCTTTTTCTTAAATACTTAAAATTCTAAAGTAACAAAAACTCAGCGATGTTGCTGATTCACTGTTATACACACATTAACAGACTGTTATAAATGAGGCATTTACTTAGTCAATTTTGTGATTACTAAACACTTTATCTGTAGAGAGTGAATAATCTTGTTACTTCAACTATACTGATATTTATACCTACCTCGCTTTAAAAATAAAATCTATTATCACAATCATTATATTTATATTATTATTAACATTTAAAATAATAGCACTAAGGTTTAAGTTATAATCACCCTAAAGTTAAGCATAGAATTACCAGCTATACTATTACTATTTGACATAGAGTATTACATTCACTAATACTAATAGTAGAAGTAAAACCTAATATAAGTTATACTTATTATTAATAACTATAAGTAATATAAATATGCTTATTACTTATTAGTATCAGTTATAGTTACTATTCTTACACCTGCTGATACAGTAATGATTCAGCATGGGTATTCTACAATAAATGACCAAGCCTAACTCAATAATTAGCGTTCATATTCATATTATTAATTTTAAATCATAATGATTATTAGATATTGAATTTGATAAAAGATCATGATTATCATAATGAGTATCATTATAAATATAATAATCAAAATGCTATAATTTAAACTTTAAAATTAAGGCATTGCCACTTGACAGTATCACAACTAATACTATTACTTCAACTATTCATATTGATATTCCTCATCATGTTGAATAACTATAACTTATAGGCGATATTTATATTGGTGATAAGTAGACAGTTAATGAGTTATACTTATACTTATTGAGTTATAGAAAAGTTATAACTATACTTATTACTTATACTTATAGTTATACTTTGATCTATATTTAAGTTCAAGTTGATGTACAAGTTGAAGTTTAAGTTAATGTTAAAGTTCAAGTAATCATAATGACAATGTTTACGTTGACGTTGTACTTAATTAAGTTTAGTTATTCATAACTCATAAGACTAACTCTAAGTCTGAGTCATAAGCCATAACATCAACTGATACGTATAACTCTAAACTCCGGTTTGAACTTAAAAGTTAAAATAAAAGTTACAGGTTTAGTAATACTAATAGTATTAGTTGGAGTTACACCCTGTAGGCAACACCGTATTTATAAATTTAAAACAGCCCAATCTGCATTTTTAAGCTAAAATAGCAACTAATCACTCACTTCACAAAATAATGTATGATTGAACAATACTACACGCAGAAGGACATTACAGCCACAATAATTAATAAGTATAACATTATAAAGTGATTATACTATTTAATGGCATATTTGTCGTCAGTAGTTTACGCAAAACAATCAACCAGGAACAGGAAGTTGGAAAACTCAGTATCGTATTTATTCATAAAAATATTAAAATCTATGGTGTAATTATAATTCTATTATGCAAGCCTGGTATAAATAAAGAAATGTTAAATAAAAAATACAATTTACAAACACAATGCAATCTCATTAACAACTAGAAAACTAAAAATAAGACTTAATTTGTGTTTGTTATTACATGGATTCCGAAACTATCACTAAAATAGTTTCAGTAACAAATCACTAGAAACAGCACAACTTTAGGGGTTACTAAAATCAATGTTGGCATAGACATTGTTATCCAGACTCTAAACCCTAAAATTAATGCACAAAACCTCTCAACTCAGTGCTGCTTCAAGCTATCTCCTTGGCACAAAGATCAAGGTATGCTCATAAGTTTGAAGGGCGTGTTAGCTTGGCAATTTGTAGGAAACCGACTACTGCTAGTAGTAGTTAACTAGTTCACTCGTTGGAACCATAGTTGAGTTTCGTGACTTACTGACGCTCAAAGTGGTAACCATAAGTCATATGCAATACTGACGTAATACTAATAAGCAAGTTACTGCACTCATAAGCTACGGCAAAGTTATGAATTTTTCTTGCTAGAAATTCTCCTAATAGAGTAATACTACTAGTACTACTACTAGAAGAATTTCTAGTACTAGTAGTTACTAGTACTAGTAGTAGTAGCCTCACTCTCAATCTGAATCTTGGTCGCTGTCAGTGTGAGTGTTTAGAATTAGTATTATTGTCTTTGTGCACCATCACAATCACAATGTGAATCACTGAATGTGAATGACGAGTATGACAAATACTGAAAGTGAAATGGTAATGAAATTGAATAATCATAATGTATTAATTAATATTATAATTATTATAATGCATTTTACTAATATTCATATTGGATCATGCAGATTGATTTTTTCCTAAAGCAATTTATTGAACAATTGGCATTGCCAAGTGACTTTTAGTTTTTCACTTTTGAAAATTCAAATTCTGAAGATAACGCAGTCACATGACTATGTATGACATTGACTAACAGTAACTCTAACTGTAAGCTATGACTTATGAATTATAAGTAAAACTAAATATGACACTTGGACTTGGCCTTGCAAAGCTATGACTACTTGAATTTGTATGGTTCCGTAAAATTAAATAGGAATATCAAAATCATTTGTAATAGATTTTAAATATTGTAATTATCGTTATATGATTATGTTTCAATTTGTATTTAGCCTATCTAATTTTATGTCAATAATATTTTTGAAATAAAACTTACAGTATATAGTTGTAATTAATAATTAAATATGGTTTTATTAATATTACGAAAATATCTATTGCTATGAGTATGAGCTATGCTTAGCCCTATCACTATGCCACAAAGTCTAGCCCTATGGAATCCTTGTAATCCAATATCTTTCAATTATTTTAATGATGCTATTGAAATCATGTAAATGTATTTATAGGCCATTACCAACCAAGTATATTCTTGAGCTGTCATGTTTTCATTCAATTGAGGCTAGTTTTTGCAAAGCCAACTTTTATTATTTAACCTTTGCTTTATACTAACTGTCTTTACCAAGAATCTGCTTGACAAGCTTCATTGATGAGGTGCAATATTGTTCTATTTGGCACTGTGTAGTACAGAGCATTGAGTTCCAAAATGATGTACTAAAATGTTGTAGGTAGTGACTAGTGAGATATTTTAACCATTTTAGTTTGCATCTGTTCAGTATGAACCAGGGTAATTCTGCAGTACAGAGGCTAGGTATTGTAAAGTCTCATTTAGATGGAATAAAGAAAAATCCAACTAATGCCACTTCAACGACAAAACATGATGATGATGTAGTGATTGTCAGTGCCAGAAGAACTGCAATTTGCAAAGCTCGAAAAGGAGGGTTCAAGGTTAATATATAGAGTTACTTATTTAGCATTTGAAGTGAAGTGCTTAAATATTGTTGTACACTTTTGTCTAAATTATGTCGTTTCACTATTTTATTTACAGAAAAGATTTAAGTAAATAAATATTTAGCAACAAGTGTTTTAGTTCAGTGATTGTATTTTGCCTAATAAACTTTTACAGGTTTCATGTTAGGTTTTCTTCGATTTCAATTTTATGTGTCATAAATTATATATTTTTTTAGGATACTCTGCCGTGTGACTTGCTGGCCCCAGTTTTAGATCAAGTGGTAAAAGATGCAAACATTGACAAGGCTCTAGTCAATGATATATGTGTAGGCAATGTCCTAATGCCAAGCTGTGGTGGGATGAGAAACCGGATGGCTCAATTTATAGCGTGGGTTCTACAATATTGAAAGAAAATGTCAGATTTATGAGGGTGGCCTCAGATTATGTGCTTCATCAAATAATCGAGAATTTATTATTTAATATTTTCCTTTTGTTTAATTTTGCCATCCATATGTTGGTGTTAATCTTTTATCTTGTGAATTGGTAGAGGTTTTCCTGAAACTACCTGTTTGTCATCAGTCAATAGACAATGCTCTTCTGGCCTTCAAGCTATTATCAACATAACGGCAGCTATAAAGATGGGGAGCTGTGATGTTGGTATTGGAGCAGGGTAAGGTGCATTTAATATGTTATTTAATTGAAAAACAACTGCTCATGCATTGTATGTATAAAGCTGAACTTTTAATGTTCGACATAGCCAATATATAGGAATCTGTTTGTTTAGTTTTTCCTAACAAACTGGTATTAGATCAATTAATGTTTGATTGCATTTGTTTTTCTTTGGTAAAAATAAAACGTTCTCTTATTATTTTAGCAATTAGTTTTGGAGGTCTGCTAGTTTATATTTATGTAAAGTCTAACAGTGATCTGGTAAACTTACAACATGTAGATATTTATTTAACGTAACTTGTATCTATAAGAAAAAAGAACCGCTTTTTGCCTTTCTGTCTAGGCAATTATCCAACATCAAATTTACAGTGTAGTAACTATGCACATAATATGCGTGGGTGTTATAAATTACTTATAGTTTTAGATATTTTGCCTTCACGCCAAGCGCATGTAATTTTGCAGTGTAGAATCGATGAGTATGTATCAATCAAAAGAATTCAATATGGACATGAGCAACTTTAACGAGAAGTTTTCAGACTGTGAAATGGCCATGGACTGCACAATACCAATGGGCATTACATCTGAGAATGTTGCGGAGAGGTTTGGTGTGTCACGGGAGGCTCAGGATAAGATGTCTGTTGAGTCACACGCTAAGTTAGTGGTCATTTTTGCAGCACTAGTATACATGTTCTTATTTTTTGAAACTTTTTTAAAAGTTGCTTTATTCCGCATCTTAGAGTTTGATGAGAAGTTGTCAACACTAGCTGATAGCACCATCACTTTGTAGAAGGCGTCACATGTTGATATCATTTGTTTATTATGTATGTTTATATGTAGTATGAGAGAATTGTTGAAGTATAGTATAGAGTTCATAATTTATTTAGTAACCATTCAAGTGCAGGATGCTACCAGTGGTAAATCTTACTGTAGAGGTAAAAGCATGCTTTAGGCAAGATCAAAGATGTGATTTTTCAAGTTTTAATATACACTGCAAATGCACTTAACCATTTTAAGTTGTTGCAATATTTGTCACGGTTGCAGAACCTGTAATAACTGCTTATAACGATAGTGAACTTCTGACCTGTATTCTATTCAGAGCTCATGCCGCTGCAAAAAGTGGGAAGTTTAAAGAAGAAATTGTTCCTGTAGTAACAAAATTCACTGACAAGGAAGATAATACTTCAACTATAACTGTAAGTATCAACTTATTAATTTCACTTTATTTGGATATAACTAGGTGTAATCAGACTCATGTATCATGTACCCATGCATGTATCAAATCATTAATTTACTTTATTTTGCGGATAAGGTGGACTCAGACCGATTTTTGTGGTGTTTGTTTGCATCCCAGATACTGCTGTGTTCAGGTATAATACAAAGGGTGCAGCTACATGACAATAATCAAACTCAGTATTTGGTATATAAGCATGGCCTGTCAGAAGTAATTCAAGCAAGGGTTTCCTGATTTTCTGGTTGCTCTTAGGAATAGTTGGATACAAAGCAAGTTTTTTGCCGAGTATGAAGTTGCAACACAGCACGAAATATTCCAATGACAATGATATAATTTCTGTTGTACTCATAGGTATCTGTGGACGAGGGCATAAGACCAGATACAACTGTGGAAGGTTTGGCAAAACTCCGACCAGCGTTTCAAGAAGGAGGCTCTACAACTGCTGGTATTTTTATATTTTTATTAGTTGATTCTAAACCACATTTTTGGCATTGTTATTATTGTTTGTGTTATGTTAGCCCTTTTTTCTATATTAAAGAAAAACTTGAATTGAAAACAATTCCAATGGTGTTCGTTTTTCCCTAATAATAAATCAATCTAGTACACTCAAAGTAAGTATGCAACTTGGCTCTTGATACTTTAATGGGATTTATTCACAATCATTTTAAGTTTGCAATTTGTAATCTCAATGAAAAAACTATGTATGTTTATGTATTCAAATTATATTTGTTTTATTTAAAAGGTAGCATGCAATTTTTCACAGGAAATTCAAGTCAGGTTAGTGATGGTGCTGCAGCTGTCTTGTTGATGAGACGCTCTGTTGCCAACAGACTTCAAGTTCCTGTCCTGGGTGTTATACGTGGTTTCAAGGTAGTCGGAGTAAAGCCAGATATAATGGGAGTAGGGCCGGCTGAAGCAATACCTGCTGCGTTGAGGAATGCAGGTGATAAATTTATCCTTGTGAGCTGTGCATTTTACTATGATTTAGAAAAAAATAAAAGCCAAGTTTTAGTTGTGTGGGAAAGTTGAAAATTGTTGTAATAATTTAAATTTTATACAGTGTACTTTGGGATTTCCATAAAATTCCCCAATGAAATCTGGTAAAACCCAGCAAATTCTATTTGATCATTGCATATTGTATCAGTTGCATACCCCTAATTATCCTAATATGTTATCGAGCCACCAATGGAAAGACAACTCCTTAAAATAATGTCCATTACTAGTTCAAAAAGGATTTTTCTTCTTATAATGAAGGGAGAGGAAGAAATATTCAGCAGCTACCGATAAAGCTAAAAAATCTCAGCTCTGTGATAAGAAATGAGGCTGTTGTTGACTTCAACTGTAGCAATTTTCATGTAGTTACACTCAGGTGATATAAAAAACCTGAGATATCTCTCTGTTGAAACTGTTATAAAAATATTATAAAAATTCGGAAAAGTTTCAAACAAGACTTACCAACTAATAAATTTTGTTGTATGGCTGACCAAACTTTAGTCTAACAATACAGAGTTATTAATGAAAAATGCAGCTCTAGATTACCGTAAAGGTGACAATAGAGAGATTAGTCTTACAAACATATTATATAGCTCTACAATTACCACTGTACTATCGCAATGCATGAGAGGTTGTAGCTTTTACAAATTTAAAATTTTAGGCTTGAATGCAGATGATATTGACATATATGAGATAAATGAAGCGTTTGCCAGCCAAGCTTCATATTGTGTGAGAAAGTTGAAAATTCCTATGGAGAAAGTTAATCCAAATGGAGGTGCAATAGCTTTGGGACATCCCCTCGGTTGTACTGGTGCCAGACAAGTTGCCACCTTGATACATGAATTGAAGCGTAGAAAGAATAGGTGTGTTTTGTAGCGCATATTTAGTTTTATTTTCTTGCTATGGGATGGTTTTGTTGATGCAGTGACTGTTGATAATCATTGCAAATTGTAATTTTTTTGTTGATTATACTGTTTCAGAGGTTTTGGTGTGGTCTCTATGTGTATTGGATCTGGTATGGGAGCAGCAGCTGTCATAGAACACGAAGGTCAATGATGATGTCACTAACTAAAATGGCTTTTGCACCAGAAGCTGTGCCATTCATATAGCTTATTTATTATATTCGTAGAATAACATGAATGTATGATCGTTTTTTCCAAATGATTTTTATTTATTGTGTTTTGAATTGAAACATAGTATTTTTAAGATTTTATAATTTTTAATTTTTCAATTTTCAATTTCAAAGTACATTTTCGTTGCATACATCGCAAAAGCTCCACTTTTTTAAAAAAAAAGTATAAAGATTATACTAAAATTAGGATATCTTTTAATCTATCCTGTATCAGGTATTTTGTAGTTCATATCTCAAATTGAGCAAAAAATTTTTTGTCATTCCCAAATTTTCTTGTCTTACCATTAAACTGCTTATGGGCTGTTTTATGAAGTCTGATAAATAAAAAATATTTTCCTAATTTCATAAACTTCAATGTATAATTATAGTCAGGAAAACCACATATACTTATTCTTATTCACATACTGATATTGAACAATGCAACTTCAAAATAGGAACAGCAAGCCACAACATTTTGTTGCTTACTGCCATATGTAAATACAAGGTCCTATGATTTTCCTGATGGCTTCTAGCATACGCCAGTTTTATAAGGCTATAGCTTTTACTTCACACACACACACCAATGCCCATTGCATCAAATGCAGCACGGCAAGAAGTAGTGCCTTGAGCCATGCTTGCAATCGTGATAGTGCCTTGTAATCAATTTATTAGTCAAAGTTTTGAGATTGTTCACTTTGGAATGATGGCCCACATGAATCAGAAAAGCTGGCTCTTCATTGATCACAACAAAGTAAAGAAGTTGTCCACTCCTATTAAACCCTGTTGCGTAATCTTGGAGCACAAAGCATATAATCATCATTTTCATGTTATTCGCTTTCTGGTCTGGCTAATCTTTGTCAAAACGACTCAAGCCATGGTTATTATCATGTTGTCGAACCGATTGCTAAATTCATAGCATACCGATGACAATCAAATAAGATCAAAATTATTCTACAATACAAACGCAGTCACCCTTCAGAAGGGCGGCCGCGTAAGTATTGCGCTTGCTCAGCAGATTCGTTAGTTTCCGTTTCCTCGTATTGGCGGTTGCCTGGGCTGTTGGTTTTAAATTACTTATTATTTTATTATTAAAATAATAGTAATATTAATATTCACCAAGTGGATAAATAAATAATTATAACAACCAAATTTTATAGCATTTGATTATTAGGCTTAATATTGCAATGAGCCTCAAACTGAACTGAAACTGAGCCTGAGTCAGCATCAGTATTGGTATTGCTATGACTATGACTCAATGAGTATGAGTACCACTATCACTATCAGTATGATACTTCCTGATAAAATAAAAAATGAATGTGATCACAAGTTAAAGTTTAACTGAAAGTGAAAGTAAATTGCAGTTGCTCCTCATCCTCATCCCGTAGCCACGTCTAAAAAGCAATGGCTACGGGCCATCACAATTGCATTTAGTAAATCACTAAATGTAATTTCAAATTTAATGTTTTTACCAAAAGGCAAAAAGTTTCTATGTACTTGTAGTAAAAGTATTCATATTGATATTGCAATTTTTACTATTTGAAATTCATTTAAAATTTATTAGATTTAGAATTCGTCAGCAAATTACTAATACTAATTGTTTTATGTTGATTTGTGATATTATTTCAGCTATCGTGAAAAGACAGAACGTGCTCGAGTTAGTTGATAAACGTAAGAGGCCGAAGCCGTGATTTATTACCACAAAATATATACACGAAAATACTAAAACTATTACAATAAGTGATACAATTAATTATTAAGATTATGACAAAAAATAGTAAAATAATAAAATAACAAATTAGAAATAAATGTTTACATGAACACCGAACATCTCCCACAGAATAGAAAAAAGCTATTTAGATATGATTGTTTTAAGAGGGCACATAGTCTGCCATCCAACTAGGTGGCTTCCGTTCTCTGGTTGAACGTCTTAGATTGTCGCTATGATTGGCGCTCTCGGTGGTGTCAACCTGGGTACTACTAGCGTTTTGTTTAGGATCCTTTGGTGTCTCAGGACTCGCTGGCTCCGTGACGAGTGGTCTGATGTCTCGCCGGTTTCTCCGAAAGAGGTTGTTGTTAAGTTGTATGGCATAGGCTCTGCTACTCAATTGTTTGTTAATTTGCGCCTCCTGCCATTTTCTCCGGTGCTGACTCCAGTCTCGAACCAAAACTGGTTGCCCTTCTTTCAGCACTGCCAAATCTCTTGCACCGTCATTGCATCTCTGCTGCAGTTTTTCATTGCGGCCCTGCTTTTCCCACCAACCTTGGTTGTTCTCTGTTTCTGGCTGAACTTGTGGGAGTACTGACCTGGTGGGTCTTCCGATAAGTTGCTGAATTGGGCTGGCCGTCAGGCCTTCTTTGGTGGTGTTGAGATGTTCCAGTAACGCAAGTTCGGGCTCTTCACATCTGCGGAGTATACGTTTGGCTATCTTCACAGCAGACTCTGCCTTCCCATTGGACTGAGGATGATATGGAGAGCTGGTGGTGTGTGTGAAATTCCATGATTGGCTGAAAGTGGAAAACTGGTGCGAGGTAAACTGTGGTCCGTTGTCAGTGTGAACCTGTCTGGGTATTCCCAGGCGTCCAAAACAGCGCTTTATGGAGTTGATAACAGCCTCTGCTGTTTGGTTGTCCAGTCGGTCATATTCAAGGTAGTCAGTCGTATAGTCAACAATAGTAATGTAGTGAGTGTGATTGTATTCAAACAAGTCAATTCCTACTTTGGTCCAGGGTTGTTGGGGAACTGTGTGGAGTAAAAGTGTTTCCTTCTGTTGCCGGGGAGCATCCAGTTGACATTGTCGACAGTTAGCAATATTGTTTTTGATGTCATTGGTGATGCCAAGCCAAAACACTGTGTGGCGGGCACGTCTTAGTGTGGAGTTAATCCCATTATGGCCGGTGTGAAGTAGTTGGAGAAACTTTCTCTGGAGTGTCTTTGGAATAATGGCTCGTAGTCCTTTGTAAACAATGCCATTGTCAATAGATAGTTCGTCCTGAAAGTGTTTGTACTTGTCGTGAGTTGTGCAGTTGGCAATGTTCCAGTCATGTTTAATAAGGTTTGTCAGTGTCATAAGTTCATTGTCCTGTGCAGTAGCAGTCCTAATGTTGTCAATTAAGTCGTCACAAACAGGAGCATCATTATTTTGAGAGTCAATGTGAAAAATGTGTTCTGGTAGTTGTTGATAGTTGGGGGAGTCAAAGTATGAGTCTCTTGAGAGTAAGTCAGCCGTGATCTGTTCAGCACCCTTTTGCCAAGTTACCTTAATGTTGGGGTATCTTTGTAAGTGAAGAAGCATAGCCTGCAACCTCCGAGATGCCTTATGAATGGATTTCCTGAAAATAGATACAAGGGGTTTGTGGTCAGTTTGGATAGTGACAGCATGGTGACCAAAGATATACTGGTCAAAGCGTTCAGTGCCAAACACTATGGCAAGGCACTCAAGCTCTAGTGGCACATAGTTCTGTTCCGATTTTGTTAAACTGCGAGATGCATATGCTACAGGCTTGCCTCCTTGCATGAGTGTTGCACCCACACCAGCATTTGAAGCGTCAGTTTGTATAGTTACTGGCTTGTTGCAGTCAAAGTATTGTAGAGTTTCTGAGTCAGTTAGTAAGGTCTTCAGTCTATTAAAAGCGTTCATTTGGTCGTCAGTCCAGTGAAAGTCTTGAGCATTGTCTTGTGTCAGTAAACGTCGTAATGGTTCAGATTCCGATGCTAGGTTGCTAATAAATTTTGACATGTATGTGATGTGACCAAGGAATCGTTTTACTCCCTGTGGAGATGAGGGAGGTTTCATCTTAAGAATGGCTTTTACTTTGTTAGGATCTGGTTTAAGTCCATTAGTTGTCAGTATGTGTCCAATGTAAGGTAGTTCGTCCTGAAGGAAGCGGGATTTTTCCTTGTTCAGTCTCAGTCCTGTCTGTCGAGCACGTTTGAAGAGCGCTTCAAGGTTTCTATCATGCTCTTTCCTTGTGCTTCCAAAAATTAGGATGTCATCTGCAACTATGGTGATGCCATCAAGACCAGCAAGATTTTCCGTGAGCCTTCTCTGAAACTCCTCCGGCGCTGATGCAATTCCAAAGGGTAGCCTTAGGTACTTGTACTTTCCTATGGGAGTCCAGAAAGTTGTCAAGTCTGTAGATTCCTCAGCTAGGGGAATTTGATAGAAACCTTCTTTGGCGTCACACAAGGAGAAAAACTTGGCACCGTTGAGTTGTGGCAAAACATCTTCCAATGTTGGCATGACAGCGTGGTTTCGTTTAATTGCTTGATTGAGATTTTGCGGATCTATGCAGATGCGTATCTTTCCATTAGGCTTGCGCACTGGTTGTAGATGGCTTATCCAGTCTGTAGGTGCTTCTACCTTAGCGATAATTTGACGTTGTTCTAGTTCAAGAATAGTCTTGATGAGATCTGATTTCATCGACAAGGGCACCTTCCGCGGTCGGACTTGCACTGGTACAGCTTCAGGTCTTAGCTCTATCCTATATTCCTGTTCAAACTTTCCAAGTCCGGTAAATATGTCATCAAAGTTAGTCAGTAAAGTCTGAAGGTCTGGGTCAGTAGTGGCAAAGTTTACATTCTCGCTTTTGGTGCTGGGCATTTGTAATAAATCCAGGTGCAAACATGATTTCCATGACAGCAAGCTATGTTGGGTGGTTTCCACAACTAGGAATTTTAATGTAGTGTAACATCCTTGCTTGTTTAGTATCTGTATCCGTGTCCACCCTAGTGGTGCACACTTGCTCTGGTCATATAAAGTTAGTACAGTATCAGTCGGTGTAAGTTTCGGTCTACCTAGCTTGTCGTAGTCGATCGTATTCAAAGTATTGCATGATGCACCAGTGTCAAGTTGGAATTCAATGTCATAAATAGTATCTGCTTGCTTAGCAGTGAGCATCGCTAATAATTTACGATCTCGTACAGTAGTGGAGATAGTACTTACATGTTGAGAGTCACTGTCTGAAGAGTAATTCCAGGTGACTTGATTGGCTGTTTCGGTTGAGTCGCGATAATGATGCATGCGTGACCTGCAGTATGTAGCAAAGTGGTTAAATTTCTTGCAATGATTGCACTGTTTCCCATATGCTGGGCATGCTCGAGGTGGGTGATTGCCTCCACAGTTTCCACACCTAGAAGCACCAACTGATTTTCTGACGTTGGGCTGAGAGTGAGTGTGTGAAAGTTGTCCTCTGTGTTTATCAGTGTTACGAGTGTCATTAGAGTGATATTGATGAGTCGGAGGTCTATGTTTTACCAAGTTCACTTGTTCGAGTCCATATGTGTTATCCTTAGTCATAGTCTTGTAGTCAATAGTCGATGCTTCTTCTCGTCTGCAGAGTTCAATTGCTTTGTCAAAGTCAGTCAAGTCAAACAGTTTCTTTCTAATCTTGTCACTTTCAATTCCCAGTATCAGTGCTTGTAGTATCAGTCGGTTGTACATGTTTTTTAAGTCACATAGTCCTGCAATGGTATGTAGTTCAGTCAAAAATTCGTCAATAGTTCTATTTCCTTGCTTACAAGTCAGTAGTGAGTGAGTCTTAGCCACTAAGTTTATTCTTGGTTTGCAGTAGTCATCAAACTGCGTCACAACTTTGTCATAGTCAGTTTTGTCATTGTTGTCAGTCCAGTTGAAAGAGTCGTATATTTGGTTGCCTCGGCGACCGATAGTTCTAAGTAGGTATGCAGTTTTCACTTTGCCTTCGGCTGTATCTTTCGATGTGGCAGTTAAAAAAAGTTCGAAGTCACGTTTAAAAATCTTCCATTCCTCAGGTAAATTCGGTCCATCTGCTAATGGTTTTGGCGCTAGTAATTGCTCCATGTTATTTCAGTGTAATATTAATAATAATTAGACTCGGGGCACCATGTTTTATGTTGATTTGTGATATTATTTCAGCTATCGTGAAAAGACAGAACGTGCTCGAGTTAGTTGATAAACGTAAGAGGCCGAAGCCGTGATTTATTACCACAAAATATATACACGAAAATACTAAAACTATTACAATAAGTGATACAATTAATTATTAAGATTATGACAAAAAATAGTAAAATAATAAAATAACAAATTAGAAATAAATGTTTACATGAACACCGAACACTAATAGTAATAGTCATACTATTGCCATTGGTGCTACTGCAACATTTTCGTTTTGATTTTACTAAAAGTAAATTCATTTCTTATCATAATTTAAATACTAAATTTATACTAATGAGTAATGGTAAAACTAAATGTACTGCTAAGAGTAACTGTAAGACATTACAGTTACTGTTACAATTGGTTGCTCCTTAAGATAGTTAATGCTAATCTTAGCAGTTACTGTTAGCTTCTAATATACCATAGGCCATAGGGTCTTTGCTTTTTTAGTCTATTGAATTGGGATGTTAGAAAGGAATCGTAAAGTATCCTGTGCAATAGAATTTTTCTCTGATCTTGTCCTTATAAATATATTTCAGGCTACGATTTAACCATTTTCAAGACAAAATACACCACACTACAAAGATAAGACTACTAAGTCAAACTTACTGTAAATTTTAAAAATCGAACATTAATATTTTAAGGTACAAGATTGCTGGTGAACCTCTTAAATGTAGCTAGCTGAAAAATCTTATAGTTCACACTGGGCTGTTCCATCTTCTATGTTAGCGCACGATATATTGTTAAAGATTAAATGATGCAAAATATGCTTACATTAGTCTCTTTTCCATATCATTACATTTGTAGCATTAAGATAAATCACTACCAGTATTAATGTTAATATAGCATGCACTCAGTGATTTATATTTGAAATGCTATCATTGGGCTTTACCGAGTTATGTTACTACTTTTATTTTGGCTTGATTAATGCAAGTTATGGCAACTTTGTAATTGATACATTAATGAAAGTATTTTGTATTATATGTGGTGCTCAGTAACGTTGATACTGCAGATGGCTACTTTCAATCTTTGATAGTGGCAGCACTGTTCTTTCTATTCTGGCTATAATAATGTTTGCTTTTATTTCAGTATCTAGCTAAATTTATGTTCCTGTTTATACCAACTCAATTAGGGCTCAATAATCAATGCTAATATCCTAACAAGATTACTACTATTTAGGTTTAAAATCAATGCTAATAAAATATCTTGTTTCCAATATTTGATACCACAAAGTTTACGCTGTAGCGATTTTTTATTCTGCTCTACTTCATTGTTTTGTAATGTTTT